>LR750247.1:632536-675036 GCA_902729485.2 Mus minutoides
AGTAACATATTCATTTGTACCCTAGGTTTATTTGTTTGTTTGTTTTGTTTTGTTTCTGTTGCTGTGATTAAAGACCAAGCAAGGGCATAAACAACCAGGAAAGAGTTCCTTTGGCTTCAACTTCCACATCATAGTATGTGGAACTGAGGGATACCATATTAACAGCTCAAATTAGGACCCTGGAGACCAGAACTGATGCAAGAGCCATGGAGGAGTGCTACTGTAGTTTTACTGTCCATGGCTTGCTCCTCTGTCTTTCTTGTACAACCCAGGAGCACCTGTCCAGGTATAGTATAACTCACAGTGGGCTGGGCCCTCCCACATTAATTACTAATCAAAAGAAAAAAAAAAAAAGCCCTGCAGACTTTCATACAGGCCAATCTGATGGAAGTAATTTCTAGGTTGATGTTTCCTCTTCCCAGATGAGTCTAACTCCTGTCAAACTGATAAAAGAGACTAAGCAGTACACCTTGAACATGAGGATGTCTGTATTGAATAAATATACAATATACTTAAGAACTGTTTCTTAGAGAAGTAAAAGAAAAAATAAGATTAGAATTAGGGACATACGATCTTTAAAGTAATAGTTAAGAGATATGAATGTTTAAAAATAAAAACACATGTGGGCTATATAATATATAGTAGGAGAAATCTTGTAAGTGCACAAATCCGAATTTTAGAAGAGCATCTATATCTGGTAATTGTTTTCTGTTGCAAATGATATGAATTTAGGTAGCATTGGCTATGTTTTCTATAGCAATGATTATACTTTTTAATTCAATAAATTAATTTACTATTTGATGATCTTATATATCTATAGGATTATGTTGTCTACTTTACCCCTAATTGCCCTCTCTTACTAACACAGAACTCTCACTGAACTTCCTATGCCCCCCACCAAGCCCTTCTTCTGTTAAGTCAGTTTTGTTTGGATTTGGTTTTGTGGAGTTGCCCAGTATAATTAGGGTTACTACCAGGAGCATGAATGGGAGTTATTTCCTGGAGCATGGATAACTTAACAGTGGCTATACTACTGATGAAAATGATTCTCCTCCCCCCCAGTAACCAATAATTGCCAATGGTTCCTCAAGAAAGGAACCCATCCCCACATCCCTGCCAAAATGGTGTTGAAACTAGGCTTGAGATTGATCTTTTGTAGCCACAATTTCTGTGATGTAATGTGATATGATTCGGAAGACAGCACTTTGGAGCAGTCTTCTGAATCCTTTGGTTATAACTTTATTTCCACCCTCTTCTCAACAGTGTTTCTAGAACTTAGAAGGGATGGTATGGATGCCCTGTTTAGGGATGGGTGGTCAAGAGTCCCTAATTCTTATATAATTCTATCTTCTATCTAAATCATTATTCTGGAGCCCCATCCGTGATGATGATATGAAGATTACTTTTCAAAGTAATACTATTTATTATGTGACCCCATGTAATGGACCTGGTCTCTTTGAATGCCTATCTCATCTCTACATTTGTAATAAGGGAATACTAAAAATTGAGTACTTTTTCTCAAAACTTCTAGTTTTGTATGTTTACACTAATAGGGTTATCAGTCTTTCGAGGTACGTAAAAGTTTAGAGGTCCCTGGGTCCGTGTCCCAGACACGATCGATTAAAATTCAGTTGAACCGTATCCGATGTCAGTAGACTCTTCTCCTTTGGAGTTAACTCTTTTACGAATGTTTTATAACCTGATTAGAGAAACCTGTAGAAAATTTTCTTAATTATTGATGGAAGTGGGTGTTCAGCCCACTGTAGGTGGGTCCACTCCTTGGCTTGTTTTCCTGAATTCTTTCAGAAGGCAGACAGACTGAGCAGGCAATGGATAGCAAGGCACTAAGTAACTCTCTTCTATGTCCTCTGAGTCAGTCCCCTGCCTCCAGGTACCTTAACTGTCTGTGTTCCTGTCCTGACTTATTTTCTGTGATGAAAGGTATTATTGAAAAGTAAGCCAAATAAACCATTTCCTCCCCAAGTTGGTTTGGTCATGGCGTTTCATTACAGCAATAGAAACCCTGACTAGGGCAGGATCTGAATTGATGAATGTCTGAAAAAGTAAGCTTTGGACAATGAGGCTAGGGTCCTTGGGTAAGCTGGTTTGGTTCAGGGAATGTGAATTAAATTCATTACCCATGCTAACTTCGATTACCTGGTAGTGAGTGATGAGATGAGGTCTTGCATCCAGAAGGAATCTGGAGCCACGATTAAGTGATTGATTAGCAATGTATCTCATGGATTCGGAAGTGGAGAGCAACAGTATGACCGCACATATTCTCCTTTCACCATTCATTCGTTCTTTCTCACAAAAAAAAAAAAAATTATGAACTGTCAACTGCGTATTGGGCATTACTCCAGGCACCTGAAATTCGAGCAGCTGCAGTGGAGTAGCCTGGAGGATTTCTCCTGTTAAATTATCCTGTGTGGCCCAGTCCTCCCCAACTCTCTGGAGAAGCCTCTTGACATTTGCTTAATCCTGGCAGAGACCCAAATAGGGACTGTCATTTATTTGAAATCACAGAGCAAATGCAGAACCAGAGTAGGCACGCCTCAGAGTTGCAGAACCTGTTCTACTTACTTTCTAATCCTTACGGCATCCATTGCAAAGCCACGGACTCCTCCACTACTCACCAGACCACCCCACCCCNCACCCCCACCCCCACCCCCACCCCACCCCATCCTGTTTTCCGGCTGTCCCTCTGAGAGCAGAAAAGACCTTCTGTTCCTAGTCTGGAAGCGAGGAAGGAGGTGAATGGGGACCAACTCCCTAGAGGCCTCTGGAGTTTGGAGAGATGTTTTAAAGAGGCCAAGAGAACAAAGAGGAGAGAGAAGGTAAGAGGGGAGAGACCGTAGGAGGTCCAGGATTGGCAGGAAAGTAATTGGTTACTTTTCGTGGTCAGCGTCTTCAGTCTCCCTCCCCGGCAGAAGCTAAAAGGAAGGAAGGTTTTCCCACAAATTAGTGAGACCGGACTTGAAAACTCCAGTCACACCTGGGCTCAGAGCTGAGGGTTTGATCATACAGGCCGCGTAGAGCAAGTGAAGTGGGAAAGGACTAAGGCTTCAGGCAGACTGTAGTTCCAGCCTCGGCAGCTCTCAGAGGAAACTCCCTCCCTCCAGGGCTACTGCAGAAGCCTATAGCTGAGAAGAGCTTCACAGATGACTTCATTCAGTCATATCACATTAAAGACAGAGGCAGAGCAGAAAAGAAGAGAGGCTTTATAGTAACATCAAGCAGAATGGGTACCAACTCAAGACTTCTAACTGCACATGACCTCATCACCCACCCACTGGGCTTCATGAGGCATTTATCCACAGGGCTTCCTGGTATGCAGAAACTTTTCCCCATTGCTGTACATTTTAGTCAGCACACATTCCATACAGTGTCCTGAACTTCAGACCTCACAAAGCAAAATCCTCTCGATCTCTGGAAGCAAGCCACTGAGTCAAGGCTTTTTATGGTATTGAAAGTACAGGGAAGAATATGAATACAGGTACTACTTTGGATAGGGAGAAGATCTTAAAAGAGGTAATAGTTGCATTTTGTGAGCCAAGAAAAAAGACAATGAACTAGGAAAAGGGCAAATTATTTAAGATTTTGTGGACCTTGAAAGGGAATTAGGATTTTTTATCTTAAGAGTAATTGGAGGTTTTAAACAAGAAGTAGCAAGAAGCAATTTGCTTCCTAGAAAAGAATTGCTCTGGCTACTCAGCAGCAGGGGGTGGCCAGCTTTTTACATAAAGGACAACTAGTAAATATTTTCAGCTTTTCAGGCCAGGTACTCTCTGTGACTATTATACTGTTCCACCAAAGAGCCACAGTGGCCACGAACTACACAGAAACAAATGAGTGTGACTGTGTCCCAGCAAATGTAGTTTTTTGGTCTCAGGAGTCACAGTTCCCTATCCCTGTCATGTATCAGTGCATGTTTTGCTTCTAATTTTGCAGCCTTATTTCTGATGAGTTTATCAGATTACAGGACACTCAATTTCAAGCAAAGTACTCCATTTAGGCCATAAGCCATGGCTGCAATGTAAAAGGAAAGAGAAAGTATCAGGAGATGAGTGGGAAGACTAATGTTGGGGTGGGTATGGCTTGAACATAGATGACAGCATTGGGAAGTATGAGAGGTGGATTTTCAAAAGTGACTTTACAAGTGAATTCTTCTAGAGGACTAGGTGATCTAAAACACCAGGGAAGGGAAAAGTTCGGAGGTGATTCCTTAGTTTAGATTACCAATCTTTTGAGAAGGGGGTACATATTAAGTGAGGGATCAAATCCAATAGTACCACTGTGTTCTCCTACAGGAATAAAAATACCAAGCTTTAAGGTTTCTAAGTAAGATACATTCTGCTTTTTCCTATTTAGATTTTAGGCAACTACTGAGATAATATTACCGTTGATATGTTCCAAATACTGCTTGTAACTTGTTTATAGGAGGTGAATATTCATCCTTCCTTCATCTAACTCAAGCTTACTTCAATACCTTGTATTGTTATTGCAATCGTACCAGATCAGTATGAGCATCCCAGAGGAAAATATTCTTTCTAAATGTAAGGGAAGGGAAAGAAGAAAAGCATCTTTGAAGAAGCAATAGTGATAAGGTGTGTTCCTGGAGGAGAGGGAGTGGTACTCTTACCCTATGGCCAATAATTTAGCCATATGCACATCATCAGTGAGGTTATGGCCTCAGGTGAGACAAGCATCATCAGAAGGTCAGCTGAAGTCATTCATGAGCCATGACATGTTAGGAATTCTCCTCTAGCCCCAAGGGACATGTCACAGTCAGCACCTGGTGCTGACCTGACCCTCTTGTCCCAGCAATTCTTGCCTTGAGACTCTGGGCTAGACTGTAACTCGCAAGAGATGCTTACTTCACACACACTTCACACACACACACACACACACACACACACACCACCTGAATTAAGTAATCATCTTCCTTCTACAAATCTTGGGAGCTCAGAAAGCTGCTGTGGCTGACTGTGAATATCTTGAGAGAAGGAGTCCAGGTAATTGGACCCAAGGCAGCCTCTCCTCAGGACCCCTCGGATGGAGTGCTGTCCATGTGGAAGTCATCAGGAAGTCCTGGATGCTGGTCAGAGGACCCAGTGCTAGTGGATGGAAACTTTGACATCTGGCTTTCCCTTAGTCATCACGCAGAGCTGACATCTCTTGTGCCTTTCCTTGCCATCCCACCCTCTTCCTTTCTCCTCCCACAAGCACCACTGAGATGATTCCCCCAAATGCAGCTATTACTGTGACTGGAAATCTCTTTACTGCTGATTCTGCTAATGGAAATGTTCCTTTCCTTTTCAGCTGCTTGCAAAGCCACTCGTGACTTCCCTGCGTGCCTGAGAGTAAGGCTCTGTCAGCCAGCCACCACCAGAAGGCAGAGGAATATCCCCCACCTGCTACGCCAACACTCACCATCCTCAGACTCACTGCCTCAGTGCTTCTATGCCTAAAGTGTCCTCAGACAACCCCAGAGTTCCCTCTTGCCCCCACTTCCCCATAGCTGGCAGAGATCAATGGCCAGTTTCATGCTTTTGTGCCTTACTGAGGAAGGAAGACGGAGGGAGAGGAGAGACATAGGCAGTGAATCCAGACATAGAAAGAGAAGGAGGGAATAAGAAGTCTACATTCAGAATTCACTCCTACCTCCCCCCCCCCCAAAAAAAAACAATCAAAACAAAACAACAAAGACCCCTGATGTTAAAGAATAATGAGACATGCTGAACTATGCTTGACCCTCAGGATCTTTTTGAGAATCATAAGGTTTAGTGTAAGTAAAAATTGTACAGAGCGCTGGGTCCAGACTAATGGTTAGCCAAAGAGAAACAGCAAAGAAACCCACACACGATTGTAGAAGTCCACTCACTTTATTGATGAGCAAGCAGGGGCTGACTTATAGAGATAACATATATAAGTCCTAGCTCAGACTTGAGTGCCTTGGAGATTCAGTATCAGATTTTGGATGCCCCAAACTGGTACTTGTTTCACTTCAGCTCACTGCATCTCCATCAATGGAGCACTGGATGCCATAAAGGGTCTTGGAAGATAACTATCTCTTTGCTAATTCAATGAAGGATCTATTTGTCTGGAACTCACAACAGGTATATTATCTCATTCTAATGCTCTATAATAATGTTTATAGAATTCGAATACATAATATTCTATGCTTAAAATGCGTGCATTACACTTTCAAGGTAGAAAATAGAAAAATTGCATAATACTGCTAAAAAAACACAGTTCAAAATCAGAGTTGAGCACAGATGTGACAAGTAAGTGTACCCAGCCAAAATCAATTATGTACCTCAAATACCAGACACACTGGCCATTGCTAGAAAGAAAACATCAAACTTCTATAAATTCCTGGAAGGACAAAGTCAAAAGTGTTCTGTAAAGCTACACATAGCATAAAAGTGGGACATTCATAATGAATGGGAGGATGAAAGAGCTGTAGGATGAGGGAAAAAAGGAAGATGGGAAGAGAGAAGAGAAGAAAAGAGGGCGATACCCTAGAAGACACAAAAGATATTGAGTTTGCATTCCAGTCAGGTTTATGGATGGCAGGAATATCCAGAGAATATGAAACAAGGCTCAATATTCATAGAAAAGAAGCATTGAGTTCTCTGTCTCTCTCTGTCTCTGTCTCTCTCTCTCTCTCTGTGTCTCTCTCTGTGTCTCTCTCTCTGTCTCTGTCTCTTTTCTCATGTGTGTGTTTGTGTGTAAGAGAGAGATGTGGGGTGTGTAGTATGTAGTGTGTGTGTGTTTGTGTGTGTGTGTGTGTGTGTGTGAGAGAGAGAGAGAGAGAGAGAGAGAGAGATAGGGGATACTATGGAGATGCTAATTCAGCTACATGTAGCACAGAAACAAGGTGCTTAGCTCCCCTGAGCCTGTAATGTAAGACAGTCACAAAATAACCCTATATGAAAAATGGCTGAAACTTCTTGGTAATAAGAAGTGGCAAGGAGTAAAATAGGGTGGACAAAGAGACCAAAATTTCACAGTTTCCCTGATTTTGTGTAGCCAGAAAGGCAGAGAAAATGCAGAACCAGGAGGAGACAGAACTGGGATTATTGCTTTATAATAGCTATGCAGTTTTGAGTATGTTTCTCAGCTTCTCTGAGGTCGATCCTTGCTTGGATCACACACAAACCACATTTGTCATTCAATACTGTGGAACACATAAAACTGTAGCAGGGGGCAGGTGTTCCATAGAGCATAATTATTTTCAGGAGATGGTCACAATTCTAGGATAATGTTAGTTACTTGCCACCACTAGATTGTTACTCCTTTCACCCTTGATTGCCTGGTTATTGCCCTTCCCATTGGTTTAGGACACATTGGTTTAGGAATTGAGTAATATAGGATATGACATCTACCCTGCCATTGACAAGCTAAGGACATATTGCTTTCTTCCTCTCACACATGATAATCTCAGAACCTGTTGAACATTTTATCTTCTGAAATGTCCAATTCCTTATTTGCCATAAGACCCAGTTCTAATGCTTTCCCTGGTTTCCAAACTCTTAAAATAGGGCCTATACACAATTCCATCTCCATTTCCTCACATTCTACTGTCTCAATATGCATCATGTACATGAGTCAGATGAGGAGAGTTAAAACAACAGTGGAAAAGGTTCTTGGAGCTCAGCAGAAAGAACCTCATGTAAGAAGAGGTGGCATTCAATCTCATTCTTAAGGGAAAAGGGCAACTGAAACACCTCTCCAGCTTTTCCAGTATGGATTTAGGAGTGAGATATAGCAAACATGAGGTTCCCATTATCAATGATCTGCATGCTGTGTCATGTCAAGCACACAGTAAGTCATTGTAGTACAAAATGAAGGAGGTCTACCAGCTACTTGGGGAATTGTACAGCAAAGTATCACAAGGAAGGCAAGGAAACATGTATTGCAAACTCTGCCCTAATTCTACACCAAGCCATCACCTATTACCATCTGAGCAGTCTACTATGTCCTTCAGCTTCCATCCTTACCTCCTCACAGACAAGTGTATAATGATTTTGAAATGCAATTCAGAGTTAGTCTTTCTTTCGCCTAAGATCATGAACATTCCATGGCACAAGGAATGAAAGCCGAAATCCTGACCATTATCTGTCAGGTCATGTGTGACTTGGCTCCTGATTACCACCTTACCCATCCCCTGCTAACTTCAGTGACTATCCTAGTCTGTGTGTTGAATTACCCAGGTGTGTTCCGGAATTAGATCTTTCAGGGACTGCTCTCTGCTTAGGATATTCCCTCTTTGATATTTCTGGATGATATTTCATTTCTCCTAAGCCTTTATTCCAATCTCAAAATTTCAATAAACTATTCACTCTATGGTATTTTATATTAAAACTAAGTTCCTCATCTCAAAACTCTGAATTCTCTTTTCTTCTTTTTTTTTTTTGCTTACTCTTTTTTTATATGAACTTGTATCTTTCAGCTACTTTAGAAGTTAATTGTCACATATAACTTTGTTATATAACACAGGTACAGACTCATATGCACACATGCAGATGGAAGATAAGCTTCCTGAATGCAGTGGTCTGTGTAATTGACTCTCATACATATCTCATGATCCCAGAGAAGTCAGGCATGTCAAAGGTGCTTGATAGCTCTCTAGGGACTGACTGCTGTCACGATGGTCTTTATACTGACAGGAAGTGTTCAGGAAACGCTTCAGTGAAAAGTTGGGATTTGAATTCAGGCTTATATGGAGGGGTAGAACGAATTTCCTAAAGGTGGTGGTGAGGTACTGTAGAGAGCCGTGCCCTAGCTGGTTCTGCCGCCATTCCAAGTTGGCACCGACATCCTGTCACCACCCCCAACCTGGGACAAGCAAAAAAGTTCAGTGCGTATGCTCTCGTTACAAAGCCATGTAAGTCATCACCCATCCCAGGGCATAACTTGAGGTAATGGGCAGTCAGCCAATCCTGACGACACATGTCACACTGAGGTATATTTAAGCAGGACCCATTTTGGGCTCACCCTCTTTCTCTGCATGATGTAATAAAGGTATGCTTGCAGAAGGATTCAGGTGTCCACACCCATTCTTGCCAGCGAGGCAGTAACGTGGGCACTTACAAGGTACTTGTCAACTGAATGTGAAAGGTTCTTGTAGGACAATCTAGTAGAATGTGATCTTGGGATTTGCACAGCTATATGGTTCTTGACCTGTGGTCTAAGAGCAAAAACAAAATGCCAAGTGAAAAGACCATATATGTTTGTGTGTGTTTTTATAAAATCAAGTGGATATGAGAGACTACCTAGAAAAGAGACTTCTAGAGGCAAACAAGTGAGCTGAGTACTTAAATTTTAGCACAAAGAAGTGTGGCTGAGCCCAACAGTGCCCTTAGCAATGCAATAGAGGAAGTACTTCTCTCTCATGGTTAACATCCTATATTTGTATAATGTCATTCTCAAATTTCAACTCACAGACCTCTCTGAATCCACTTTCTAGAGTGCCGGTGATGAGTCTACAATATCTCAGTCTTCAACTTAACGTTCATGTGGACAACACCTACCCTTTCTTCATCCAAAAGGGAAGTCTTTCTGGAGCTTGTTGCCCCAAATACCTACAGACAGTAGGGAAAAAAGCAGTTCAGAGCAGACCCGGCGCGGTAGCAAGCAGAGCAAGCCCTGCCAAGCACTGCTGTCTGACTCCTCATGGTGCAGAGAACTGTTTGCTCTGCTGCTGCAGGGAAGGGAAAACCAGTTCTTGCTATAGTTAATCTTCTGTTGCCACTAGCTGGTCAGTAAGAGAACTAGGGGAAATGTAAGCACAGCAAAGCAAACATGTGTGCCTGCTGCAACCCAACTAAAATATGAGCGTTCCTTTTTCTGGTAAAGAGCAGACCTCTCTTGACCACCCACTAAGGAAAAGTTCCCTTTCTCTAGGACACAAATCCACAATCTGACAGGACTGTTTTGGAAAGACTAGAGCCAATCAGCTGGATACTTGGGAGGGAAACAAATTCAATTTTTTGAAAGAGATTTTTTTCTTTAAGGGTTATATTTATTTATTATTATGACAGAAAAAGGAGAAAAGTTGGGTATACTTTATGATGTTTAACACTGCATTCACTGATATGCATCAAAGTTAGTTCTCTAACATTAAAAGGTGTAACATTAGGAGAAACAATGTGAGACTTAAGAGCCCTGGGTAAGCAGTGATCTGTGGACTGAACTCATTTTTTTTTTTTTTTTGGCCTCAGTCTTGCTACATAACATGAAACAGTGGATTCAATGCCTTCTAACTCTTTGTAATCAAAGGAGACAACATAGTAACAGTTTCAGGACATCACTTAAGTGGTCACTGCCATTTTCCAGCCCTCCTCCTCTCAGGACAGGTGTCCATGTCCTCTAAAAGACCAATGGTACATCAAACAAGAGGATGAGAAGCAAGATCTGTAAGAAGCCTGGTTACAGTTCCTACCACAATTAAGCTCTGCGTCACCAAAGCCAGCACAGATCTGCTATATCATTACTGTTAACACCGCCCTCCAATGCACAAATGCACACCATCTCAGACATCAAATCTGGATGACTTGAACTGAAGATGGAAGGGACCTTCCCTTCTCCCTACCCTATTTCCTTCTCTGTATCATGGAGCTCTCTGAGAGCAGACAATAAATTTCTGCCTTGAGTGTTAAATAGGTTTCATTAGCTTTGAGCTGGAAAGAAGTTGGGTGTAGTGTAGGAAAACAGGGTAGAAAAGGAAGGAAAGAGAACATGCAAATCAAGAGCTCATTTAACACAGCCCTGATCCACTGCAACACAAAACAAAACAAAACAAAACAAAACAAAACAAAACGCTGTTTACAATTATCCCCCATCACAGCAGGATGGACATTGAAATTTAACTATTATCCAAATATATCACTTAATGGCTGATGGAGTACAAACATTGCTTGAAACACAGCATTATTTTGCGATAGTTTCCCCCTTTTCCATACCAGAATCTCTCACAACTGAACAAGAGAATTGATATTAGTAAATATTCTGCAGTCCGGATTCTCTTCCAGTGACATAGCTCTCTTGTAACCACTGTTCCTCCTTCCAAATGAACGGTATGGATATTTAGAATCAAACCGGAAGGGGAAAACAGGCACAAAGTCTCTATGGCCATATGTCTTCTTTCTAATATTTGGACAAAAATCTGCTCCCTGTGAACAGTGACCTCACCGTCTCCCAGCATGTTTGTATTATAACCTTGGGGTCAGCACCTGAGCTGCTGGACAGCTCCCCCAGCCTGTCCCTTCTTTTCTTTCTTTGCCTTTGGAACATTTTTAAAATGAGACTCTCCACAAAAAGCAGAGATTCCTCATTGTGCCCTGGTGACATTTGAAGGAAACTTCTTCAGCCTTCTGTGAACCATTCTCTGATTAAATTCTCTGCTTGCAGCCACCCTCGGTTAGGTGCCTAGTCCTTTAACCCACCTTTGAGTATCAATTTCTTTGAAGACTTCCAGAAACTGTCACTGGAGTGACCATTGGACTCATCACCTTAGCATTTTATATCATATATTTCTCATCCACCTAAGCTGGTCAGTTTCTTGAAAGGAATATCCTTTCAGGGGTCTAGCATCAGAATTTTGCTGGATATTTCCAGGTGCATTTAAAGATGGACTCAAGGGCTCTCTTTCTTCACATCCCTACTGGCTATAAATTGCACTGGTGTCCCGTAAGGTTTACACAGTAGAGCAAATTACACAGAAATGCTGTTTACTCAGATTTAGCACTTTTTGTTCTTCTTTGGCTAAATCAAGGGAAGCTGTAAACACTGTGGCCTCTTGACTATCATGAACAGAAGAAAGGATTACATCTCCCTATTCGTGGGCATGAAAGTTAAATCCAGGTGCAGACTGCAGGGTTGCCTGGCAGTGGACAAGGACTGTGTGACACACAGGTTCACCTTAGAAGCCCTTCTATCCTTACCAACACCCCCATGTTACCAACAATGGAAAAACAGAAGTGAGAAGCACAAGGAGTGAGTCAAAGTGGCAGAGTAGGTCAGAGCATTTCAACTTCATAGACGCTTTACACTAAAGAATTATTTTAAGGCTCATCTACCCACTCATATTAAAGCACAGAGACATAAATTTCTGGAGGAATAAGTGACCTATTCAAGGTCACTGTGAGCCATGGATGAGATTACTAGATCCTAGTACATGTTACATTTTACACTCCCATGTTACATTTTAGCACTCATAGTCCCTTCAAATTTTCTTCTAGAATCTTCAATGCACATAAGCTCAATTTTTTTTGCGCTATGCAAAGTGTCCAGAAATTTCCTCGAATCTATAGATATGACTTTCTTCCCTGATGTCACATCATCTCCTCACTCATAGGAAGCATGGAGCAGTATGCTGCTGACATCCCAGAATCCTACAACTTCATTATTTACTTCAAGTATCACGTTCAAACTCTCCTATTCATCTCACTGACACAGTGGTGATTCCTACAAAGGTGGTTTTTCTTCTTGTTGATGCCTAGAATTTTTCTCTATCCAATACCTTGTCCAGTATAAATAGCACACTTTGTTCAGAATGCCAACTTGACAACTGCCAAGAATATAAGCATCCAAGAGATTAGGATCTCAGTTTCCAGTTATACACTTATAGTTCCACTTTCTACTGGAGCCTTTAAGAACGTATCCTTATCTATCAAATGGAATAACAGTAGTTCATTTCCCATATTATTTTGTGTGAATTAATAATGCATGGTAAGAATAATACTCCCAGCATGACATTAAAGATTCAATAACTACTTGCTATTCCTTGATCACTTTTAGGGACATTTTACTTTGTCAATGCCATTGACATAATCAGATTCAAAATAAGAGGTCCAGACATTGAAAGCTGGGAGATCTTAAACATTTAAGATGAACTCCCTTCTACAGAAAACAGGTCTGATTTAATGGGAGAATGTAGATACAAAAAGGAAGGGAGCTAAAGAAAATCAGTTCTATCCCTCAAGAATTACCAATAGCAAAGCTAATAAGTCTAATTAAAAAAAAAACAGAATGGAATAGAAAAAATGACTTTAGTGACTAAGGATGCTACACAATGTGTGCAGAGAATTATTATAAGAGTCCCAAACTAGGTGTTTGTATTTTTTGCAGACATTAATACAATCAGCAACTCTGAGCCCAGGACCCAAGTCATGGCAGGGAAGGCTTTGCCAGACAGCATCCTCCCCTAGTGGTGGCTCCACACTCCCCACTAGTGGCAGGATTTGAGCCCCGTTTTTGTACTCACATCTGTTACCCCTCCCTAAAAGGACAAAGTTGCGGTGAAAATCTAACCTAAAGGTCCAGAAGCAAACGCTATACAGCAGGAGTAAAGGTTCAGAGGTGCAATGGTGCTGCCTTAGAAGCATGGGGAAGAGGTGAGCATAAATAACTCACACTGCCCACCCCCTCCTGGTGCTGCCACCAGCCCTCATTGCCAGCCAGTCTGGCCCTCTACGAGCTCATTGTGCACTCCATGTTTACATGCAAACAGTCTAAGACCAACACAAATAAAAAGCCCACGTCTCCCTACACAGTTCCTGCTATACCCTGCCATCTGCTGAGTACCTCGCTAGCCAAATCCCTGTCGGGAGCTCTTGAGCTGCCAATGCAGGACTCTGGGGTGGGAAGAGGGGTGGAGGTGTGAACCCAGATCCCTGGGTGGGTACAAAAAAAGCTTAGTACAGCCAAAGAGGCAAGTATCAGGCCATTCTAGGGGACAGAAGTTCACCAATCACCCATCTCCTGGCTGCACATTAGCACAAGGCTCCAAATGGAGAGAGAGCATCAGGGACTCTCAATCTTATTCTGTCTGAGGAGCTCAAAACTTCCAGCTCAGGATTCTGTTGACTTTTACTGAGGCAGCCATCTTCTTGAAAGCCAAAGTTTAAAACGACATGAACTGCTGGCTCCAGAAATTTGCAGGCACCTCTATATCCAGCTGGTTCTGATCCTCACATCTTTGATGAACTGGAAAGCTCTGGAGTTCTGACTGACAGTGGAGACACTACTCATAGGCCTGCACTCTTTCTCCTCACTTGGATGGATATTCAAAAATCTTGAAGGGGAGATATGTCAATGGAGGGAAAGGGGCATGATTGAAATAGGTGAAGATCGCTTTTGTATATTGGGATAGAATATACATACACAAACTCAACCAACTGGAGTGACTTTTGAGCCTGAGGGAGCTTGGTGCCCTCAAGAACTCCACCTAGACCCTCTGTACCGACTTCCTCAGGCGTGAGCAGGATGGGTGCACATTAAAAAAAAACACTACTGTCAGTCTGTGTACGTGTGTCTATGTGTACTTTGCATGAGAGAGAAAGAGAGAGAGAGAGGGAGAGACAGAGGGGGAGAGAGAGAGGGAGAGAGAGGGAGAGAGAGAGAGAGAGAGAGAGAGAGAGAGAGAGAGAGAGAGAGAGAGAGAGAGAGATTGTGCCACACTGCCACTGGAGGAAGTCTCCGGGGAACCCATCAGTAGTTTTCCTGCTTTGCTTCCACTAGAAAGCTCCACATACTCATGTAACAAGTTAGAAAAGCACGGTGCCTCTAAACCTAGTGGTTAGCTTGGCTGCTGGCTCAAATGCGTAAAGGAAAGGGAAAGGAGGGAGGCATTAGAAAATACAAAAACCATCAGGGCTCCCAGAAGAGTGAAGTCTAGTCCATTACTCTGAAAATCTTTTCAGGAGAGCAAAGAGTTAATCTCGGAGGTTCCAGGCTGGCTCCTAAGTATGCCAACCACTAAAGCCCGCCACTTCGCGACACTGGAACAAGATTCAGATCCCTCCCAAAACAAGGATCCAGCAGAAGCGTCTCCACGCGAGCCCTTGGCGCCTCTCCCTCACTGTTGTTGGCCTGACTCCGACAACCAATCGGGCCCCGCGCCCCCAAGAGGGGAGGGGAGAGCGAGCGAGCAGCGAGCGCGGGAGAGCTAAGAGGAACAACATTTTTGTAAACGCTCTCTGAGATAATTAAGCTATCAATTACCCGGGTGGGAAATCAGCCGCGCTTCCCACAGCTCCACGGAAGGGCCGACTCCTCCGGGATTCGCGCTGGGAATCAGCAGGCGGCAAGCTGCTGGCGAACTTTCTGATTAACTTTTCTATTTGAGCCCCCTACCCCCATCAGTTTCCTCTCGGTCCTTTTTCTTAGCCCAGTAAGTGAACAGCGATGACAAGCCTACTCGCGACTAGGAGTAATGGAGAAAAGAGAAGGTGATAAGGATAGCGGGGACGGAGGGAGAATCTAAAGTAGAGATCTTGGGCTCAGAACCTCAGTCCTCAAATATCGACTCAATGGATTCCAGCCCCAATTTAAGGAAGGCCAAAACCGAAGCTCAGAGGGGAAGAGACTTAGCCAAGGTCACCAAGACCATGAGAAGGGAAAGCTTTTGAGGACTGGGTCTTTCCTTGTTCACGCAGCTAGTCTGAATTGATCCTAAGAAAATTGATCTGGAAGGGTAGAATCTACAACTCGAGACTAGAGAGGGGGCAGACAACTGGAGCTGTCCAGAGGAGCAGTGCGCGGCATGACCATAAACTGGCTTCAGAGCAAGGGTCTTCCTTGCCCAGTCCCTGGTCAGAGCACACCGAGAGACTTGGGGTCTCCTGCGTCCAGGATGCAAGGGGCGGAGCTCAGAGAATGGATTGCAGAACTGAGAGCCAGGTCCTGGCTGCGGGATCCTTGGCACGCCCCCGGGCTCCCAGAGTGCACGCTCCAGGACCTCCTGCCCCACACTTCTTTACAACCACCTGTGCGCCCTCCGGGCCCCTGGGCTGCCCTTTGCCAACCCTGATGGGGCAGCCTGGAGAGGGGATCCCCAGGGCGCCCCCACACGTCCGGCATCACTTAGGGGTTCTGGGTTTCTTGGGACTCCGCGTGTGCGCGCCTACCCTTACCCAGGGTGAAGAAGGGCAGCTCAGTGTTGTCCAGGTCATCTTGTACAGCGATGCGCCCGGGGAGCTCGTTACGCACAAAGAGCAGGAGACGAGACTCCGCGGCTGTGCCGGCTGAACCCGCAGAGCCCGGGGACGCAGCGGAGGCGGCAGCGGCAGCAGCTCCGGCCCCAGCTCCGGTCCCGGCCCCAGCCCCGGCCGCGGCCCCAGTGCGGGCACCGCTCCAGCCGATGTCGCTTTCCCGCAGAGCGGGCAGCGTGGATACGGTGACGGTCTTGAGCCGGCATGGGCTGTCGGGCTCCCGCGAGGCGGCGGCGGCCGTGGCGCCGGCCAGCAACGGCGGCGGCGGCAGTAGGAGCAGAAACAGCAACAGCAGCGGCGGCGGCGGTGGCGGCGGCGGCCCCGGGTGGAAGCCGAGCCTCGGCCGCCCCCGAAGCCCCAAGCCGGGGCCCGGGCTGCGCCGGGCGCCGGCGGCGGCCATGGCGGGAGGGGCTGCGGTGCTGCGGGCGGTGGCGACCGTGAAGAAGAAGGAAGAAGAAGCTGCGCTGGAGACAGCGGACACTGAAGCGAACCAGGACGCCCGAGCTAAGGAGCCTAGAGAGCCACTAGCCAGCAGCCCCCAGCTCGGGGCTCCGCCTCCCGATCAGCCCTGGACCGCCCCCCCGCGCCGCCTCCCCGCGCCCCGCCGCCGGCCCCCCCTTTGCCAGCTCCCCTGGCGGACCCTGAGCTTTTCGGAGGCTCCGCCTGGCTTCGTACAGGTCCCAGTAGCTCCCTCCCCTTTCTTAGGATTCCCCTAAAGCCTCCTGCACAGGGTTTTTCAGCTCCAACATCCCTCTCTAAAATTCTTTACACTTAGGGACCCCTCTTGCCTCTCCTCCAATGTCTCTTAAGTCAAATCAACTACCTTAGTTAGCTTCATCCCACCCTTGGCTCAAGCTGCGGTGCACCAGGGAAAGCACCTTTCGCCAAGTCTTGACCAAGGCAAGGCCTTCCTGGGAGTAGAGTGCTCCTCTGGATAGCCAAGACAACTTTCTCCTCCCCATATCAATCTCAAGAATCAGTCTCTTCAATCTTCTACCCCATACTATCTTCTGAAATAAGTTCCCACAGGCATGAAGAAGTCCCCCCACAACTACTTGTCTGAAATCTCACTACCAGGAGGACCTTACCTCATTTTTCCATCCAGGTCTGGGTTACTGCCTTGAAGGTTAGTGAACACATAAGCTTGGAATTTTGATCTCTAATATGTTCCCCACCAGTTGATTTCAGCTGGGCTGCTCTGGCCCTTAGCTGCCTCCATGTTTGCCCCACCAGGCAGCCCACTCAGGCACTTTTACTCTGCCTCTCTGCTCCAAGCTTGGAACAGCTCTTCTTGGCTGCTTCTAATCTCAGTGAGAAATTCCTGAAAAGGGCTTGCTTCGAAGAGACCTTTCCTGGCACCCTAGGCTTCTGGGTTGTTTCCGAGTTCCCATAGGAGAGGGCTGTTCACTCATCAACTCTGCTCATGGCACACACACACACACACACACACACACACACACACACTTCCCTGGAGATTAAAGTTTAACAGTAAATCTGGATCTTCGAATATAACACCCTGTGGCCTTGGGCTGATTGCAGCTTCTAACCTAGATGCATCACACCTATACCCAAAGGGAACCATCACCTCTGTGAGAATGGACCTGCACACTCTCCTTTGCCTACTAAGACTTTTCTTCATCTTCTTGCCTCTTTCTGCTCTGTCTTTCATCTGTGCACTCATTTCCTTCTTCCCTGCGTTGACTTTAATCTTACAAAAGCTTCCTCGCTATAATTTATGAACCATTTCCCTTCTCTGTGGAGCTCGGCTCTCTGTTTCTTACTGTAGTCTTACCATTGGCAGTTTGGATTGGTTTGGTTTGGTTTGGTTTGTCTCCCCCCCCCCCCAACTTTCCCCTTTCTGCCTCTTCCCTTTCACATTACTCTTTCATTTTCCCTTCACCATTTTTTGAAACTATTTTGAAGCCGTTGGAAAAAGACAGATAACTAAAAATACAGGGAAAATATATGTCTGTGCACTTCTCTAGGTTTTAGACATGTGCATATGTGAGTTTTATACATAATTATAATCCCATGAGTGTCATATGCATTTTCCCATTTTGTTTGTTTGTTTGTTTGGATAAAAAAATCTGAGATCAGGATGTCAGGGAAGTGAAGAAACTTTCCAAGGTCACTTGGCTAAAAATCAGGATTCAAACTCTTAACCTCTAAGCCTTACCTATTTCTATGAAATTGAACTGTCCTCAGCGACCTTGGGGACTGAGTCCTTTGGGGTTATACAGTTTGAAAAATGCTTCTCCCAAGCTCCACTTACTCATATGTGAACCCAAGGTGTGTATGTGTGGGGGGTGCTGGTGACATCTAGCTTTTCAAGTCCTTTGATTTGAAATGGTCTCCTGCCTCTCTGATGCCAGCTCCCTTACATTTACTCCTCCAGATATGTCGCCCTGCAGCCTCCAGTCTCTCCTTTGTACCCTTACAATCTGCCACTATCCTCTGCCATGGGGCTTTCTGATTCTCTATGCCCCTTTCTTCAAATATGCTGACATAGTCCATTTATAGAAGTGCACGCTAGGAAAAAAAGGGCTCCCTTATGTAAGGCAGAGTCTGTGGAAGTCCTTCATGGACCTCTGATACAAAGGCCGGGCAAAGGAGAGGGACACTTTCATTCATTCAGTCACCAACAAATACCCCAGCAACCCCGGTAGTGGATGTGGTAATGGATAAACATAACCATTGCCTTTAAGAGAACTAAATATAAATGATGGGTTAGGGAGGTCCAGGGAAGATACCTGTGCAGAAATATCTCAGGTTCCACAGGCAGAGGGGCAGGAAACTTTGTGAGGTCTTGTGATTACAACTTGGAAAAATCAGAGAAATCTTCCCAGAGGTGGTAGAACTGGAGTTAATCTACAAATGTTGGCAGCCTTCAGTGGGTACCACAACTACTTAGCTTCTAAATGAATGTTTTTTCCTGCATCAGTAGCGCTTCATAGTCAGAGGTGCAGACCAAGAACCGAAGATTTCTAGATACTTTATCAGCCTTCACTGCAGTTAAAGCTCGAGTACAAGATGCCAAAATTAGGAATCAGCCTGAGCTACTCCTGATTCAGGGCGGGGAAGTGATATTATGAAGAATCCATTAGGACCAAAGTGTCAACATTTGGGGCAATTACATCTGGATTTCATTGCTTATCGAAGCAATGTTTCACTGTTTGGAACCTGGTGTCTTAGTATAAACCAGTGACACTCCTTGGTGAATTGCCCCTTCTGGTGAATAGCGTGATTATACCTCACCAGGCCGGTTCAATGTTAGGATTTTGATCTGTGCTCTTCACTTCAGGGATTCTTAGGCCAGACTCCGAACTCAATTGGTGATTCTGTATGATCTAATCGCACAGACTTTTGGATTCTCTTTCTGCTTAAATTATTCAGAATTAGTTTCTGTTGCTTACAACTCAGACATCTGTCTGAGCAAACAGGAACGTGGAAACGCGGGGCAGGAAGGGCAAAGATTATTGTGGGAAATGGAGGCAATTCAGTGAGGAGGAGAGGAGAGAGGGGAAGGGGAATACAGAAAAGTCTGCCACTGAGCACAGAACCAACCTTAGTGTCAAATTTAGAGTGACCACAAGAAAAGAATTTGGGTTTCCAAGCACATGCACTCTGACTCAGAAATTACCATTAAGCATGCACCAAGGGATGATGGTAATTTCTCCCTTACGTATGGTAGGTGCTCCATAAATTCTAATTACTCTTTGATACATGACCTCAGAAACATCTGCAGTCAAAGTTCTAAATCTACAATTCAGTCACAGATGTGAGCTCCCAGACTCAATAAGGATGGGAACATTGACTTTAATCCCACACTTTGCAAGTGGTAGTAAACAGAAGTATCAGACTCAGGCAACTTTCATGTTATCTGCCTTACAGGGTCCTTCCCCACACCTGGTACAGACCTCTCCATCATTAAACCCTAGTGCTTTATACCACTACTCCTTCCCCTATAGCTTCTCTTTTCTTCTAATGTCTGTACAGTTTATTGATGGCTTAATTAGCTGTACTTCATCACTCACTTAATTTTTTCTTGCCTAGAACCCCTAGAACTCCATTTCTGACTCCCCTATTCTAAAATTTCATTTGCCTTTAACTCCTTACTTTGTCACCCAAAGGATTTCCTATTGCTTCATCTTTTGTACTTTATCTTCACTTATCTAGATACATTGTAAAGGTTTTCCTCTCTATCCTTTCTTTTTTTATTAGATATTTTCTTTATTTACATTTCAGATGCTATCCTGAAAGTTCCCTATACCCTCTCCATGCCATGCTCTCCTACCCGCCCACTCCCACTTCTTGGCCCTGGCATTCCCCTGTACTGGGGCATATAAAGTTTGTAAGACCAAGGGGTCTCTCTTCCCAATAATGACCTACTAGGCCATCTTCTGCTACATATGCATCTAGAGACATGAGCTCTGGAGGTACTGGTAAATTCACATTGTTGTTCCATCTAAAGGGTTGTAGATTCCTTCAGCTCTTTGAATAATTTCTCTAGCTCCTCCACTGGGGGCCCTGTGTTCCATCTTATAGATGACTATGAGCATCCCCTTCTGTATTTGCCAGGCACTGGCATAGCCTCACTCGAGATAGTTATATCAGGGTCCTTTCAGCAAAATCTTGCTGGCATATGCAATAGTGTCTGGGTTTGGGGGCTGATTATGTGATGGATCCCCGGGGTAGTCTCTGGATAGTCCATCCTTTCGTCTTAGCTCCAATCTTTGTCTCTGTAACTCCTTTCATGGTTGTTTTGTTCTCTATTCTAAGAAGGAATGAAGTATCCGTACTTTGGTCTTCATTCTTCTTGATTTTTTTTTTTTTTGTGTGTGTTTTGCAAATTGTATCTTGGGTATTCTAAGTTTCTGGGCTAATATCCACTTATCAGTGAGTGCATATCAAGTGATTGGGTTACCTCACTAAGGATGATAAACCCTCCAGATATATCCATCTGCCCAAGAATTTCAAAAATTCATTATTTTTAGTAGCTGAGTAGTACTTCATTGTGTAAATGTACCACATTTTCTGTATCCATTCCTCTTTGAGGGACATCTGAGTTCTTTCCAGCTTCTGGTTATTATAAATAAGGCTGTTATGAACTTAGTGGAACATGTATTCTTATTACCAGTTGGAAAATCTTCTGGGTATATGCCCAGGAGAGGTATTGCTGGTTTTCCACATTCTATTCCATTTTATAAAACCTTCTCTGTTCACACTACCTGTGATGGTTGGCAAACCAGGGACTGGGAAGGGAACATTTGCATAAACGCAAGCTTAGTTACTTACTTACCAAGTCAGGCCATTTAATGGTACCTACTGGACCTTTTGATTTCTCATTTGTGAGATGGGCAAAGCATTACCCACTTCTCAGGGTCATTATGGGAATTAAGTGATACCATGCATAGGAAACTGTCTTGCACCTATGATGCTCCCATTAATGTTACAAGTAAATCCAATCATCTTATGGCATATTACCTGCTGTTTTCTCCTCCAGCCTCCTGTTACAGAGCCTTCACCATGACCATTTGCCTCCCTCTTCCCCCACCCCATACAGAGATCTCTTTTCTGTTATCCAAGTGTTTCAAGCTCCCAGACCTCCTATCTTCACAAGCTCCCCTCTCCTCCTGCAGAGATTCCCCTTTGCATTCACCTAGCTAACCTTACTCTATATCAATTAGTAAATTATGTTCTTTAACATTACCTCCCAGCCAGTTTGTTACTCACTTTCTGTTTTCCACCCACACATGCTTTTATAGTTTTAGCTTGTTTTTTTTTTTTTTTTTTTTTTTTTTTTTTTTTTTTTTTTTTTTTTTTTTTTTTTTTTTTTTCTTTTAAATCGAGCTTATTCAATATTTTAATCACGGTCAATTCACTAGTTAGTTTCTGGATGTATTTTCCAACTTAGACTGTGAGCTTTAGGATACCAAACATGTGGACTGGTGGGGGAAGGCACTGCTCATGCAGTAAAATGCTTCCCTTGCAAGTATGAGAATCTGTGTTCACTCCCCAGGAAGTAAATAGAAAGCAAATAATGCTGATATGTTTTTCTAAAACCAGTGATAAGAAGGCAAACATATGAGAATCATTGGGACTTATTGGCCATACTGAGTAAGCTACAGGCCAGTTTCTGAAAGAAATACTGTATCTGGGCAGGGGTAAGGGGTATCAGAAGAATGACCCCTAAAGTTCTTCTCTCTTCTCTACATGAACCAAGACCATGTGCACGTATTTCCACCCACATAAATTTATTCATCCATTTGTGATCATGCAGAATGGCATGCAAACATAACAGAGCTATGGTAGTTGTCACTGTGTGTACACCTGAGCCAGTACAGTAATCATCAGAGAGTAGACAAACAAAATAAACTTTGTGCCAACAAATGGGAGGAGACTTATTAAGCTTTTGCTGTGAGATACAATAGTCACTACCTATACTTCTACAAAGAATAAAGCATATCAACTTTTTAAAAATAAAAAGTATAGCAAATCATACCTCTGTCTGTCTCTCTGTCTGCATATCCTCCCTCACTCTCCACTCACTCCCCCTTCAAGATTTCTGTGATTCTTGTAATTTTTTTAAACAGTAGCTCTTCTTTAAACCTCCAGATGATCAGTAGGCCACAAATAAAGTTCCGCTCAGGACAGAAGGGTGCTATCTCAGGCTCCGTCTCTACTCTGTCTGAGCTCAGTCTTCCATCAATCCTCTGTGTGCTCAGGGATCTCCACCACTTGTTTTCTCTGGTGTCAATCATTGCCTTCTCTCTAACCCACCTCCTCCATTTAATCCGGTTTTGGGGTCATTCTTCTGATGCCCAGCACGTTGTCTCCCCTCCATTTATCACTGAGCATAGCCTGTTTCCTCTCCTTCCCTTCACCCCCTTAGCCTCAGTCCTGCTCATCCCTGTGATAAAGCCCAGCCCCATCAGTCGGTTTAGGATCAATGACATTACAGTCAATCTTAAAGCTCTTCCTCTTATTGTTGCTGGATCTAAAATAGATCACTATAAATATATCTATTGCTGCTATCTTTTTTTTTTTTTTTTTTTTTTTTGGCACAGATAGAGTTCTCTCCTGGTGCTATAAGTTCAAATTATTTTCTCTACTACTTATCAGATAGCTAAATTCTTTGTAAAGGCTCCTATCTCTGTCTAAGCTTCATTTTTTACCTGTTGGAGAAGGTAATGAGGAAGTAGAGTGAAGCAGTAGATACAAAGGGAAGCACCCAGTACCGTTTGGCATGCAGCAGTAAGTCATCCCTAATAGTAGTGGTAGCTTGTTTGTTTCCACCTACATACAGGTATTTATTTGGTCCTTCTGACACCTCTGTCTCATTACTTTCCTCTCTCTGTTTCTCATTACCTATTTCAGACCATACCTGCTAGGTCTCATTTAGAGCAAACTTTTTCCATTGTCTCTAATTTCTTCTTTTTCTTTTCTTTTTCTTTTCTTTTTTCTTTTCTTTTTTTTTTTGTGGTGAAAATGGAAGGATATTTTAATCGCCAATGTCATTCTTCATCTGCACTTGCAGCCCTCTGACTGATTTCCGCTTCAGCTCACTACTTCTAGAACAGACTCTCTCCCTTAACAATTCTCAAATTTATTATCTTTATTTTTCCTCCAACTCCTGCCTCTGATTACCCCCTCCTTTCCCTTTCTTGGCTCCTCTAAATCATCCCCCTCTTGTTCTGTGATTTACAACAATTCTTTCACATCTTTCTTGTAGTGGAAATCCTCACAGTACTCCTTGAGAGCCTCTCATCCTCATTCATCCTTTTGCATCCTTTTCCTCCCCTAGCCCACTCATCTTTAATTCATCACCATCATTCATTTGCTTGTACCCAAATCTCTGTACCTCTTTGCCTCTTTAATCATTTAACCTATCCACGTTCCTCTTCGTTATTCTTGGAGTCTTTCATCATTAACACACATTAGTGAATAAAGCTTGTTTGGACCTCTTCTTAGAAATCTTAATCCTGGTGTATTTTCAGAGTCCTACTTCTGAGTCCCACACACTCCTCCTTTCTGAAGTCTTTTCTTTCTGAAGTGCTGTTTGATTTGGGGGGGGGGGAGGCCTGCAGTATCTTCTTTGTATTTATTCAAGCTGAACTGCTAACCTAGTACATTCAAATGCATGCTGCTGATGAGGAGTGTAAGCATTATTCTCTGCTCGGTTCTCCTCTCACTGGGCCATTTTCCTTCCTGCAGCACATTATTTTTATTGTTATATTTTGAACAGAATAGAGCATCCGCATATGGTCATTGTTTCCACAACATTGACTGCTGCCTACTATGTGTTAGGCAGGCACCACATTTTTTTTTCTCTCTCATAGAATTCTCAAAAGAGTATAAATTGGGATTTAAAAACCTCGCTTTACATGTGATCATTGGGGAAAAAATGCAGGCTTTGGAAGATGCACAGCAATTTACATGAATTAAAACCTTTCCAAGTTTTAGGGTGTACAAAGAGAGTTAAGTGCCAAGACTTAAGAGTGTCTTCTTTTATGGCGGGGATGGCCACCAGTCCTTCGTAGGCATGTTATTTAATATTTGTCCTCTCTGCTAAATTATAGTTTCCATAAGTATAACGATCCTATCGTTCTTGTCACCAGCTGCTTGGTCTATCTGAGACCATCAATGATGATTTCAGAACAGATAAATGAATTCATAGCTACAGGTTAGAAACACAATTTCTTGCATAAGAGCACACTGGATTTGCATTTCTGCTGTACCAGTTAGTAAATGTGTGGACTAAAATACAGGAGGAAGAAAGAAGACAGCATCTAAAATTCTGTACATTTCAATGTTGTTGTTTTGCTTTCATTCTTGTCCATTTCATATGTATATACAATATAGCTTCTTCATAGTCCCTCTCCATTGCCCCACCTTACCTCCACATCACTGCTGATCCTTTCTTCTTTCTAATGTCCCCTCTAATATTCATGGATTTTTTTTTCTTGCCTGTCTACTGCAGCTCATCACAGTTGCAGCATGGTCATGATTGCCAAAGGCATGACATATCCAGAAGACAGTGTTTCACAACTCCACCCACTCCCTGACACACACACGCGCACACACACACACACACACACACACACACACACACGTGCTTCCTTTGGCTTTTGTAGTACTTTCTCCCCATTCACCCCATTTCATAGCTATCTTCTATAAGGTGCTTCAGGTATGACATATTATGAGCTGAGAAGTTATAAGTGTATATACGTGTATGCATACACACTCTATACTTGTATGGATGTTGTTTTCAATTTTCAGGAAATATCTAGCATCCATCAAGGGAAAGCAACCAGGATATACACCCAGGACCTCCCATTTTCTAAACTGGATGTTTTTTAACAAGTATTCTATCTCTGCAAGCATTGTTGCTCCATCTAAAATCTTAAATGATTTGGGGTTTTGATGGTAGGTGCCAATTGACTGATGGCCTGAGGTGAAGCTCCAAGTTCTCTGAGTACAAAGGTTCTTTTAAGTTTTGTTACATCAGGAACATCCCAAATCTAAACATTCCTTTCACTCTTTTTGTTTTTGTTTTGTTCTGTTTTCTGCGATCTCAAGGAACTTAACAGGGATTTGAATCCCAGAGTGATGCCTGCATGTTTCTCAGGGAGGCAGAGGCCGCTCCTGCCGCTGACCCACTTAGCAAGCTATATTTGATGACTATTGTGTGCGAATCTGCAGACTCAGCAAGGCTGAGATTCTGCATGTTCTCTGTGTCCCCTGAATGTGAATCCTAGCTCCATCCTCTTCTAAGAGACATATGGTGAAGTTATGAGAAGTGACTCCTCCCAAATCTGGAGCACAGTTTTGTTTTAAACTGTAGGCTGTGGTCTACAAAGAGAAAAAAAAAGAAAAAAAAGAAAAACAAAAGTCCAAATAGCTATCTTTTCTTCTTTCATCTGGGCTTCTTTTCTCCTATGTTTCATGGAAAACCGTAAGATATTATTTCTAGTCTTGGAAAGGACTGTCAACTATGGTTCCCAGAACAGGGCCCATATTCTCACTCATGAAGCTCTTACTCTAACCAAGAGAAAACAATAAAAGTTAAATATATGTATAGAGACTGAAGAGACAGGGTTGCTATAAATTCCAGGGAGAGAGAGACAGAGAGAGAGAGAGAGAGAGAGAGAGAGAGAGAGAGGAGAACAACAAAGGAACATATGAATGAAAGTTTTTAAATGTGTTGTGCTAAACAAGAATGTGATTCTATGAAACAACATGGTGAGTGAGGAACTAATTTGTAAGAAAGTGGCATTAGTTAGAAAACATGAGGATGAGGATGGCTTAAGGACATTTGGCAAAAGAAGTAGGGACTAAAGACAGCAAGAACAATAGGCAATGGCCCTGAGAGAGACATGGATAATCTTGGGGCCATGCATTTGATGCTTGTATAGGTAAAGATTTAAGAAGGAAGACAAGCAGAGAATGAAATGACACACAGAAAACGTGGCTTCAATTACTCAGGCCTATGTAGACCTTCATGAAGCGTCTGGATTTAATTCCAATTTAAATGAAAATTCATAGGTAATTTTCAGAAAGGGAATGGCATAGTCTGATGAACATTTTAAAAATGCTAGTTTGGCTTTTTGAGGTGATGACTTTGCATGGGACAAGAACAGTTGGAAAGATGTGGAGGTAGCTTTGTTGGGAAAGAGCTTGGATGCAAGTATGAAGACCTGAGTTTGAATCACAAAACCTACATAAAAATGTTAAGTTTGTTAGTGTCCACTTGTAATCCCAGTGCTAAAGAATCAGAGAAAGGATGCTAATTAAGGCTGGATTTCTGGCCAACATTGAATACTTAGGAAGGTTTAGGCCCAGTGACAGATTCGATCTCAAGGCAATAAGGTGAAGTAACAGAACACATCAACGAATGTCTTGAGCTTTCAGTCAAACCTCTCTCTCCCTGTCTCTCTCTCTCTCTCTCTCTCTCTCTCTCTCTCTCTCTCTCTCACACACACACACACACACACACACACACACACACAGACAGAGAGACAGAGAGTCAGAGACAGAGACAGAGACAGAGACAGAGACTGAGAGAGTGTGTGTGTGTGTGTGTGTGTGTGTGTGTGTGTGTGTGTGTGTGTGTGTGAAAGCACCTAATAAAGACCCTGTCTCAGCTGCCTAGGTATTACCCTTTTCAGAACACAGCCTTGCTCAATGCTTTCTTATTCCAACTATGTTCCCCCCACCTCCAGCTGGTTTACAGAGAACATGCAGTGCATTATCTCCATTAAAAGTTGCTTCTACTCTGTTGGGTCTGGCCATTAGGATGTACTGATTTATATCTTCATTGTTAAAACTACTATTTATTGATTCAAAATTTGTATTCTAGAGAAGTCATATGGAACAACTTTCATGAAGATCCTCCCTGTGTCTGAGGCTTTCTATCCTTTGATTGATTCTTTATCAATGAATGACTGGTCCTATTTGCTGCCTTGTAGTCCTCTGCTATTAAAATAAAGCAAACAGGAAACTGAACAGAAATAGACAAACAATAATAATTACCATCAGTTTTTATTTACCCAACACATTTCACCTAAGAGCCAAAGGCAACACAGACACACAGTAAGCACAAATGCTCTAATACAATGGTTATTCTCTGAGTTCAAACATTCACTGTGATAATCTTACTATTGGAACCTAAATCAATCAGTTGATATCTCTGGACTTTGTTTTGTTGATTTGAGAATAAAAAAGCACATACTTTGTGAACTCTGATGAAGATAACTTGAGCTTAGAGGGTACAAGTTTGAAATAGCATCTTGTTCATATCAATAATCAATACATTTACTATCAAGAAATATTTGCTATTACAGTTATGTTTCAACTTCTAGGTTGGAAGAAGAGTAATTAATTGGACATTTCTGTTTGTTGTGTATAGGGTAGTTTGACAGTTTGTCTAGAAGTAGAGATACTGCCCTGATGACATGGGTATAGTGTTTCATTGGGGACTTGGTTCTTTGTAAATCCAGAGTCCTTAAAATTTTTGCAAAAAGCAGGTGTGGAAATAACAGGAGTAATTAACTAACCATAAGAACTGTGTACACCATGTAAAGATCGAAAGCCGGGCTCTGCTCTTGAGAAAATGTGTGGTACTTGTCTTACATTACTTCACTCAGAGTGATTATTTTCTGCTTTGTCTAGTTGCATAACTAGTCCAAGTACAGAGAATAAGATATTGTGCAGTGCTGAGCAATAAATGAGGCATCTATAACACACTCCTTCTCCTCAAGGTTTAATTATAGGAGAGGAAGTGCCCAGACTGTAAGAATAAGAGTTAGAGGATGACTGCTGTGAAATAGTGCATTCTGGTCATGGCAGGAGCACTTCACACAAGAACCCATGGTGGCTGTGAAGGCCTACAGAAGGCCTGAGCAAGACCAGACAAAATCCCAGCAAAGATGGAGGTGGGATTTAGCAAGTATCACTTTAAGCCAAGAAGCTGTGGACAAAGATGGCTACTGGGAGTGGTCATCAGTTTCCTTCATATGCAGACTTTCATACACTTCCAAATTTCCATGGTCCAGTGAATGGGCTTACATCCATGCACATACTGACAGAAGTGAAAGGACTTAGTGGGTTTAAAAGAAAGCACATAAGGTTGGAATGGAAAATTGGTGGTGGAGGTATGGAAATAGATTAAATACCCACACAATCAAAACATTACATTTATGTATGAATTTCTCAATAAATAAATAGTGTGTTTATTTAGTATTTGTCTCCCTTTTTTTTCTGGTTTAGTTTTAAGTCATACTCCTGAGAGACCTCTCTGGAGTCTTAGGCTGGGGCAGACAGGCACCCTTGGTTTGCTCTTAGCATTCATACTTCCCGGAGTAGGGCTCAGAGCCCACACTGTATTCATGATATTCCCTTCTTTGTCTCCTCCAGAGTGGACTTGCTGGATGTGACAGCACGATGCCAAGCATTTGGCAAACAATTTCATATGCCATCATAACATGTTCCCAATGTGGGAGATATACACTCTTCTTCCACCAGACTGAATGAGAAACAAGACTGGGCCACATTGGGCCATGTGCCTCAGCTTAGCATGTGATAATAGAGGGGTGCTTACTTGGTCCTTTTTGCTCACCCTTACAGCGGTGTCCTAAGAAAGCACTCTTACACTGCTTTACTGCAAAGGACTCACCCATTATCCATCATTTTCAAGAGCATACTGTCTACATCAGAATTGATTCATAGACTTTCATTATCTATGGAATGTAAGCAAGCTTTAAGAGAAAGAATTTGCCTGTCTCCTTCACTGCTATGTACTCAGCTCTTAGGATTGTCCCTGACACTAAGTATTTGTTAAATAAATGAATCAATTCACCTATTTGTTAACTACTGTGTATAATTTGTAACTTTCAAGCAAGGATCTAGTTCAAACCTTATGTGCGTTCTTCTGTTTGTCTTCCTGTCTGTCTTCCTGTCTGTCTTCCTGTCTGTCTTCCTGTCTGTCTTCCTGTCTGTCTTCCTGTCTTCCTGTCTGTCTGTCTGTCTGTCTGTCTGTCTGTCTGTCTGTCTGTCACCAATATAGATACTTGTAGGGACCAAAGAGTTAAGATCTCCTGGAACTGGAAGCACAAGGGATTGTGAGCTTCCTGACTGCAGCATTGGAAGACAACTGAACTTGGATTCTCTAGAAGCACACCATATACTCTTAACCACTGAGCTATCTCTCCAGTCCCTCAAATCACATATTCTTACATTCCTGTGTAAGATAGAAGATTTTTTGAATTTTTTGATGGTTGAACTCAGACCCTTATGTTTGTTTGACAAAGTCCTCTATCATTGATTTAGAACTCTAATTCCTAAATGCTATTTAAAACAGAACATAAGTCAGGGATTGGAAGACTGTTTCCTGGACCCTCAGTAACAAGCATGTCTAACTGTGCAACTGGTTAGCAGCTGCAGAGAAAGATGCTGCACCCCCCCACCCCCACAGTTGCAGAGATACCTTCCCCTTGCAAGGCAAGAGAGGGCTCTTGTTCAAGGTGACAAGATAGGAAAGTGGAAGGGAGCAGCAGGAGGAGATATACTGCAGCTGTGGCATTAAGCCTGAGGTTTGAGATGCCCACAAAGATTCACTGAGAAAAAATAATACTTTAAAAATGTATAATGTCTGGTATTTATCACCTCAGTCTCCTGGTAGTTCATTCTCCCTGACAACTATGGAGATTCTTAGGAACTGATATATTCTCCAGCACCTACCCTGCCAAGCGCTATGGCTTTTTTTTTTTTTTTAATAGGTTAGCTTTAATTCTCAACTGTTAGTCCATAATTAATTTTGTTGCCCTGGATCCTGTGTGACCCATTAGTATGATATCCAAGTTTCCAACGAATCATTCTGCTCTGTTCTCCTACTAAATTTCTACTTAGAGCCTGTGCTCTCTTCAAAATAAAGACTGGTAAGATGACTTATTGGGTAAAGGTACTGGCTGCCAAGCCTTATAGCCTGAGTTTAATCTTGGGAAACTGACTCTCACAAGTTTTACCTCTGATCTTGATACATGAACTAACACACACACACACACACACACACACACACAAATGTAATTTAAAATGTAATGTAATGTAAATAAGTGGTTTTACTGCTTTTTTTGTTTTGTTTTGTTTTATTCTTCTTATTTTTTTATACACTTCAAATTCTCTTCTAGCTCTGTCTAGACTATTTGCTTTGACAAGTGTGGAGCATGGATGGGCAATAATCCTCCAGAATCAATTCTGGTTCTTATATTTTACACATAATATTTTTGGCTTTAATGGGTGCATGTCATCACATTTAATATTTTTGTTATATATGCTGTTTGAAATTAAGACTGTGATTATTTATTTGGTTGCACTTCCTGGTTGTACATGATCCAAAGTCATATCTCCCATTTTATACTGTTGGTTTTCTTGAAGCTACAGTCTGATTCATCATATTTTACTCATGAGAACTTGGAAGTCACATTCCTTATGCAAATGATTAAAGAACCCAGAGGGAGGGGAAAAGCAAGATTCAGGAATTAGAAAGGTAATTAGTAATAGCAATTTTATATCAAGGATTGTATTATTTGCAGGGTATTCAGAGAAAGCAGAATGGACTTGGCTTCCAGATATGACTTGGTTATATGAGAAAGTATAAGAACCAAGGATTCATGATGCAGTCAAGGTGGAATCTCCAATTATCCTTGAATCATATGCGAGGGCACCAAAGTCGTCAGAAAAGTGACAATGGATAGAAATGAACTCAAAGACCCCTCCCCCTCTCTCCTTTCATTCCCATTATCTCAGGTTAAGAGCAAATCCAGGCAGATAGGAAGCATCTGCATCCATTTGAAGAAAAGGAGTAAATAGAAGGGGCACGAGGGGTAACATCACAGGTTGATCATCTTTGGATTGCTGCATGCTATCATTCTCTCTCTCTCTCTACAGTTACAGAGAGGCTATCAGCTTCCTGAGTCTAAACGTATCATCAGCTGGGAAGGAAAAAAACCTGAATCTGTAACACCCAGATGTGACAATGACCTCAATGTCCATCAGCGGTTCTGTCTGAAATCAGATCAAAATCACCCTGTGTCCCTTTTCTGGAAGCTTTTCCAGATGACTAAGCATTTGGGTCATACTCTCCTGCCTCTTGTATCACCCACTACAGAGATAGAATTAATCTATCCTGTGGCTTATGCCTTTTATTTAGACAAGAATAACACCAAAAACCAGGAACATAAGGCTCAAATTCTCAGGACATGTAAAGCATCTAAAGAATCTAGGCATACACCCAGCCTCCATTATCCCAGAGAGCAGCCACTAGGTAGTAAAAATTACCAATTCCATATGTGTTTAACTCTCACCTAAAATTCTTGTTTATTTCTGTGTTTTCTAGAAAAGCAGTTGGCTAGGACAAAGGTATGATTAGAAAAGACAACTTGTACAAGGTTCACATGAGACTCCAAAAAGAACATATGATTTTTATAGTAGCCCCTTTCAGCTTGCAAAAATAAATTAGGGCATATTTCCAAACTGTAGTAAACACTGCCTTAAAGTTCAAGCAGAAAAGTGTGTGTAAAGAAATATACTTTTAGGTGGAGATGACAAGTATCACAGGAATATACTCTAATCACCTTAAAGCATCTTAAAGATGATAATGTGTGTGTGTGTGTTGCACACTATTTAGCATGTTAGAAACAACAATGACAATAGCGGCATTTACTGGGTCCTATTATGGCAGACAGTGTGCAAAGTGCTGTAGAAGTCCCATCTTAATTAGCCCTTTTGATAATGCTAAACACTAGACCTCTGCACTGCTATTTTATACATAAGCAACCTAAAATTAAGAAAAGGAAAAGTCTTTGTTTGAAGTAACACCTAGGATTTAAATTTGGGAAGTCTTACTGCAGCTGCTGGCTTGTAATGTTAAAATAAGATTTCACATATAGAATATGTTAATAAAAGCTTGGAAAACAGTTTCCATAATTTTTGCTACATTTATTTATGAGTCAGGGGACAACTTCTGGAAGTCAGTTTCTTCTTTTCATCATGTGGGTTCTGGATTATACTGAGGTGTCAAGGCTTGGGGCATAACATGCTTAACTACTGATTCATCTTGCTTTCATTTTGTGGAGTTTTGTTTGGTAGATAGGGTCATACTATTTAGTACAGTATGGCTTTGAGCTTGAGATTCCCCTGCCTCAGTACTGAGTCCTTTCCTGGATAACCTTTCATCTTTAATTAAATGATGACTACTCATTTGTTAAACAAATTAACAATCATGTCAACTCATACTTCAAATGGCAATGTAATTTCAAGCCTATTTTTATTGGGTATGGTCCTGTGGCTTGAACCCACCACATCTGGCACATGCAGGAAGTCTTAATATATTTTTTTTTTCAGAATTTCACATCAATCTCTGTGAGGAAAAATGTGTAAAGAGGGTCCTCTTTGCATCTAGAGAGTATGAAATATGCACTGTGACATGTATATGTGAATTGCTTTATGCTACCCATCTGTTATGTTTTTAAATTCACCTTTTCTTGTATCTGCAACCTCCACCATGTGACTTTGCATTTCTCTTACTAAAGAACCAGACGCAAAGGCTTGAGCATTAGATTAGCAGTAAAGAGCACTTTCTGTTCTTACAGAGGATCTGGTTTTGGTCTCAACACCTCTATAGTAGATCAAAACTGTCCTCAACAACAGTTTTGGGGAATTCAGTGGTCTCCCTGCTGTGGGCACAGGCCACCCTTACATACATGCAAACACAACATTCATGCACATAAATTAAAAATTTAAGAAATTCTTCTCAATAAGTGGCAGAGCCTATTACATCATGTCTTCAATCAGGGGCTGCCTGTATCTTGTTTGGATAAATAGTACTCTACCTACAAAGGCCCAGAGTCCCAGAAAATGAAATCTTAGTCCGCTTAACTAGCCAAGCTGTTTTGAAATGATCTTAAACATATAGGTGGTGAGGCCAAGCAAAAGGGAACAGCTCACTAAGCATGTACCCAGTGGTATTATATCTTATATCTACACTGTCCTGCTTCCGGTTGGCAATAGAAGTCTACCCCACTGCATGCCCAGAATTAGGACACAACTACAGAGTGTAACCTCTGAAGCCAGAAGCCAGCCCACAAGTTGATCCTTAAATTGTTTATGCTGTGTATTTTGTTGCAACAACAACAAACATATCTGGTTAAAATACCATGGGATATGGTTAGAATGTGCCCTGATACCCATAGGTTCTTGAGCTTGCACACTTGGTCATCAGCTCCAGGAGCTGTTGTGGGAATTGTGGCAGTGTTAGGAGTTAAAGGGTTTCTCAGAAGGCAAGCTCCACTTGAGGCTTGAGCTCTATCTGCTGCTATAAATTTCTTTATACTTTCTTCAATCATGTTAGACTGTACTATCTCAGATTGTTTGCAAAGACTATCCTTCAACCATTCATTTGATTCTGTGGGTTATTGTTCTCACATTAACAAGAATAAATTATATACCATGTGCTCAAATTTTAATTTTGGACAATTTTATTCATGGGTACACTTGATTTACATTGTTTCAATGCCACATCAACACACACCCCCAACTCATCCCATGGCCCTGCTTCCAAAATTCAGGATCTCTTCTATAATTGTTATTCTTGTATATGCATTTACACATTCATAACTGTCTTAGTCAGGGTTTCTATTCCTGCACAAACATCATAACCAAGAAGCAAGTTGGGGAGGAAAGGGTTTATTCAGCTTACACTTCCATAGTGCTGTTCATCACCAAGGAAGTCAGGACTGGAACTCAAGCAGGTAAGAAAGGAGGAGCTGATGCAGAGGCCATGGAGGGATGTTCTTTACTGGCTTGCTTCCCCTGGCTTGCTCAGCCTGTTCTCTTATAGAACCCAAGACTACCAGCCCAGAGATGTTCCCATCCATAAGGGGCCTTTCCTCCTTGATCACTAATTGAGAAATGCCTTACAGTTGGATCTCATGGAGGCATTTCCTCAACTGAAGCTCCTTTCTTTGTGATAACTCCAGCTGTGTCAAGTTGACAAAAAACTAGCCAGTACAATAAGCATATATGTTCATACACACAACTTTATGAGTTCAGTTAGAGTTACCTGTGTGTGCATGTGTAACTTAGGACTGGACAATCTGTCAGTGGGCTTATCAATAAAGAAACCTGTTTTAATTCCCTCAGAATCCAATGGATGAATCTTCATTCTTATCCCAGCGGAGCTAAAGCTCTGGAGTGCTCTCCACACAGCAGGACCTTGAGATCACCTCAGGATCACGGGTGAGTGGAACGCAGCATCAGCTTCAAGGATCACTGAGGGTCTTGTGCCAGCAGGAACAGGGAAAAAGGAACCCCACTCTACCAGAGGCTGGGATCTCTTCCAGCTGGGGCCACCCCCTGCCATCTTCCTTCTGAGCCCAGTGGAGGCTGCTAAGGCCTCCAGAGTGCTCTCTACACCACAAGGCCTCAGGATCACATTAGGATCACTGGTGAGTGGAACACAACATCAACTTCACAAATCACAGAGGGTCTTGTACCAGCAGTAACAAGGACAAAGGAACACCACCCAACTGGAGTTTGGGATCTCTTCCAGCAGGGCCACTCCTGTGATCTTCCTTCTGAGCCAAGCGGAGGCTGCTAAGGGCTCCAGATTACTCTCCACGATTTAGGTCTTCCAGATCACCTCAGGATCTCAGGACCCCTACCACACATAGGACCTCCTGATCACCTGAGAGCACATGGGCAATAGAAACAACAGAGCTTCTTGGTCAGGGTCCCATCAAGCCTTCAACCTCAGCAAGGAGATGGAGCTGAGACACAGACCCCTGGCTACATTCCTTGTCAGAGGAGAGTCAGCCTTCTGGGAGGGTTCTGACCCTTGATCTCAGGAAGTAGATTAGAGCTCCAGACTGTTGGACACCTGCCCTGCAAGAGAAGAGCTTGTCTACAGAGAGTGCTCTGACCACTGGAACTTAGGTGAGAGTTGGACTCCCAGGAGTGCTGAAAGAGGCTAAAAGAATCGCAGGAGGATCAAGCTCTAACCAGAGACAGCTTGAACATCAACATCAAAGCATTCCAGATGTCGAAAGGCAAACATAAGAATCTTCCTAACAGAAACCAAGAACACTGGGCACCATCAGAACCCAGTATTCCCACCTCAACAAGTCCTGGACACCCCAACATGTCTGAAAAGCAAGACAGGGATTTTAAAATCCTATCTCATGATGGTGGTAGAAGATTTTAAGAAGGACATTAATAACTCCCTTAAAGAAATACAGGAGAACACTACTAAACAGGTAGAAGCCCTTAAAGAGGAAGTACAAAAATCACTCAAGGAATTATAGGAGAATACGACTAAACAAGGAGACACCCTTAAAGAGAAAATACAAAAATCCCTCAAGGAATGACAAGAGAACAATGCTAAACAGGTAGAAGGCCTTAAAGAACTACAAGCAAACACTGCTAAACAGGTAGAAGAAACACAAAAATACCTTAAAAAATTACAGGAAAACACAAAACCATCCAAGATCTAAAAATGGAAAGAGAAGCAATGAAGAGAACCCGAAGAGAGACAACTCTGGAGATAGAAACCCTAGGAAAGAAATCAGGAAACATAGATGTGAGCATCAGCAACAGAATAGAAGAGATGGAAGAGAGAATCTCAGGTGCCGAAAATTCCATAGGAGAGAAGGACAAAACAATCAAAGAAAATGCAAAATGCAAAAAGATCCTAACTCAAAAATCCAAGAAATCAAGGACACAATGAGAAGCCTAAACCTACATATAATAGGGGATGAGAATGAAGATTTTCAACTTAAAGGGCCAGCAAATATCTTCCAACAAAATTATAGAAGAAAACTTCCCAAACCTAAAGAAAGAGATGCCCATGAACGGACAAGAAGCCTACAGAACTCCAAATAGACTGGACCAGAAAAGAAATTCCTACCGACACATAATAATCAGAACAACAAATGCACTAAATAAACACAGAATATTAAAAGCAGTAAGGGAAAAAGGTCAAGTAACATATAAAGGCGGGCCTATTAGAATTACTCCAGACTTCTCACCAGAGACTATGAAAGCCAGAAGATCCTGGACAGATGTCAATCAAACAGACACTAAGAGAATACAAATGCCAGCTCAGGCTACTATACCCAGCAAAACTCTCAATTAACATAGATGTACAAACCAAAGTATTCCATGACAAAAACAAATTCACACAATATCTTTCCAGGAATCCAGCCCTTCAAAGGATAATAACTGGAAAACACCAACACAAAGATGGTAACTTCACCGTAGAAAAAACAAGAAAGTAATCCTTTGACAAAACTAAAAGAAGACAACCCCAAGAAGAGATTCCCAACTTTAACAACAAAAACGACAGGAAGCAACACTTACTTTTCTTTGATTTTTCTTAACATCAATGGACTCAATTCCTTAATATAAAATCATAGACTAACAGACTGGCTACATAAACAGGACCGAACATTTTGCTGCTTACAGAAAATCCACCTCAGGGACAAAGACAGACACTACCTCAGAGTAAAAGGCTAGAAATCTATTTTCCAAGCAAATGGTCCGAAGAAACAAGCTGGAGTAGCCATTCTAATATTAAATAAAATCGACCTCCAACCCAAAATTTTCAAAAAAGACGAGGGGTATTTCATACTCATCAAAGGTAAACTCTACTAAGATGAACTCTCAATTCTAAATATCTATGCTTAAAATGCAAGGGCATCCACATTCATTAAAGAAACTTTAGTAAAGCTCAAAGCACAAATTGCACCTCACACAATAATAGTGGGAGACTTCAACATCCCACTATCACCAATGGACAGATCCTGAAAACAGAAACTAAATAGAGACACATGGACACTATCACAAGTTATAAAACAAATGAATTTAGCAGATATCTACAGAACATTTTATCCTAAAACAAAAGGATATACCTTCTTCTCAGCACCTCATGGTACCTCCTCCAAAATTGATCATATAATTGGTCACAAAACAGGCCTCAACAGATACAAAAATATTGAAATTATCCCATACATCCCATCAGATCACCACGGACTAAAGCTGATCTTCAATAACAGCATAAATAATAGAAAGCCAACCTTCATGTGGAAACCGAACAACACTCTACTTAATGATACCTTGGTCAAGGAAGAAATAAAGAAATTAAAGACTTTTTAGAGTTTAATGAAAATGAAGCCAAAACATACCCAAACTTATGGGACACAATGAAAGCAGTCCTAAGAGGAAAACTCATAGCCCTGAGTGCCTCCAAAAAGAAACTAGAGAGAGCATACACTGTTGCAACCCATGTCTCCAACCAGCAGAGACAATGGAAAGAACAACACAGATGCCAAAGCAGGTCTCAAGCAGCTTCTGCTTTATTCTGGGACTGCCCACAATTTATCCCCTTCAGTTCAGTCACGTCACCTCACAACACTCTAAGGAGGCAATCATAGACAAGCATGCCCAAGGCATGACTTTAGTGTGCAGACAAGCCTCTAATGGATAGACTGATAGAATGGTATCATGAGGCTTTATGCCATATATCTGGTGATTTACATGCGATGCTTCCATTGGGCATGACTGAGACTGGCAAAAACAAGTGAAGGTCATGGGGCTTGGCATAGAGCCAGGGTGCCATCTTGGCCCATGCGGCCGAGCAGGCTTCCCACAATACACTAGCAGTCTGACAGCATACCTAAAAGCTCTAGAAGGAAAGGAAGCAAATTCACCCAAGAGGAGTAGATGGCAGGAAATAATCAAACTTAGGGATGAAAAGAACTATTCAAAGAATCAACCAAACCAGGAGCTGGTTCTTTGAGAAAATCAACAAGATAGATAAACCCTTAGCCAGACTAACTAGATGGCACAGGGACAGTATACTAATTAACAAATTCAGAAGTGAAAAAGGAGACATAATAATATATCCTGAGGAAATCCAAAACATCATCAGATCCTACTACAAAAGGCTATACTCAACAAAACCGAAAAACCTGGATGAAATGGACAACTTCCTAGACAGATACCAGGTAACAAAGTGAAATCAGGATCAAATTAACAATCTTAACTGTCCCATTTCCCCTAAAGAAACAGAAGCAGCCATTAATAGTCTCCCAACCAAAAAAAGCCCAGGACGAGATGGGTTTAGTGCAGAGTTCTATCAAACCTTCAAAGAAGATCTAATTCCAACTCTCCTCAAACTATTTCACAAAATAGAAACAGAAGGTACACTACCCAATTCTTTCTCTGAAGCCACAATTACTCTGATGCCTAAACCACACAAAGATCCAACAAAGACAGACACCTTCAGACCAATTTTCCTTATCAATATCGATGCAAAAATACTCAATAAAATTCTCGCTAACCGAATCCAAAAACATCAAAATGATCCTCCATCATGACCAAGTAGGCTTCATCACAGGGATGCAGGGATGGTTTAATATATGGAAATCTGTCAAAGTAATCCACTATATAAACAAACTCAAAGAAAAAAAAATCTCATCATCTTCTCGTTAGATGCTAAAAAAGCATTTGACTAAATCCTACACCCCTTCATGATAAAAGTCATGGAAAGATCAGGAATTCAAGGCCCATACCTAAACATAATAAAAGCAATATACAGCAAACCAGTAACCAACATCAAACTCAATGGAGAGAAACTGGAAGCAATCCCACTAAAATCAGGGACTAGACAAGGCTACCCACTTTCTCCCTACCTATTCAATATAGTACTTGAAGTCCTAGCCAGAGCAATTCGACAACAAAAGGAGAAAAAGGGGATTCAAATTGGAAAGAAAGAAGTCAAAATATCATTATTTCCAGATGATATGATAGTATATATAAGTGACCCTAAAAATTCCACCAGAGAACTCCTAAACCTGATAAACAGCTTCAGTGCAGTAGCTGGATATAAATTTAACTCAAACAAATCAATGGTCTTTCTCTACAGAAAGGATAAAGAAAGAGATGAGAAAGAAGTTAGGGAAGCAATACCCTTCACAATAGTCACAAATAATATAAAATACCCTGGTGTGACTTTAACTAAGGAAGTGTAAGATCTGTATGACAAGAATTTCAAGTCTCTGAAGAAAGAAATTGAAGAAGATCTCCGAAGATGGAAAGATCTCCCATGCTCATGGATTGGCAGGATTAATATAGTCAAAACTTCTATCATGCCAAAAGCAATCTACAGATTCAATGCAATCCCCATCAAAATTGCAACTCAATTCTTCACTGAGATAGAAAGGGCAATTTACAAATTCATCTGGAATAACAAAAAATCTAGAATAGCAAAAACTATTCTCAACAATAAAAGAACCTCTGATGGTATCACCATGCCTGACCTCACACTGTACTACAGAGCAATCATGATAAAAGCTGCATGGTACTGGTACAGCAAAAACAGGTAGATCAATGGAATAGAATTGAAGACCCAGAAATGAACCAATACACCTTTGGTCACCTTATCTTTGACAAGAGAGCTAAAACCATCCAGTGGAAAAAAAGACAGCATTTTTAACAAATGGTGTTGGCACAACTGGTGGTCAAGAAGTAGAAGAATGCAATTTGATCCATTCTTATCTCCTTGTACAAAACTCAAGTCCAAGTGGATCAAAGAACTCCACATAAATCCAGAGACACTGAAACATATAGAGGAGAAAGTGGGGAAAACCCTTGAAGATATGGGCACAAGGGTAAAATTCCAAAACAGAACAGCAATGGTCTGTGCTGAAATCTCAAAGATAGACAAATGGGACCTCGTAAAATTGCAAAGCTTCTGTAGGGCAAAAGATACTGCCAATAAGACAAAAAGGCCACCATCATATTGGGAAAGAAATTTTAACAATCCTAAATCTGATAGGGGGCTAATATTCAATATATACAAAGAGCTCAAGAAGCTGAACTCCAGAAATTCAAATAACCCCATTAAAAATGGGATACAGAGCTAAACAAAGAATTCTCAACTGAGGAATACTGAAGGGCTGAATAGCACTGAAAAAATGTTCAACATCCTTAATCTTAAGAAAAATGCAAATCAAAACAACCCTGAGATTCCACCTCACACCAGTCAGAATGGCTAGGATCAAAAATTTAGGTGACAGCAGATGCTGGTGAGGATGTGGAGAAAGAGGAACACTTCTCCATTTCTGTTGAGATTGCAATCTGGTACAACCACTCTGGAAATCAGTCTGGTGGTTCCTAAGAAAATTGGACATAGTACTACCAAATGATTCCGCAATATCTCTCCTGGGCATATACACAGGAGATGTTCCAACTAGTAATAAGGACACATGCTTCACCATGTTCATTGCAGCCTTATTTATAATATTATAATAGCCAGAACCTGGAAATAAGCCAGATGTCCCTCAACAGAGGAATGGGTACAGAAAATGTGGTTTATTTACACAATGGAGTACTAATCAGCTTATTAAAAACAATGAATTTATGAAATTCTTGGGCAAATGGATGTATCTGGAGGATATCATTGTCAGTGATGTATCCCAATCACAAAAGAAGTCACTTGATATGCACTCACTGATAAGTGGATATTAGCTCAGAAACCTAGAATACCCAAGATACAACTTCCGAAACACAAGAAAATCAAGAAGGAAGACCAAATGCATGAATACTTCATTCCTCCCTAGATTAGGGAATAAAATATCTATGGAAGGAATTGCAAAGACAAAGTTTGGAGCCAAGATGAAAGGATGGACCATCCAGAGACTGCCCTATCCTGGGATCCATCAAACACAAACACTACTGCATACGCCAGCAAGATTTTGCTGGAAGGACCCTGATATAGCTGTCTTCTGTTAGGCTTTGTCAGTGCCTGCCCAATATAGAGGTGGATGCTCACAGTCATCTCTTGGAAGGAACACAGGGTCCCCAATGTAGGAGCTAGAGAGCCTAAGCAAGAGCTGAAGGAGTCTGTAACCCTATAGGTGGAACAACAATATGAACTAACCAGAACCCTCAGAGCTCGTGTCTCTAGCTGCATATGTATTAGAAGATGCCCTAGTCAGCCATTATTGGGAAGAGAGGCCCCTTGGTTTAGCAAACTTTATATGCTCCCTGTACATGGGAATGCCAGGGCCTAGAAGTGAGAGTGGGTGGGTAGGGGAGCAGGGCAAAGGGAGGGTATAGGGCTTTTTGGGATAGCTTTTGAAATGTAAGTGAAGAAATTATCTAATAAAAAAAAAAAAAGAATCCAATGGATGAATTTCTAGCTCTTAATTTCACTTGTAAGGCCTTATGAACTCTTCCTTTAACCATGTTGGCATGCCAGCTAGTGTGGTCTCATGCATATAGTTCTATTGGTGAGCATTCAAAGGTGCAATATCTTTGATATACACAGAAGACACTGTCTTGTAGTCGGCCTCTGAGTCCTCTGTCTCTAAGAAGCCTTCTACTCCATCTTCCAGAATATCCCTCAGCCTTAGGTATAGGGACTGTATTACAGAAATCCATGTGGTCAATTTTGTCTAATAAAGGGTGTTTGCTTTGAGAATTACATTTCTGACGCTTATGTTGTGCTTCTGCGCTTACTTAACCACATTTCAAGTTTGACTTATCAGTCCCATGGCATGAGGATCCACAGAGTCAAGATTTCTAGTTTTGGTGTCCTAGTCTAAATCTCATCCAATTCTTGAATTCTGATTGGCTGGCAGAACCATTCAAATGCAACCCAGGCCAGTCAATTGCTAACCAACCTACTGACATATAAGCTATAATTAAAAATGTTTCAAGCCACTATGTGTTAGATAATTTGTGATGCAGAAACATACAATTGAAACAGAAAATAACCATTCATATATCTGGTGTTTGTCACTGCACCTGTTGAAAACAGTGACTTTCTTCAATGAGAAAAGTCATATCTCATCCCAATTTAAAGTGGTGGCAGCATATTAAAGTCACCCTTACAAAGGTGGGAGACATGCACCCAGGGATATAATTTGTCAATGCTTCCCCTTC
>LR750247.1:680036-722536 GCA_902729485.2 Mus minutoides
GTATGGGCAGAATGAATGAATGTCTTTGGAGAACAGGAGCCTAAAAATCATGTGAAGAACCTGTCATTTCTGCTTGGCCTTGATGGACAGACAGGCTCCATTGTGGCTGTTCTCTCTGCCTGTCATACACTGAGCTGCCTTACTGCTCTCTGTACACTACCTTCTGTCAGAGCACAGGTGCAGCTTAATGAGCAGAGTGTCACCTAGGTTACATTCCACAGAGGACACCTATTATGTACTGTTACAATCTGGGATCTCCAGGCAAACACATTCAAAGCACAAAATACCTCCTACAGTATATTCGATGCAGTGTCCATTGTGTATTCATGAACATGAATACTGGATGTTTGTGTGGATTTTTCAAAAACTGGCATTCTGTTCCAGGCTAAATTTCTCAGAGAGCTTGCCCAGCTACAGTCCTATGTCTAGGGCTGTAGAAATGTCTCAAGGTTTAAGGACACACTTGTTGCTTTTGCTGGGAAACAGAGTTCAGCTCCCAGCATCCATACTGTGGTTTATAATCATCTATAACTCTGGTTTTTAAGTGCAGAACACTCTTTTCTGTAGGCACCAGACATACATGTGATGCACTTATATAATGCAGGTAAACACACTAACACACATAAATAAAAATAAATTTAAAAATCTAACATTACATATTTTTCTGCAAAACAATAACCTCAAGCAGGTAAAGAATTCATTGTGCTCATATTATAGATAAGAACATCATGGTATGCAGAGATAAACCTTGTCCCAAATACACATCACCGTAGTCACTGTCCCTCATCCAAGGATGCTTCTAGGCCTAATAGTGGCTAATTCATATCTCCTAGCCCAGTGTCTATAATCCACACACTGAGAATATAAGTTCTTGTGTGTTGAGGACAGCAGATGATGGGGCAAATTCTCAATCTAGGACAGCTACTTTCTGTGCAATATTGAGTAGAGTCTAAAAGTGTGACTGATTCTCAAATCATATTTACTGAGATATTTTATCTTACTAATAAACCTCATGGGCTGTTAGTTCGATCAGTTACAAAACTGTGACTCTCACCATTCAGTATCACGTGAAGGGTGAGTTATGTAAACAAATGATTGGCCTTGTCACGAACTTTTAAATTCATCTAATTAAAAAATGTTATTCATGTATGTAGATTAACCTTGAAATCACCTGAAGGAAGTCAACAGTTACCAAACTAAATTCTCTAGGGAATGTATTTCTTCCTTGAATTTGTATACCTGTTTGAAAATCAGGCATGTCTATCTTTAATTAGATGCACTGAGGCATGCCTCATTCATTGTTGTTGTGGTTGTTTGTTTGTTTGTTTGTTTGTTTTTGATACTGGGTTTCACTGTCTGGTATATAATGCACAGAGATCCACCTATCTCTGCCTCTTTCTTTCTTTCTTTCTTTCTTTCTTTCTTTCTTTCTTTCTTTCTTTCTTTCTTTCTTTCTTTCTTTCTTCCTTCCTTCCTTCCTTCCTTCCTTCCTTCCTTTCTTTCTTTCTTTCTTTTTAGATATTTTCTTAATTTACATTTCAAATGCTATCCAGAAAGTTCCCTCTCCCCGCCCTGCTCCCCGGCCCACCCACTCCCACCTCTTGGCCCTGGCGTTCCCCTGTATTGGGGCATATAAAGATTGCAATACCCAGGGGCCTCTCCTCCCAATGATGGCCGAATAGGCCATCTTCTGCTACATATGCAGCTAGAGACACACTCTGCCTTTTAAGTGAGGCAATAAAATATGTGCACTACCATATCTAGCAAATAATTAGTGCAGGCTGGCCTTGAACTCCTTACCCTCCTGCCTTCACCTCTGCAATGTGCCCTACCAGCATGAGGCATGACAGCCAACAGCAATGCTGCAAAACGTTTTCACCTGAAGGTTAGCAAAGCTGTCTCTACTTGCTTTCCTTTTGTTTTCTCCCTACCAATCATTTTTCTCCCCATTTCTTCTCGCACCCACTTCTCTATAAGACCTTTTCCATCTTTGTGATGGTTTACATAATAAAGACCCTGCTAACACAAGACTCTCTAATTCTAAATAAAGCAAAGCTGTGTTGAATGGTTTGATCCAGACAATAAATTCATTTGCAGAGTTTGAAATCTCTCAGCCTTGTATATTTTCTCTGCATTTGTATAAATAAGTACCTTTTCTTTATTTTCCACTTGTGCTCACACACACACACACACACACACACACACACACACACACACACATACACACATTTACTTTGCAGACACAGAAGCTGTTCCTATGTAAACTTTGCTGAGACATTGTTCCCATACAGATAAATCACTTCCTTCTCAAGGAAGCAAATACCTTTGCCACATGGCTAGAGTGGGCGAGAGGACTCTTTCCTCTGCAATACTCACCCTGACTGTCAATCATAACACAGAGAAAAAAGGAAAGCCTTTGCATACTGAACAATAGTAGGGAGGACTATCTATGTTGGACACAGGCTCCAAGGCTCTTCCCTCAAGGTGACTCTGTCTACCTGCCGCAGCAGTATCCAAGGGACCCTGAGTAAGGAGACAGATCTGATTAGAGGTCACAGACAATCAGGATGACTTCTGTGCTCTGCAAGAAAAGCAATGCATGCCCCAGCTTTCCAGAGCTAATATTAAATCAACACAGAAGCCTTGGACAGATGAAGGATGACTGGGAGATTCCATAGAGGGCATCCCCTCCTCCCACATAACTCTAGGTATGTGTGTGGAATCACACATAACATATTGTTGGGTTGTAAATATACAGATGCTGGTAATGTGCTTTCCCTATTGAACAAAGGAAGAAAACACATAAATGGGTTAATTAGCTCATATGCAGAATTTAATTAGAGCATCTTTGTTCATCCAGCTTCCACCAGAATCTCAATTATCAACCTCTATTTTCAGGGGTTTTGAACATGAACATAAATTTTCACTTGGGGGTTCTCATTGCCAGGTTGGGGTCTCAGCTGCCTTCTATGTGACAGTGGTAAACACTTTTAAAATGAAATTTTGATTACTTTGAAGTCATCCCATTATCACAGGGAACAATGTCTTTTTCCAGTCTTCAAAAGGCATTCCCTTCCTTTGAATGTATACACGAGAAATTAGATTTTGGAAAGTTCAGAATGAAGCTAAAGCTGGGAACTCAGAAGTTTTCATCCCAGAAGTTGCAGCTACTGTAAATGATTTTGATCAAGCTGGCACTGTGTTAATCCTCACAACAGCCCTGCCTGTGGGACTGTTTGAACCATCATTTTCTAGAAGAAAATGAGTCAGGGAGAGGATAATGGGCTCGAGCCTTAAGTTCAGGTATTTTGGGTCCTAATTCTACACTCCCAATCAGTGTTCTTCGATCTTTCTCAATAATGCAACAAAGTCTTACTGAGAGAAAGGAAATTCAATTCTAATGGAATGATAAACTTACAACGTAGACTTCTATGCTAAGAATGGCATACCTTCAAGCTATTTTGATTAAGAACGATTGGAATCAGACACATCCTTAACTTACACAAAAAGGGGAATCATTTTAAGTTTGTGGAGAGATGAAATCTTTTGAGAAAGCCAAGATCAGCTATCCAGCTAGACTTCAGAAACATGAGAAGTTAGACACTGGCAATGCACCAGGTCTCCTCAAATCCTTTTCTATCACCCTTTTCACTTTATTGTGTAAAGCTCAACATTCTAAGTCTGTGGTCCAAAGGTCCATAGATTATTAGTGTTACCTTTCATACTATGAAGTACCAACATAAATGTTACAACAAATTCCTATTATTTTCAACACCCCAAAGTACAAAAATTATAGTGATGATGGCCATGATGATAATGATAGTGACTGTCATTGCTAAGGCTCTTGTGGTGGTAAGAAATATTGATGTATGTATCTGGTGCTTGGAATGGTCCCTTTGCCCTCTAGAACTCATGTGTAAGCACCACAGTTTTTGAAGGTATAAACGTTGCATGGGATGCTAAACCTAACTAAGTCAGTAAGGATCTTCCATGGGTTTTCTACAGCTCTGTAAGCACAGGCTCTGATACTTTAAACAGCATTGAGATACAGGCAAGGGGAAGATGATAACAGGTTTACAAAGATGCTCTTTGCCTAACTTTACATTGCCAACAAGTAGCAGAAATATTAATCCATGTCTCTTTGTACAATCAAATCAACCAAAGAAAATATACTTAAAAGAGGATAAGAATCCAGAACTAACTCCTGACTTTTCATCTTCTTTAAACTCTTTCTCTGTTCACAAAGAGAGTCTGAAATACACATTATTTTGTCAATACAAGGTTCAGATTTTAACCTTTTACCTAGAACCATTCTTCTATGTCACTGAGCACATACAATTTTCTTCTATTATTTTCTACTTGGAGATGTCAAAGCTTTGAATGTTTACAATCCCTATGTAGTGGTCCAAAATTTTTTGTGTCCCCCCTAGATTCTTTAAGACCATCCAATGACCAATCAATCACTGTCACTAATGAACACAGTTGGAAACCCCGAGCTGGGTTTCGCACTGTGTTAGGCTCTGCTCTGTAGATGGATTACTATAACACATATCTTGGGAAACTAAAACAGGTATCTTGGGCAAATAGTATCCTACAAATCTGTATTATGTAGTTATATAGCTGTATAGAAAAATCACACATACACACACACACACACACACACACACACACACGTTCATTTTAGTTGTAAATTTTAAACAGTAAGTTTCTAGGTTGAATCTCAAATGTAACTTCTTGACCAACTTAAAAAAAAAGAATGTTAGGAGCCACTCAATGAATATATTGCACACTTGTTCTGGAGGCCTGCTTAAAGACTGGTTTTTATTAACCCAGAATAAACATTGCTACCCCTCAAAACCATCTATAACTCCTAGTATCCGTGCCATTGCCTAGTGCCAGCTCATCATAAATAAATACAAGCTATAAAAGCAATAGAATATTGCAGAAATGATAGTTTGTGACTTCAATGTCTTGGCCCTTAATGATATTGTAACTTCTACTGTAGTCTGTCTTTGCTTGCTTACTCAGAGGGAAAATCAACAGCCATATCACAATGACATTTACCAAGACTATCCCATTTACCAAGACTAGAATGGAGAGATGCTGACTCCTTCTGGCAATAGTAAATATCAACTTTTAAGCATTTGGTATTCATAATACATGTAGATTCATCTAGCTCCTTCAAATGATTGACATTTTGACTCCAACTGATTGAAAATTTGGAGCTACAATTATGGACTTAAACTGTTGCTAATTTTTTTATACTGTCTTGAGGTTATGGCCTTAAACAGCTATGTTGGTGGGAAGTTTAGCATGCAACAAATAGCTAATACATTTTAACTGTGCTCAGTCCTACTCCTACTTAGAGATAGTAAAGGTAGAGCTACTATTGAAGGAATACATCTGTGAGCACTTTGAAATGGCAGCATCAAGCTGCCCCAAGCAGATGGACATAGATACAACAGGAAAGAAACATTCAGTTCTTTCAGGGGTTGGGCTTGGGTCACTGAAAGAGGGAGTCAGTTTCCAGTGGATGCTGCTGAGTAAGAAAACATTTGTGGTTGAGTTAGGTCACCCAACACAGGGAGAAACAAAAGGCAGTGTATACCAGGACTGATAAGAAAATAGTAAATCTAGGGGGGGAAAAGGAGAAACAGGAAAGTCCAAGGATATAAAGATATCTTAGGATTTCAGTAGTTCCCCAGAAACTCATGGTGTCAACTCCAACTGCTTGGTCTTCAAGAAAGTCCAGATAGGAATCCAAGGTATTCTAAAGGATCTTCATATCAGTGAGTACATGTTATGTGAGTTCTTTTGTGAATGGGTTACTTCACTCAGGATGATGGCCTCCAGATCCATCCATTTGCCTAGGAATTTCATATATTTATTGTTTTTAATAGCTGAGTAGTACTCCATTGTGTAAATATACCAAATTTTTTGTATCCATTCCTCTGTTGAGGGACATCTGGGTTCTTTCCAGNCCAAACATAGACACTATAGCATATGCCAGCAAGATGGTGCTGAAAGGGCCCGGATATAGCTGTCTCGGGGGAAAATATACCAATGCCTGGCAAACATGGAGGTGGAAGCTCACGGTCAGCTATTAGATAGAACACAGGGTTCCCAAGGAAGAAGGAGCTAGAGAAAGTACCCAAGGAGCTGAAGGGGTCTTCAACCCTAAAGGTGCAAGAATAATCATGAACTAACTAGTACCCCCTGGGCTCGTGTCTCTAGCTGCATATATAGAAGAGGATGGCCTAGTTGGCCATCAGTGGGAAGAGAGGCCCCTTGGTTATGCAGACATTATAAGCCCCAATACAGGGGAACGCTGGGGCCAAGGGGTGGGAGCGGATGGGTAGGGGAGCAGGGCCGGGAGGGGGGAGGGTATAGGGAACTTTCTGGATAACACTTGAAATGTAAATGAAGAAAATACCTAATAAAAGTTAGAAAAAAAAAAGGTTCCTAATTTTGAAGTCAGCTTAAAAAACCCTTCCATATATTTTCATATATACCTAGATACAAGGTTTTGGACTTGACTCTAAGACAAGGTAATTTGTAGTGCAAACAATACATGTTCTTTAGTATCTTTCTATTTTAAAGCCATAGAATGACTCAGAGAAAGTGGCTTGCACATGGTCCTATTGTGACCTACAGAGAAAATATTTCTCCCCAAAATCAAGTAGGAACATAAATGAGGAAGCTATGCCTTATCTAGACACATGTTCAGTCAATTCTACTAAAAGCTAATGAAAGGAAGAGATTCACATAGCTTGGGGACCATGATGTCCCCCACTGAACCCCATAATTTACCATGATGGATGGCTGGAGTAGCAAATTTCAAAACTGTGGGCATAAATTTATGTGTTTATTGATGTAATTCTATCTCTATGAGAAGATATACCCTTGAGGGACCTTGAATTTGTTCTCATTGTAGTTTAGCATTGAGTCTAAATTCTGTGGGAGCAGAGAATCTCTTGTTAGGAGCCTTAAGTTCCCATTAAACAGTAATGCTAAGTAAACATATTAGATTTAAGTATCCTAACCTGGAAAGACCTCACAGAAAAGGAACATGTACAGGGAACTGTGGCAAGAACTCTATTTTTCATTGAGAAGGGACATAATAAGAGATCATTTTTCGTATACATTTGGGAAAGGCAACATGTAAGGTTCTCGGGGCCAAAGGAAGTCAGATTGGGGACAGATGCCTGAGAAAAGATCCAGACAGAGAACTGCATATGCAAACGGTGGGATATATGACACACTTTGCCCTGGCAGAAAGGACAGGTCTGAGGTAGCCTTTATGACCACAGAGGTGGAAGAGCACAGTCTCTGAGCTGATTTGCACAGTAGCCTGATGTTTCTTTCACAGATGAGAAATGATGCTTTCTGCAAGGAATGTTTCGTGCTTCCATAAACAGCCCATGCCTGTATGATTTTATCGGTGAAATTCTCCATAATGGTGAGGGATTTCTATTTACAGGGAGTTTTTAAATGAACTGCAATGATGTCTCATCAATAAAAGAAGAAATGCAACATCAAAGATGCTTAAAAATGGCCTTGGATTGCACACCTGTCATGAATCTCTGGAGTATGTTGTCTTCTTTATTTTGAGGTCTTGTTTCTTAGCCTGGAGGAATTAAGGTTCAGGGCCCATTTCACTCTTCACCATTTCAGCCTCAACTCTGATCACTTTTAAAATCAATGTTCTACTTCTACTAAACTGTTGAAGCTTTCTGCATACTATTCTCTTAATTCAAGCTCCAAGTTCATGTATCTGAAATGCATCTACCTTGAGTACTTCCTAAACAGTTTCCTTATTTTTAGAGCTTAGTGGAGATAGCAGTAACTTCCAAATGTTTTCTCTTCTACTCTGGATGACTCAAAATTCTACAGTAGATACTTGCTTTCTAAATATTCAGACATTTTAGTAAGATTAATTTCTTTTTATTTTATTGGGCAGTGTTCATATTTATTTTCAATTTTATTGGCTACAATATCATACTGAAATACATGCATACCCTGAGTTTTACTTTGTCCCTGACCCAGTCAATAATATGAGGAAGGAGGAATCTACAAAATGGCTTTCCTGGCTAGAATGATAGAAAGAACATCCAGTATTCATCTGAGAGGAGGTAAGATCTATATTATGTTTCATCCAGGGCAGGTGGCTTATCTTTGACCAAGGACAATGATGGTTATTTCTTTTAGGTACAATAAAATATCATGATCAAAAGCAACTCATGGTATAAAGAGATTCTTTTGGCTTATGGTTCCATAGGGAGAAAGGACAATGGTGAGGGAGACATGTCAGGTGACAACTAGAGGAAGAAGCTGAGAGATCACCTATTTAGTTACAACCATGAAGCAGAGAAAATGAATGGGGAGTGAGGCTATGAATTCATAAATCTTGCCTCTAATGATAATTTACATCACCAGCACGGTTCCGCCTCCAAAAAGGCTCCACAACTTCCCCAAAGAAGACTACTAGTCTAGGACCAAATGCTCAAATGTGAGAATTTCTAAGAGGTACTAATCATTCAAACCTCTACATAGAAGACTGACCTTATTGCCAAATTTCACACTATGATGTGCCTTTTCATGGTATACATGACTAGCTCTTTGTCAGAAATCTTTACCACATTCCTTCCACTAATTATTTCTCTGTTTAAATAATCTGAACAGGTTGTTTTCAGCTAGGAACATCCACCACCATCCACTGAGGAGTCCCAGATCCTCTGAGCCCCAGCTGCCTCCTAAGTATCTCCTTTTCATTCCCCACTGTGAACTCTCATATCTGATCATCTTCTTTTTAGTAGCATCAATTTCCTGAGGCCTGAGAGCAAGTATGCATTCTTCATAATTATATCCCAGTCTCTATTACACTCCTTTGTTCAATAAATGTTTCCTGATTAAATCAATATACAAATTAAGATTTTTTTCTAAGTGCTTTTTACAATTCTCTGATCTTGAGGACTCTTCATTCAGAATGAGTTAAGCTCAGAGCATGTGTCTATGAGTACCAGGCTTCCAGGAAAAGGTGGTTCAAATCAGATTAGGCATTCCAATACCCAGAAGAGAAAGAAGTAAAGCAGAGACTTTTGTATCCAAAGAAGGGAGACAAAATCATTACTAGGCAAGCTGGATACGAGGAGCTTCTGTTCTATTGAAGAGCTGAGTTCAAGTCCCAGGAGAGAAAACAGGGGAAAGAGGAACTGGAGCTGAGGATAGAAACAAGTCTGCAGAGGACAGTGCCAAGTGAAAGAAGGATGAAAAAACACTTTTTTCTCATGATATTTGGGGGCTTTGTCAAAGAAAAGTGATGTACAAAGATGTTGAAGTGTCATTATGAGCATATGCCAGGCAGGAAAAGAAAGTTGGTGAGGCTGGAAGTAGTGAGTTCTCTAGCCACAGGAACAGGGGCACATTCTTCTTAAAAACTGTTTATGTTGCTCTGATCTGAAAAGCCAGTATGTAATCTCTATCAGGTGGGACCAAGGGCAAACCAATGATTCAAATGATAGTTAGCTATTTGCCACAAATAAAAGAGGTCTTTACATTATGAGTTATTATATCCAATGCCTCTGTACTATGGTTGCTTTATGATTGTTACATTTGGATGATGAATGGAGACCCCAGAAAGGTAAATTTGGGGTTAAACATCTGAGAAATAATAGAAAAGAGGCAGAAATTCAGGTATGTCTGGTTAGGAAGTATCTTAAACACTTGGTTATGATGACTTATGACCTCAGACTAGCTGCATAAACTTTCTCTTGTTTTATTAGTCTTACTGACTTACAAAACCTGAGTGTAGATCTAGGAGTGAGGTAGGAGCACTGACTTGTCTGAGTGACACAAATTGAAACAGAACCTAGATCTCGTGGTCTTTGCCAGAGAGAGTACCCTCCATGGGATGGAAGCCTAGGACGGTAAGGCTGGCCTGAGTAGACAGGGTTTGGTTTAGAAAGTATAAGGAGACACTGGCATTTGGCTCTCCAGGTAGGCTGGGTGTAAGCACTTGGGAAAAATACCTTCTGCGCAGAGAGTATACAAGTCTGTTAATTAATGTCCTGTGAGCCTGGACGAGCTGCTGCCATGGGAAGCCAGTGATGCCTGTACAGTCTTGCTGGCTCACTTGCCTGACATATCCAGACATTAGATGTTTCAAGGGGAAAATACCTGTGATCTGCATTGGCTCTGTTCCCAAAATGCTGAAATTTATGGACAGGATGATGGGAGGAGATCTGAGAATAGCTTTAGGCTCAATTTCAAGGGCTCCAGTGGGGGCCCAGTCCTTATTTTCTGACTTCCCAGTTGACAGGTAAAAGGACAGTACAAGTATGAAATATCAGGGCTGGTGTTCCTCTGGATCATTTCTGTGTGTTTCCCAGATGTAATGACTTCTCATAATTACCAGGAGCACTGAGAAAATTATGCACCGAGTCCCACAGAAGGGGCTAGAGACCAAGGAGTGAGTGATCTCTCAACAGCTTTTGAGAGATGTTGATGATCAGCCAGGTGAAGGAATATCACTTAAATCTAATAGAAAAATATTCACATTTTTTTTCAGATGGCAAAATGGCAGCAGAGAAATAAGAGAGGTAAGCAGCGTAAAACAGTGGTCAGGGGCTAGATGGGTGGTTCGTTGTTGTCCAAACCCAACAACCTGAGTTCATTCTCCAGTAACCAAGTTAAAACAAAAGCAAAAGCAAAGTCTGAGTGTTGGAGCATAAATTTAAAGCCCATCATTCCTATTCCAAGATGGGAGCAGAGACAGGAGAAATGCCTGTAAAGTCAGGGTTGACCTGGAGTGTGCAGCCCAGCATCAGAAACAAGAGGGAACTATGTCTTAACAAGCTGGAAAGAAGAACCATCTCACAAACCTCGTTCTTTGCATTCCACAGCCTTGGCTATAGCCAGATTCAGGCATCTCTCTCTCTCTCTCTCTCTCTCTCTCTCTCTCTCTCACACACACACACACACACACACACACACACACACACACACACACACACACAGAGAGAGAGAGAGAGAGAGAGAGAGAGAGAGAGAGAGAGAGAGAGAGAGAGAGAGAGAAAGGTTAAAGCCAGGCTACCAGTACTTGAGAGGTGGCAGCAGAAAGCAAGAGTTCAAGACTGTCTTCTACTCTATAGTAAGTTCAAAGTCCAGGTGTTTGAACATGAATGTAGAAGCACATCACCTAATTGAAAGACTGGAGTAGAGGCAGGACTATGAGACCTTGACCCAAATAAAGAAACTATATTAAAATCTTTAAGTCTGTTATGTGTTTGCTTTATATGAAATTTCCTTGCATAAGTAAGGACATATAATGAATTCTTTCAAAATAATCTTAAATGTAATTAATTAATTAAACTACCAGTCACTATGATCATTATCGTCAGCAGGTGAGCTACAATGACTGTGGTATTTTCTTCCTCTAGCTGTTCTCTTCAGGTCACTCTACCATGACTTCAAGAAAACCCATACCAGGACTTCCATTAAAGCCACTCTGGAGTAGTGTGCATCTTAACACACTGGCCTATTCTCTATTTAAGTTCCTTTTTTTTTGAGACAGGGTTTCTCTGTATAGCCCTGGCTGTCCTGGAACTCACTTTGTAGACCAGGCTGGCCTCAAAGTCAGAAATCCTCTTGCCTCTGCCTCCCGAGTGCAAGGGAAATGGCATGATAACTCCTAGCCTGTGACTGATGCACAGGCTGCCTTGATCTACTCCTAGTTCATATTCCCTGAGCCCTTCTCTGTAGAGACCAAGTGCAAAGAGCTGATCCTTAGGGGTTGGCATCATGGGTTTATCTGTATGATGGCAGGTGACTTGTGTGGGTGCTTGTGTATGTATACATCTACACTCACAGAACAGACACACACACACACACAGGGTTAGTGGGCAAAAGGCAGCTATTCTCTTATACATCATTTATGATGCTAAGGATGTGCACATGTTTATTAAATAGATGAATAAGTAGATGTTGGAGTGCGTGAATACATGACAAATGAATAGACACTAGTGTATTGAATAGAAGCTGAAGAAAATATATTCAAATCTAAAGTCAAGGACTGACAAATCTATGTCCCTGGAAATACTCGTTATTTCATTTGAAATGGCATAATGTTGAGAGCTCTGCAGGATTTTAGTTAGACAGGCTTGGTTGGGGAATCTCAGTGTAAGCTTATTTGCCTTTTTAAGCAACATTTTTTTGTGTGTGTGTGTTGCTGTTGTTAATAAACCATAGGTGTCATATCTCAAGACTGTGATGCAGATTAAATAATTAACATGTATGTTATGTGCTGAGCACAGCACCTGTCATGGGGAAGTTTGATTCAGCCCCTCTTCCTATTAGCCTGGATCTCTTTTCCCTTTCCTCTTCACCTTTTTCGTCTCTCTTTTTCTTCCCTGTATCTTTTCTTCTTTCTATCCCAAGATCACCCTCACACTACCTATCCTCCACCAGGTATATAGTGATATGTTTTCATGATGTCCTATGTCTGTGTTCATGTCTGTGATAATCAGCGAAGAAAATGTTCTCGGTGGGTCTGATATGCTTCCAAAAATTCGAGACATGCTAATGGTCAGTAAAGGGATTCAATTTCTTCTAAAGACCAGTGTAGTGCAGAGAGAAGAAAAAGTAAAAAAAAAAAAAAAGTGACTTCATGTTTTATACAAATTATAGTGATAGTGGTGGACTAGAAATGCTTGTTTGGCTCACAGCTTCCCTGTCAGATGGGGAAAGTAAGGTAGTTAGATACGGGATATTTTTTTCCTTTATTTCTATCAATTAATTTACTTATTCACTTCACATTCTGATTGCAGCTACCTCTCTCTTCCTATTCACCCTCAACTTCTTCCCATTTTCTTCCTTCCTTTCTCCTCTGAGAAGTGCGAGTCCCCACCCGGAGAGTATCAACCCACCCTGGCATATCAAGTCACTGCAGGACTAGGAACATCCTCTCCCACCAATGCCAGATGAGGCAGCCCAATTAGAGGAAGGGTATCCACAGGAGGTCTACAGAGTCAGGGACGGTTTCTGCTTCAGTTGTTGGACTGCATGAAGACCAAGCTGCACAATTGTTACATATGAGCAGAGGACCTAGGTGCAGCCCATGTGTGATAAGGATATTTTTAATGCTATAGTTCTGTCCAGCGTTTAATATTTGTATGCTGTGGGGTAGTGTAGAGAACAGAAGGCCCATTAATAAGGGTAGTTAGTTTCCAGATGTGTGGGAAGATATTAGGATATTCCTCAAGCATGTCTTTTCTTGGGAAGAAATAGAAGTTATGGCAGTAATCGTATTAACTATCAGGTAAAAATTCCTACCTAAGTCCACACCTGCACTAAGTGCTTGGCATGCGGTCTCTGATGTGGTTCTGATCAAACATGGGATTGATTGAATTATTATGAATCCCATTTTGCAGTTTGCAAGGTGCAGGACAAGGCAGGATGTTAGAGGTTATGTGACATACACTGCTGGTACCCATAACAGTTACCCGGTTCAGCATGACTGAGTCTTGATTCAGCCCAACAAGCACTGTTGGCACTGACAGAATTTCTGCCAGGACTGAGGCTATTGATTTCCTTCATGAAGGCACCTTGTGCCTTTTCTTATAAATTTCCCCATTCTTCTCAACCCCCTTCCATAGGAAGTCATTATGAGATTGTTCCCATTTTTCAGATTAAAAAAAATGAGTCTCTAGGAGTTTATTGATTTTGTAAGGACACACTTCCTGACAGAAAATCCTGATTCCAGTGTAGTTCCTTTCCTTCATGCAATGTTGAAGTGCTTTCAGGATGAAGTGCTTTCAGGATGAGTAAAGGGAGGCATGAGGCAATCCAGCCACTTGCCACATTTCTTATAAGAGACTGTGAGTACAGTGGGTGAAGACATTCGTTTCCTGCTTGCTGCCCCCTCTGCTTCAGCTGTCCCACTCTGTACATCTGCTGGAAGAGTCTCGAGCATCAGAGAAGACAGCAGGCCTTGGTTAGATCACTTCTGCAACCTGCATGTCTCAGTTCAGCACTCAACAGTGCCCAGATGTCATTAATCATGGCTCTGTTTTCCTAATGTACCATCACACTGTGTCCCAGGCAAAGGCAGAAAAGGGCTGGTGCAGCAACCTTGGATATAGAAGCCTAAGCTCCCACCCTGGAATCAGAGTTCCCTGGAGTGCTAGGAGGTTAAAATTGTTAGCATTCCTGTTGAGAAATAGCTTTGCTTAGAGACATGTCAGGCTACCAGAGTCTTCGCCTCCAGGAGCAAATTACCCAGAATTAAATTCTGATGCCCTCTGTTGGTGTTTTTTAGTAATGATAAAATTTTGGTGATTAGGAAAGGAGACAAGAACATAAACCAAACAGGCTCCCAATAAATCCCACAATTACATAAAAAAAAAAACCCACAAATTCTCATGCACCAAAATTTTATCCTGAACTCGCAAAACAGAGTCACATATAGGGTTATAGAATTTTAGCAACACTGGATCCTTATTCACATAGTCATTTTTCCCCTAAATAATGAAATCTTAACTGTCAGAAGGGAAAGGCATTTCTCAAGATCAAAAATGATGGTAATTTTAATGGTATAGCAACTTGGTATAAGTATAGTAACAATTATATGTCAACAGCAGGCTAGGTTACAGACTAACCAACACATCTATTTAGTAATGTCCTTTCCCCAATAAGGCATTCCCTTCTCTCATTTACAGAGGAAAAATAATTGGAGAAATCATAAAACAGACCCAAAGTCAGTGAAACTTGGTAGATCCATGAAGCTGGCCACAGAACTACTGTCAGCTCCTGGTAGATTAAGAAGCCGTGATGCAGTTTGACCTTGTGTCTTCCAACCTTCGGTGCTGTTACCTTTGCACTAATATGTGAACTATGTATGTTTGCTCTTTCCAGGTCACAATGAGATCTGGTGAGCTAATTTTAGTCTTTTGTCCCAGATACGAGTCAAAAATATCCAGAGACTACCCCACCCTGGGGTCTATCCCATAATCAGTCACCAAACTCAGGACAAAGATAGGACAGCAAGTTTGCTGAAGGGACTCTGATATAGCTGTTTCATATGAGGCTATGCCAGTGCCTGGCAAATACAGAAGTGGATGCTCACAGTCATCTATAGGATGGAACACAGGGCTCCCAATAGAGAAGCTAGAGAAAGTACCATAGGAGCTGAAGGGGTCTGCAACCCTATAAGAGAAACAACAATATGAACTAACCAGAACCCCCAGAGCTCGTGTATCTAGCTGCATATGTAACAAAAGATGGCCTAGTCGACCATCATTGGGAAGAGAGGCCCCTTGGTATTGCAAACTTTATATGCCCCAATACAGGGAAATGCCAGGGCCAAGAAGTGGGAGTGGGTGGGTAGGGGAGCAGGGCGGGGTAGGGGAGAGGGTATGGGGGACTTTCTGGATAGCATTTGAAATGTAAATTAAGAAAATATCTAATAAAAATTTTGGGAAAAAAGCTTGTTCCAATAAATAATATTTTAGCTTATTCCACTTCTGTTCAGAAGGAGTGAGAATTAAAAAAAAAAAAATCAAAGCTATCATTTCCTTCTGTTACAGATCTCAGATGATCAGACTCTGGTCTGTTGACCAAGTGAAACTGGGTATTAATTAACAAGGCTATTAATCTCTGAATACCTATCCACATGTTGGTCCAGTGAACAATTGCAGACCTGTACTGTCAGTGAGACACTCTGTCCAGCTGACTTTTACATTTGATAAAAGGCCAGAGTGGACCCATCTCCAGTCAAGCACACATGAAATAAACAAACACTAGACAAATACATAGACAAAAGTGAAGAGTGAGTTTGTACATCCGTTTTATAGTGAATTTCACTGATCACATAAGACACTTCAGGGTGGGATTAAAGAAAACTGGGACTATTACTCAAGTAGAAGTGTCTTCAAATTGTAACAAGCAAAACAGAGAACAAGTAAATCTAATTAAAAGTAACCATTTAAGGAATCACTAAGTTACAGTATAGGAAGCTCCTTTTTTTCTTTTTTCAACATCTATTAAGGAGCTGAAGGGGTCTTCAACCCTCTAGGTGGAAGAATAACCATGAACTAACTAGTACCCCCTGGGCTCGTGTCTCTAGCTGCATATATAGAAGAGGATGGCCTAGTTGGCCATCAATGGGAAGAGAGGCCCCTTGGTTATGCAGACTTTATATGCCCCAATACAGGGGAATGCCGGGGCCAAGGGATGGGAGTGGGTGGGTAGGGGAGCAGGGCCGGGAGGGGGGAGGATATAGGGAACTTTCTGGATAACACTTGAAATGTAAATGAAGAAAATATCTAATAAAAGTTGAAAAAAAATAAATTTTTACCTCATGAAAAAAAAAAAGATTGCTCAGAAAGTTAAACCTATACATAAGATTATATGGAACAATCATAGGGTTTTGGTATATTATTTGATTAGTTACGTTTATTCTTTGGCAAGTTAATACACTTATATATGTCAGTGTGGTTACCCTCACCTATACCATCTCTTGTTCCCCTTTAACCCCTTTCACCCTCACCTACTCCCTATGGATCCCATTCCCAGTGTCTTCTCTCTTTGCTTTGTTTTGTGATTCACTGAGTTTTAATCAGGTCACTGAGCGACCATGGAATTGTCCAAAATACATCCTGGTGGACCCACCAGTGTTCAATTAGAGTTTTAATGAGCATGCTTTTGAGCACCGTGTTACCACACTAGCCTATAGCATTCTTAGCTACCAGTGAATGTTCTTCTATTTCTATCATCATGTCTCCATGGGGACTTCAACTGAATTCCAATACACGGAGTACTAATATGTACTCTCACCTTCTCTTAATTAGTACAAATGATGGGTCTGACTCAATGTAAATGAAGCTAGCATTGGCTTATGCAAGTGTTCATGAAAGACAGCTTTCCTTATAAGCACAGCGCCTGCTCGAAATTCTATAAAAACCTCTTTTTGGGTGGTAACTTGTCAGACCCGTGTCTTGTCATAAGTTGGAGGAAAATCAATCCCACTATTTGGGAGTTGGACTCAATTTGAAGGCAATAGGCTTGTCAGTTTTAATTATTTCACACTCCACTCACCAGGCCATGAAAGTGTCAATTTCACCTGAGGGGTAATGGGAGTAAGGAAGAAAAACCAGCCCAAGTGTGGAAACAATAAGTTGTGGTTAACAACAGCAGCAACCTTTAGAAATTAAGGAACAAAGTTTCCCCAGCAAAAGAGAGAGGGATTGAAAGATATAGATCTTGGTATTGATTTTCTCCTAATTTTACTCATAAAAATATTAGAATTCTAGAAAATATGGATGAAATGGAACCTTAGGGCTTATCATATCACACTATGTTAGCTTAGTGATACAGGTAATGTAACTTCTCTCAGGGTTTAAAAATAATAATAACTATTATTTATTTATTCATTATTGATTTCATGTCAATCATATTTTCAACCTGGTCAGTGGGAGAATAAGCCAAAAACTTGCCTGTCAACTGTAATTATTTATATACTAAATTCAATCTTAAGTGATAACTATATAACAAGATGGTTCCTTTATTATTTTTATCTATGAGCAATTCAAAGAAGTGAAAAATGTAAATGCTCTTGTTACTTGACCTCTTGGAGAGACCACAGTATTTTATTCTGGCATGGTGTACAATGTAGGATCTCCTACCACAGAATAGATACTAATATATCCTTTATGTAAGGGCAAATGCTGAAACTAGAAAGTTCAAAACAGGTAGAATATCTTTGTTCAGGCAAAGCCGAACAAGATGAATAACAAAAAATCCTTCAAAATTTGGTATTTTCAGTCCTTGGGATGATGGAGGAGAAGGGCTAAGGTTCATGGACCCTGGGATCTAAGGTTGCAAAAATAACCATCTGTTCCAAGTTTCTAGATTCTGAAGATAGGGAAGTAACTGGGTGATTTTTACAGAAGATAAAAGAGTTAATGTGACTGTGTGTTTCCATCACAATGTCTGATTTGTCTCTCCTTCAGAGTGTAAGAAGGGAAAGCAGGACGCTGCTAAAGGAAGCTGGTTGAGACACATGAGGCTTTGCTTCTCATTTTCACTTCTTTTTCCATTTTGTGGCTTAGAAATATAAATCTCCAGTTAATGCATATCTAGGTTGCTTTCAGTTTCTGGCTATTACGAATAAAGTTGCTATGAACTTAGTTGGACAAGTTTCATGGTGGGACAATGGTGCATCTTTTGGTTGTAGTCCTAGGAACATTATATCTGGGTCTTAAGGTAGATCTATTCGCAGTTATCTGAGAAACCAAATTGATTGCCAAAATAGTTGTATAAGGGACTTCCACCAGCACATTGGAATACTATTCAGCTTTTTAAAATTAAAAAAAAAAAACACACTATGAACTTTGAGGTAAATGGATGAAACTTGAGAATATCATTGTGAATGAGGTGACCCAGTCTCAAAGGACATGCATGCTATGAACTCACTTATAAGTGGATATTAGCCATAAGCTACAGGATACCTGTTCTTTATCCCACAGACCCTATGAAGCTAAACAAGAAAGGATGCTTGATGCTTGAATCAAAGGGGCAGATGGAAGGAGGAAACTGAGTGGGCAAGAGGGTGGGGAAGGGAATGGGGGGGGGCAGCAACAAGTGTGGGGAGGGACAGAAGAGATGGACAGATGGCCATGAGAATGAATGTAAATCTGCAACTGAACGAGGTTGGGAATTGGGAGTGAGCATCTCCAGGTCGAATGAGTATCCTGGGATAAGGGAGGTACCCTTAGCTGTGACTCACAGCACTGGGGAGGGGATATGGAACCTAAAGAGGTCAATTACCATGGCCAGGGAGAAAGCCCAGTGGAGTGATAGGGATAACAACCCACCCACAAACATTTCCACAAAAAATTTATCCTGTCTACAAGAAATGCAGGGAGAGAGGATAGAACCAGGACTGAGAGAATGGCCAACCAATAACTGGTCCAACTTGAGACCCATATTATAGACAATCAACAATCTCTGACACTATTAATGCCTCTGTTATACATGCAGTCGGGAATCTAGCATGACTGTGCTCTGAGAAGCTTCATTTAGCAGCTGATTCAGACAGATGCAAACACCCACAACCAAATAGTGGATGGAACTGGGGGGACTCTTATGGAAGAACAGGGAGAATTGTGGGCCTTGAAGGGAATAGGAACTCCGTAGGAAGGCCAACAGACTGAGTTAACCTGGATACTAGGGCCTCTCAGAAACTGAACCACTAACCAATGAACACATAGGCTGAATGTTTCAGCCACTTCTCCCATATGTATGTAGCAGATGGCTAGCATGGTCCTCAGGTTGGTTCCAAACAGCTGGAGCTGGGACTATTCCAGAAGCTGTTGCCTGTCTGTGGGATATGTTTTTCTAGGTGGGCTACCTTGTCTGACCTCAGGGGGAGATGATGATGCAGAGAAGGGGGATATCCAGCAGAGCTCTTACCCGCACAGAGGAGAAGGGGAGAGGGGATAGAGAAGGGATTGTGGGAGACGCTGACCACGAGTGGGCAATGAGTGGAACATAAAATGAATAAGAAATAAATAAATAAAAATCTTAAAAAATAAAGAAAGTGGAGTTCCTATTCCCTTCAAGGCCCACAATTCTTCTCCCACAATTAATCTCCTTTTATTGCTGTGAGAATTCCTTCCCTGGGGTGACATGGATACTGTCTACTTCTCCTCAGAATGGTCCCAAGGACAAACCCAATCTTGAACCTTATGAAGTTAATCCCGCAGGACCAGTGATTTTATTGGGCTTGAGTAAGGGGAACAGGACTCTGAGGAGCCACACAGCTGCATTTCACTGGAAAGCTTTCACCCTACAAAGATGGTGGTCTCCTTAGAGCTGGGTTGATTGAGTCCCTTTAGTTGATATGCCCTTGTCTCTACCCTTTAGTGTCTTTGGAGATCCTGAAGCCACATGAACTTAGGATAGAATTGTTTACAAATGGCTTGGAGAAGTGGCTGAAATATCAAGTGAGGGCCCAGTGACACTCTATCAGCCATCACTTTCTGACAGAAGGCCAATAGACTATAGACATGTTTCTTGTAGGCTTAGATTTTTCTAAACCTACTTAACCTAAGGTTCTTGAATGCACCAAGAAAATGAGGGTTAATAGGAAAAGGTGTTTGAGGACATGTTTTGAAGTAGTTCTTAGGGGTGATTCCACTCTTCATTTTCATGATTCCAGCATTCCAATCCACTAGCAAACACCAAACAGAATCAGTGGTAGCAACTCCAGAAACCACAAGATTCTGACCAATCAGCATGAGTCAGTAGAAGCAACAAGAGTCAGCAGGAATACCATGAGAACTTCTTTGGATCATTCCTCTCACAAAGTGAAGAAGGAAGACCAGTGAAGGGTGGCTGAGCCAGTGAAAACCAGCAAAGACCAGTGAAGAAATGTGAGGACTAGCAAAGTTTTGCAGAGTCACAATGCAAGAGTGGCCTCTCACTCTTTATGGGCTTCCATTTGTATTCTTTCCAAACATCACAAACCCTTTCAGGTGTCAGCTCCAGCAAAACAGTTCATGCTCTCTCACTTGTCTGCTTCAGATAAGCATCCTCTCGGGTCTCTGTTTCCACAAAACATACTCTCACAAGATTGCTTCCAGAAAAACATTACATGACACAATTGAGTTTCCAAAGGAACCAGAAATGTCCCCTTCAGTTCGTAATGGACATTGTAAATAGGCACGGTTGATCTGATGAAGCTGGTGGCTGTACATCTTGGAGGACCCAGTTATATGAAAATTACCATTCTGTACCTTGGTTTTTCTTTTTTGACAGTTTCTCACTGATCTTGGAGCTATTGCACTCTAACAGTTGACTTATTCTGACCTATTTCTTAATACAAGTGGTAAACATTTGGACTGACTTGCCCAGCTACTTTTTTATTTTATTTTATTTTATTTTATTTTATTTTATTTTATTTTATTTTATTTTATGTGTGATGGTGTTTTGCCGGCATGTAGAGGTGTTAGATCTCCTGGAACTGGAAATATAGACAGTTGTGAGATGCCATATTGATTGTGGAAACTGAACCTGACTCCTTTGAAATAGTAACCAGTGCTCTTATCCACCAAGCCATTTTTTCCAGTCCCTTGCCCAGCTTCTACATGGTTGCAGGATATCCAAACCATTAGGTCCATACTCTTGAACATCAAGCGGTTTTAGTCACTGACAAATCTTTCCAATCCATGATGTAGAAATGAATGCACAGAAATTCACTTGTGTTCTTACATGTAAGATCACTGTTACTATTTATTTTAAAAATATTTGCATCACACAAAACAGGAATTCTATATTTATTAAATAATAGCTTTCATTTTTCATACAGCAGGCTCTGATAAGCTCTCTCATCTACTTTGGGCTTTGTAATTCTTCTGTACAAAGAAGATATCCTTCGTCAGTCTGTGTTGTTCTTACTTCACTTAAGGTAATGAATTTAAGGATCATTTATGTTGTAGCATATGTAAGATCTTATTTTATTAAGATAAATGTTTTTTAAATGTGCACACTGCATTTTGCTTAGATGCATCTGTTAGTGATTATAGGTTGTTCCCACCTTTTAGTAATGAAAAAGAATGTGGTGTACTCAGGTGTGTACATCTGTAGTACATTTTCAATTACTTGGGGCATATGCTTAGGAGTAGGTTTACTGAGTAATATGGTCATTCTGTGCCTGCTTTCATTGAATGTTGTGTTTATTCTGCATTTACCTTCATGAAGAACCATGGATCTGTTTATTATAACAACCACACCATGTTTATACCTCTACCAGCAATATACACTAGTTGTCATTCCCTTACCTTCTTGTCAACAGTTACTATTCTTTCTTTCTTTCTTTCTTTCTTTCTTTCTTTCTTTCTTTCTTTCTTTCTTTCTTTCTTTCTTTCTTTCTCTCTCTCTCTCTCTCTCTCTCTCTCTCTCTCTCTCTCTCTCTCTCTCTCTCTCTCTCTCTCTCTCTCTCTCTCTCTCTCCTTTTCTTTCTTTCTTTTTATAGTTTAGCCATTCTACTAGGTAAAACGATGTGTCTTCATGGTTTGCTTATGATTTTTCCCTTCTCCAATGAAGGAGCAACCTCTTTGAGTGTTTGAATCTCCATTGATCCAACGATGGAAACCGTGCTTCTCTTTTAGGTGTTCTATGTAGAATAAAAAGATTTTACTGCCTAAAACACAGTGAAATCTAATAAGGGTAGATGACAGAATGGATGCTGCTGCAAGATGATGGATTTTTCTATGTAAAATAGTTTTTTTGGAAACTCTTTCTTTTTACATTTTCAATTGTGCAAATTGCACTTGGCTTCTTTTTGTTTGAAAATGAGTATGGAAATGCACACTTAAGACTAAAGCTGCAATCGCAGCATCCATGCGTGACTGGCAGGGATTTCAGAAAGATCATCTTTGATTAATATTTATCCCTTCTCATTTTTTATCATCAGAATTTAGAAGAAAAACATTTTCAGCTTCTCGCTTGCTACTGCCTTGCGTATCTACTAAATAGAACGATTTGTTTCCAGAAAAATGTCTGAATGGGAACACTGAATACAAATGACTCTGAACTGGACAAAAATTCTTTCTGTTCTTATTCCTCCTAGACCCATTGCTCAAATTAACTAGTTGAGTCAGTTAATATATTTACATATTTGCAAAAGAACATGTTACAGGGTAAGAAATGAACATGTTCATTTTTCAAGGATAGCAAAGTTCATTATGGATGATTATTAATGCATTATCTCTACTAAATTTGGGGAGGAGAACTGTTCTCTAGTATTCTGTATACTGGTGTAAGAAACTCTTAATGATTCCTACCTAGCTTTTCATGCTATAGATTTTCTTAGGCCAGGAATAGGGAAATACCAGTTGCATACTCTTAGAATCATTCTAGCAGAGTGTAGACAAAAATTATTCAGTTCTCAATCATTGAGATGCTCAATCAGATTTTGGAACCCTTGATTCAGCAACAGTTTAAAATGATTACATTTTGAGTTTCAAAATTTTATACATTAAAAAAAAAATAAGATGCCTTTAATATACCTGGTAGGTAACTAAATTATTCATTTCTTGCTATCCTATTGGTAAGGGTTATAACAGTGTAAACACAATAATTTATAATTTCAGATAAAACTCGCTGAGAACAATCTTAATAATCTTAACTGTAGTTACATCATCTTTTGCTAAGAGAATGTATTAATTACTCTTGGGATACGTTGTTACTCTTTTTCCTAACTCTCTAGGAATATTTAAAGTATTTTATTGGTACACACTGTGCTGTGTTAATTTTTACAGACAGTTTACTCCTGTTTAGGAGTCCTGAAAATACAGTTTAAAATAATAGATTGAAATTCTCAAGATACACATGAATTCTAGTTAATTGCTCCTGCTAAAATGTATATTTTTAGTTTCGACTTACAGAATTTCTGATGCAACAGACCCCTGATGGAACCATAGCAATTATCTCAGATAATTTTAATGCATATCTGTTGACTATATTTATGGAATAGCTTTGGCCATGTTGGTACATTGTAATCCCAACATTGTAGAAATGGTGGCAGGAGGATCAGGAATTCAGGACACACCAGAAATATAGAGTGAGTTTTGACTACACTGGACTACAATAAAGAGAGATTAAAAAGAAAATCACCAATCAAAAATAAGAACATTTATTTGTTTTGTTTGTTTGTTTTATTTTGGTGATTTTGAGAATTTTCTTACACACATAATAAATGTAATGAGTTTTGAATTACCATAAGAGTAGAATAAGAGGCTCACAATTTCTGAGGATATACCCCATAGAGAAAATTTTCCTTTTTTAATTTATTTTTTATATCTCAAGAATTTGTAGAAACAATTTGAAAGGGAAGTAGTAGATTCATTTTTAAAAATTTTTTCAGAGAATCATCTTTAAATTTATTCTATATGTACAAATTTCTGTTTGTTAAGAATAAAAGAAAATTTGTATTCAAATGAAACTAACATACTTGGTTTTTTAACATAAGTAATTAAATATCAGATGAATATTTGATATTATAAAATGTACAAGATTCTCACCACTTTTCAGGGTTAATTGATATTTTGATTTTATAGTTATCAATGTTGAGAAGGCTTCCTTGCATAAATATTTTGCACAAAATGGCGGAAACATGTTTAGGGCCATTTCATAAATTGTTGGAAATTCTTTCCTAATACCAGGGAAATTCATTTAATAGCTGTTGGTAGATTCTTATCAAATGTTTCTCACTACATTATTAGAAGTTCTGTATAATAATCCTGCTAAGTCATAAAAAGAAAACTGAGGCTCTCAGAATTTGCTCCTTCTCCAAGAGTCTGGTTGCACACGCTGTTCATCTTACTTTGAAATCATTGTAGTTTCCTTTTCTGTAGGTTACTTTTGGCATAGAGCTCAGACATGAGCATCTAAACAGCTTTCTTCAGTAGATCTGAGAAAGGCATTTAACCTCTGTGTATCTTAATTTACCATCTGTAAAAATAAGAACAGAAATAATTAAATATGATGGGTTGTGAGAATTAATCAGTGCAGGTTCAAAGAAGGAGGTGAACATGTAAAAGTAGCATCTAATCATGTCATCATCATTATTATTATGAGCAATAACAATATCATCAACATTGAGTTCAAAACGCAATCCATGATTCATTGACCCACAAGCTCTGATAATTATTATTGATAATAAATAAGGATAAGAAATGAGGTTAATGAAGGTTCTGAATCTCTTGAAATCTTACAGGATAGGAGGAGGGAAAACTTAAATCTTTCCTTTATATCACATGTAACTGGATTTGAATTTATTTCCAATTTTCGTATTTCTTTCTCTTTCTCATAATATTACCTAAACCCTACTTGGGAAAATGAAGAAAATGAGTCAGTATGCAAAATGCATTTTAAAGCCTACAATAGTAGGAGGTGCAACATATAGTTGTTATCATAAAAATGTGAGATATTTTGTGAAATTCATAAGTATATGATTGCAAGATAGTTATCATCTATAAGTGTGAGTCCAGACTATAGGGAAATTCAGAGAGTTCTAGCTCCACATATGAATATTCTGTGAGTCACAGAACTTCCACTGTCTGATCTGAAAAATGAAAGTGAGAGCCTTAGCTCAGCTCACAAAGATATTTTGAAGACCAACCAATGTGATCTTTATGAAACTTTAGCTTATTTCATGAATCTTTAGCTCAGTTTCCAAAGGGGGTCAGAAACACAAAGTAAACAATTTGAATCATAGATATACATATAAATTGTACAACTAATTAACTATTCATAATTAGTGAGTTGCAAAATCAAAGAAATAATCAGTCTTATATTTGCAACTTGCCATTGCAGAATAATGTTTTCCTTGTCTGAAAATGAGGCCATTCAGCCACGAGAGCACCCAGGGCTTGTGTTATCCATCTGTCTGAGAGTGCATTTGTAATTCATCAGAGGTCATGTCATGACTTCTCACTACACCAGATATTTAGAAAATTTAATGGTTAAGATTGATTTTAACTTGATAAGATCTGGGATGCTCTAGGAAACAGTCTTATGAGAATGAGAATGTAGAGTTGTCTTCATTAGATTAATTGAAGTGGAAGAATGTGTCTACTGTGGGTGGCGCTATTCCCTGTTTCAGTATAATGAACTGTGCAAAAAGGAGAAAGTGAGCTAAGCACACACTATCATTGTTTACTGTTTCTTGACTGAGGGTGCAATGCAACACTCCTTAAAGTTCCTGCTGCCATGATTTTCCTGTAATGTTAGACTATGATCTTGAATCATACCCCTTTAAGTTGCTCTTCTCAGAGCATCTTACCAAAACAAAACAAAACAAAAAGAACTAAGATACGTAGCCTGATAACTTCCTTACTGGAATTTGTGATTGAATAAATTCCTTCCAGTAAGTTAACCAGAGAAGTAGCCCTGATTTGATACTTTAAACTCAGAACTTATATAATGTAACACTAGCTTACATTTTGTACACTTAAAATAAAATAAATATTTCCAATTTTATAAATGTGTAAAGCAAATGTAAACATAGCCAAAATATGCCATTTTCCTCTTGGATATATCCTTTTGCAAAACAATTTGATTTTCTCTTTTATGAATAATTGAGTCTTTATGCTTTAAGCACATTCATTATATTTGCTAAGAGAATAAAGCAGAAGTAGAAATACAACAAGACAAAGTTTTGGTGTTTTAGGGTAACTTCTGTTTACTTTCTTTGGGAATTAAACCATTGTTCTAATTAATTTCATGTTGATCCTGGTGTGATATCAGTTTCATTATAGAGGAAAGTACAATTGGGTTAATAAGAGGTCAATAAATTATTGCAATTTACTGGAAACAGAGTTGACTACCTGGAGCTCAGCTGAATGCTGGTGTATGACAGGCAAGTAATTTCAGGCAAGCCAAGACAAGAAGAATGATTGTTTGAGTGTAAAAAGTCAAGAGTAATAATTATGAATGCCAATGGAGGTCACCATGTTATTGGTGGCTAGGGAGAAATTACAAAGTTGCAAACATATGTAATTAAAATCTTCAAGTCTAACATTTCTTCTTATAAATTTTGTGAATAAATGAAAAAAAAGGTTACTTAGTTTTAAACTCAAAATATTCTGTCATGAATTAACTAACACTCACATTAAAAAATTTTTAAGTATACAAGTTTATGAAAGAATGCTTAATTGTGGTATAATATCATGTTACTTGGGTTAATCAAGAAAGATTTTACTGTGAGCAACAGTTTTGGAGAAGTTGGCCAATGAACCATCAGCCCCATTGCTTACTGTTGAGAGATTACACTTCATCATCAGAGAAGTGTATGAAAGAGCAAAACTACTCATATCATGAGCTGGGGAGAAGGAGAAAGAGGACATGACAGGTTCTACAGTTCTTCGAATATAATGCTCTCAATAATCTATGGGCCTCTTACTAGCTTCACAAAGATTGTATTACTTCAAAATAGGACTAATCTAGAGACTAATATTTTAACATATAGACATTGAGGAATAATCCAGATCTAAGTTATGGAAAACACCTAGTGGTAAAATGAAGATAGATGGCTTTACTGTTCAGAACACTTACAGACTGCTGGGCGTGGTGGCGCATGCCTTTAATCCCAGCACTCGGGAGGCAGAGGAAGGTGGATTTCTGAGTTCAATGCCAGACTGGTCTACACAGTGAGTTCCAGGACAGCCAGGACTATACAGAGAAACCCTGTCTCGAAAAACCAAAAAAAAAAAATTTAAGAGCACTTACAGAGGACCCAGGTTAAATCCCCAGAATGCATGTGGTGGCTTACAAACATCTGTAACACTACTTCCTGAAAGTCTGACACCATCTCTAGCCTCCTTGGACAATGAACTCCTATTGTGTACTCCTACACACAAAATTAAAATGAATAAATTTTAAAAAATGAATTTGGTATTTTCTAATTGGCCTTTTGTTTGTTCTCATTTTCATGGGGGAAGAGATTTTGTTTGAGAAAGAGAGGGCACACATGGGGTTCTGTAGGTGATGGAGAGGTTGGAATATCTGGGAAGAGTTAAGGAAGGGAGCAAATAAGCTCAAAATATATTGAATGAAAACAATGATAAAAGAAAAAATAAAATATCAAACAGTAGTTTTATTGTTCACTGCAGAAAATATCTTAACTGTCTATGAAGTTAAATGCAGGAGGTCATGAAGTAACTAACATATTTGTGTGTTCTCTTAATTAAAAAGAGAACCAAAGCACATTATTTTGAGTGTGTGTGTGTGTGTGTGTGTGTGTGTGTGTGTGTGTGTGTGTGTTCTATGTTATACGCATTGCTACCTGCTGGGAAGGGATGTTAGTGAAGGCATTCCTAACATTTAATCTTTACTAAATTATTATCTAGCGGTATTTTATCAAATATTCTCAGGACTTAGATCCTCTTATTTGTTTCATTGAGTAAAACACCTTGAATTCAGTGTGTGCATGTGTGTGTGTGTGTGTGTGTGTGTGTGTGTGTGTGTGTGTGTGTGTGTTTACTGAACTGTCCTTTCCTCACTGATGATCATTTTTCTCATGTGGAAACCAAAAGTTTGGGACAAGATCATGCCCATATTTCCATTAACTGGTATTGAAAGGCTCTGTATTAGTTCAGGATCCCCAAGTCCACATTCTCAAGCACAAAGGGTATTTATATGCCCCTAGAATGACAAAGGTCAGGCAATAAGATACAAAGACAAACAATAGAGAGATAATGGGGAAGAGAGCAAGGGAAGGGGTGTTTGTCCAGGAGTGGGACAAGGACTGCCTCTGGATATTGAGAAGGAGACAGACATAGAAAAATGGTGCCTTATAAAGGTAAAAGGAAAAAAAAAATAAAGGTAAAAGGAACTCCTGTGTTAGGATGAAGTTACATTTAATTGGGCATATTAATTAGGTGAGACAATGGGTGTTTTTGATTGCTGGATTTCAATATTGTAATAGCTGGACCTTGGTAGTCATGCTTAAGAGGATGAATTGGCCTAATATGGAAATGGACCTTAGGGGCTAGATTCAGGAATGTAATCTAATGGTTTTGTTGTGTGTTTGTTTGTTTGTTTGTTTTGATTTTGTTTTTTGTTTTGTTTGTTTTTGGTTTTGTTTTGTTTTTTTCAAGGCAGAGGGATAGGGGAGAAAGGCAAGACCTTCCACGGTCATATCTGTTATGCTTGGCTTGCTAGAGTCCCTTCATGTATCAACTGGTTTCCTTGTCCATTCCTCTCTATACCTAGACAGGAAGCACCTGATAGAATAGAGGATACTGATGGCTTAACTCAGAACTCAGTTTTCCCAAAGACAAGTTGTATATTGGATTCCATCTTCAAAATGTAAAGAACTTGAATTGAATCTTTTCAATCTTTTAAATTTTTAAAAATTTATTATTCACTTTACAACCCAGTATCAACCCTTCCTCTCCTCCCTTGATGCAAGTCCTCCCCCCATTCTAACTTCCCCTTTTCTTTGGAGAAAGGGAAGCCCCTTTCTGAGTAGCCCCATCCCTACTAGTCCCCCTCTTCACACATACTGCATCCTTTCCCATTGAGACTAGACAAGGCAGTCCATTTAGGGGCACAGATACACAAGCAGGCAGACAATAGGCTCAGGGACATCCCCTGCTACAGTTATTGGGGGACCGGCATGGAGATCAAGCTGCTCATCTGCTACACATGTGCAGGGATCCTAAATCCAACCCATTCTCATTTTTGGGTGGTGATTCAGCCTCTGGGATCCCCCAAGGGTCCTGGTTTGTTTACTCTGTTGGTCTTCCTGTGGAGTCCCTGTCCTCTTTTTGTCCCTCAATCCTTTTGCCACCTCTTCCCAAAGATTCACTGAGCTACATCTAACATTTGAGTGTAAGTTTCTGTATCTCTTTCCATTGGTGGCTTGGCAGAATCTCTCAGAGGAAAGCTATGCTAGGTTCCTGTCTCCAAGCACAATGGAGTATCACTAATAGTGTCAGGGATTGGTTCTTGCCTGTGGAATAGGTCTATATTTGAGGCAGTCTTTGGTTGGCTATTCCTTCAGTCTCTGCTCTATCGTGATACAGGTCTAACCAAATGTCTGCATATAGAAAAATGCAAAGAGATTTATATTTATCACCTTGCATAAAACTCAAGTCCAAATGAATCAAACACCCCAATATAAAACCAGACACACTAAATCTAGTAGAACAGACAGTGGGGAATAGCCTTGAACTCATCGGTAGAGGAGGCAACTTCCTGAACAGAACATCAATGACTCAGGTACTAAGGTCAATGATTAATAAATGGATCTCATGAAACTGAAATTTTTCTATAAAGCAAAGAACACCATCATTAGGACAAAACAACAGCCTACAGAAAAGCTGTTTAATACCCCTACATTTGATAGAGGACTAATAGCCAAAATTTATAAAGAACTCAAGAAGTTAGCTACCAATAATTTAAATAACCCAATTTTTAAAAATGGGGTACAGAGTTAAGCAGAGAATTCTAGACAAAGGAATCTTGAACGGCTGAATAACAAAATGTTCAACGCCTTTAGCCATCTGGGAAATGCAAATCAAAATGACTCCAAGATACCCCCCTTACACCCATTAGAATGGCTGAGATTAAAAACTCAAAGGATAGTGTGTGCTGGTGAGGTTGTAGAGCAAGAGGAACACTTATTTATTGCTGGTGTGAATGAGAACATGTACAGCTCTTCTGGAAATCAATTTGGTGGTTTCTCAGAAGATTAGGCATAGTTCTACCTCAAGACTCAGATATTCTCCTGGGTATGTACTCAAAAATTGCTCTATCATCCCCCAAGGACAACTTGCTCAACAATGTTCATAGCAGCTTTATTTGTAATAGCCAGAAACTGAAAACAACCTTGATGTCTATCAACTGAAGAATGAATACAGTAAATGTGGTACAGCTACACAATGGAATAACTACTCAGCCATTAAAAGAAGGAAATCATAAATTTTGCAGGCAAATAGATGCAACTAGAAAATATCATCCTGAGTGAGGCAAGCCAGACCCAAAAGGACATGGTATGTACTCACTTATAAGTGGTGTTGTGAATGGTTCTCGTGCTGTTTGTATTTTGATGCTAATTACTCTGTCCTGGGAGGGGCTGCAGAAAAGGAGTGAGTCACGTACCCAGGTGACTTCTTGTGAACCAATCCCCTAATAAAGGAACAAATCACTGTGTGAGTAGGAGGGACTTCCAGATTGGACAGAGAAAGAAAAGGAGCAGAGGGTTAGAACTTTTTGGAACAGGGAGAGCAGAAGGGCAAGATGTAGCAGTTAAAGTTTCCTGGTATCACGGCAGATCCATCAGTATTCACCACTGGAGGAATCAGATTTAATAAGCCTTACAAGATTGGGTTTTAGTTGTCATGCTCAGAGATTGAGTTACCGTTGTTTCTGAGCTAAGATCCTGTGGTGTTTTTCTTCTTGCTACGATTTGACTGGATCCAAGAGAGAAAGGTACAGTGGTAAAGCGTAGTTTTGCCTGAGGTGCACTACAATGGCAGCGGAGGATTTGAAGCACAGGGTTGGTGTGGTAGGAACCCACCAGTGGGGACTTAGCAAGATGGGTGGAGACGTTTTGGGAGCTGGGGCAGACAATCTCCACAAGATAAGAACAGGTTGTCCAGACTCTGGGGCTGAGAGTAGCAGGGCATAGTGTAGGAACTTTCAGTTCATTTTTGAATATTTCCTGCAACATGTGAATATTAGCCATCGAGTATAGGATAAGCATGCTATACTTAATAGAATCAAAGAAGACAAATAATGAGTGCCCAAGGGAGGATGGATGAAACTTTCTCAGAAGGAAAAACAATATTGATATGGGAGGTTGATGAAAGGAGGGAACTGGATGGAAGACAGGATGGGGAGGGGTGTGGGGCTGGGGGGCTTGTATGTAGGGAGAGGGGGAAAGAAAGAATGGAGATTGGCTGGGATGGCAATTGCTAGGACATGACAGAGACCTGGGATAGGGAGAGGCCCCAGAGGCTCTATGGGGGTGACTCTGAGACAGACACCTAGCAATGTGGAATATGCATCCTGATGTATTTACTTCCTGTAGCCAGGCAGGACTCCCAGTGAAGGGATAAGGACAGCAACTCACCCACAAAACCTTCGACACAAACATTTCAATCTTAACAACAAAGGTAAAACTTAGAACACTGAAATTTTAATTATTTTTAATTTCTCATATATGACAAGCTAGTAAAGTTTAGTCTCTGAATATTGACCTCCCCCCTCCTGAGTCAGTGCTAGGATGACAGCCATGTGCCATCTTGTCTGCTCTATATGGTACTAGGAATGGAATGCAGGACTTTGCTCTTCACCTACAGTCCTATAAGGAACCCTTCACTTGTAGTCCTATAAGCAAGGACTTGGTGGTATATGTATTTTGATCTATTATAGCCTCTATGTCTGGGGTAATTAGATGGGTTTGTTGAGACTCCCCAGGAAAAGTCTTGTTACACAGCACATCACAGTATACCCCCACAGATATGCATAGAGTCCTGTGTCAATTAAACATAGTGTTTGGAGTTATGGAGCTGGGGAAGAATATGTGAATGTTACAGGAGTAAAGACACCGCCTCATTGAAATACACATTTACTGAAACTATTACAGTGCACAGATTGAACCTTGATGTATGCAAATTAAAAAATAATTTAGAGGTTCACAGAATCTCAGAACGGAATGCATTAAGTGACAAAAGTTGCTAACTGTATTACAAATACAAGAAATGATTTCACTGAAGGGATGATAGGGAATTTTGGAAATGAGTGGAGACTCTCAGACTACAGGCCAAAACACCTTGTGAGTAATAAACTGTATGTTGGCTGAAAAGTTTGTTTTTCGAGGAGATATATGCTAAGAATGGTAACCACTACATGTCTGCCTGACTCTAGGTATCTGTTCCTTCTGGAATTGAATTATTAAGTTAAAAGTGATGAGGAATCACATCGGGAGACATCAGTGTATGAAGACTTGCCTTGCTGAAAATAGAGAAAGATGGTAATATACAAAGGCATTTGGGCGCTAGCAAGATGACTCAGCTGCTAATGTCCTTTGTCCCCAAGTGTGACAACCTAAATTCTAAACTAGGGACCTAAATGTGGGAAGGAAAGAATGAGTTCCCAAAACTTGTTCTCTGATCCCCATATGTTCCCTTTTCCCCAAATAAACAAATGTAAAATTAAATTTGATGTGTGTGTATGTGTGAATATGCATGTGTTGCACACACACAAGCACACAAACAACTAGGTTAGTATAGAATACAGTGCTTGTTTTGTTGGATGAAAGGCTGTCAAAGCAGTGACTTCCGTGACACCACAGTGACATGTGTACATAGTATCTGTATCTTCTTTACTAATACTCTTCTAAAAAGGAATGAGAGCTTCTTGGAGAAATGTCTGATTTAAGGTTGGCACAGAAAACTACAAAGGCTAACTTAGAGCTTCTCGTAATGCCAGAAAATAGGATGCTGCCTTAAATAAGCACACACAGTAAAGGAGACATGTCAAAGAGACACTGCAGCCAATAGTGAGAGCTCCCAATGGCCCATCATGGAAGAATTTGAGAAATACAAGTTTATATAGTATTGGGCTAAATCCAAAGCATAAGATAAATAGCCATGAATCAATGTGGGTTTAATCAATGAATAGGTAGGTAAATACAGAGGGAGATATAGATATATCCTATGTAGCTTTACAAATAATTTTTGTATAGCTTTCATCCTCAGCAAGGCTGTATCCAGGTTTTTTCATTCTATCATTCCTTAAATGGTAGATGTAATAAGTGCTTCCTTTTCTCTCTCTCTCTCTCTCTCTCTCTCTCTCTCTCTCTCTCTGCCACTCTGTCTCTGCATCTGTCTCTCTCTTTCATCTCTACATGGATAAAAAATTACAGTATAGAAACTGAAGAAATCCTATTGTAGTCATGTGGGGGTAGCTCAATATTTTCAGCTATGTCATATTGATTTCATAATAAAAAAAAGAAAGAAGCCTCAGTGAGAGCAAACCTAAAGAGGCTTGATAAATAAATATATCATAGAATATGGAAATAAGACAAAACAAAACAAAACAAAGCAAAAAAGCCAAGGCTAATAAATCTAAACAACACTTAAATTCTAACAAGTAATATCGTATCAGTTTGAGTTCATTAACTGTTGTATCCAGTGTGAAATGTGGCTAGTTAAAGTAATTTGAGTGTGGACTTATGGGAACTCCGTACCATTATCATGATTGTGTATAAATCACAGTGTATTCTAAAATTTAAAGCAATTATGGAGCTACTAATTGGCACCACAGCAAGCTTGGGTGAGAAGAATGTTTTCAGGCAAGAAAAACAACATCACATCATGTATAGATGATTGGAAACTTGGAAGACCTGGGTTCAAAAGCCAGCCACTTATATAATTTTCTAGAAATGTGCTGCTAAGCATCTAATTGATTCCCCCCCCTTTTTTTTTTCATGTGTTATGTGAGTATCATGGAACAACTACAGTTGGGTTTATAAGAAACTACAGCATATGGCTGATATTGTTATTGTTGTTATTGGGACAGAAGTGGTCTCCCTTTTACTGTCCGTGTGGATCATTAGTGATCACAGGAAATGTGTCTGCACTGATTTGGGATAACTATGGCATCCACACTATCCTTCCTTGTATTCAACCCAAATCTACCCTGCTGGGATTCAAACACATCTACTGTTGGGAAGACAAAAAGCAGATGCTCATCTCTCCCTGAGAAGATACCAATTATTTAGTCAGATTTCTCTGCAGACTTAATATTTTTTTTTCTCCTCTTTGTGTGCATGTAAACCAGTCTTTTTACTAATGCAATCAAAGAAATTTGTGGCTGGAATGTTTATTGTGCGTATTATAAAGAAGTGTTAATTATTTTTCCACTATTCAAATACCACAGACATTCATTACAGAACTTTAGAAAAATCCTAATTATTAAAAAGAAGAAATAAAACCCACCTGTACTATTGTTGACTATGTGTTCTTATCCACACTCTCCTGGCTATGTTTATATGTCTAAATACAATCTCATGACTATGTTTGTATGTCTAAATATGATCCCACTAACAATTTTTTATCTGCATTGAATGCCATATATAACAACTGTGCCATAGTTTATTGCTTTTATTGTCTACTTTTTTGGTGTTTTGGAAGTTCCATTTCATTTACTTATTTTAGATACTTTCATAACTTAGTGTTGAATATCCATGCATTTCTAATTATAGCCTTGGAACAGTGAGTGACTTATCACTATTTGGTAGGCTGATAAATATATGTATATTATATATTTTTCCTATGGCCTTAAGCCCATTAGTGAACCCAGGCCAGCAGATGTATGAGAAATAGAACTGGGAACAAAAAGTTTAGAGTTTACATGTAGGTGCCTTGGTATAAACTGAGGTAAAAATGTGTCTATTTATTTATTGTTGACGCTGCTTTAATGTCTAAACTTCTCTTAAAACTTGTAAATTCTAGGATGTCACATCTAGGTGAATGTATTTATCTACAAAGATGCTCTTTGTAACTGTGTAACCATGGCTATAGATCTTAGACATGCCATACACTAAAATCATGGTTCTTGTTATCATGTCTCATTTAATTTATCTATAGAATGAGGAAGTCTTATAACAACTAAAAAAGAAAATAGCTAACCCTGAGTTTTAAAATGAGGTCTGGGGTGGGTGGGTGGGAGATTTAATCTACCCGAGAGACACTGGATTTCTCCCATAACCTACAGCATGGTATTTCAACCCCCAAATGGCTAATTTTTGGTCAGTTAATCCCATCTATGTAATCTTTCCTTTCTGAGAAAAAAGCAAAAGCTTTGTTTTTTCCTTCTGACTATATCCTCAAGGCCCCACATTTTTTTTTCTTTTTCTTTTTTTTTTTTTTTTGCTTTTTCGAGACAGGGTTACTCTGGATAGTCCTGGCTGTCCTGGAACTCACTTTGTAGACCAGGCTGGCCTCGAACTCAGAAATCTGCCTGCCTCTGCCTCCGGAGTGCTGGGATTAAAGGCATGCGCCACCATGCCCAGCTCAAGGCCCCACATTCTTTCTAAGGTACCGTGTCTGCAGACTTATAACCAGTTACACCAGGATTGAGAAGGCTAACTAGCCCTTAGAATCAGGGTTTTAATCCATCGCCACCATTCCCTGATGCATAAGTGTGCAAAAACACTTTACCTGAATATTTTCTTAGATCATACATGGCCAAGAAAATACAGTTACAGTATTATATGTGACACACCTTTGATAATTCTACTTTTATTTTGGTGTTATTTTAATTAATTAATTAATTAACTAAGTAAGTAACTTTACATTATAGCTGAAGTTTTCCCTCTTTCCTCTTGTCCTAGCCCTTCCACCAGTCCCTCCCTAAACTCCAATTCATGTGTTCTCCCTTCTCCTCAGAAAAGTAGAGCTCTCCCATATATATCAACCATTCTTGGCATATCAAGTTTCAAGGAGACTAAACACATCTTCTCCTATTAAGCCTAGAGAGGCAGGTCAGTTAGGACAAAGTGTCTGAACAGAGTCAGAGACAGTTCCTGTTCCCACTATTAGGAATCCCACATGAAGACTAAGCTGTACAACTATAACATACATGCAAGAGGTTCTAGGTTTGCCACATGCATACTTTCTGGTTGGTGGTTCAGTCTCTGTGAGCTCCTGTGTGTCCAGATTAGTTGATTTTGTAGGTTTTCTTGTGGTGCCTTTGACCCTTCTGGCTCCTTCAGTTTTCCCCCTCTCCTGTTCCTCGGGATTCCTCAAGTTATACCTAATGTTTGACTGCGGGTCTCTACATCTGTTTCCATCAGTTCCTGGAAGAAGCCTCTCGGAGGACAGTTATTCGAAGCTCCTGTCTAGGGTTCCTGGTGCCAGCTAACAATTCTATTCTGGTCTTTCATCTTTATTTACACTTTGGTATTAACAATAGAAACCTTCAATTTTGTCTTAGAAGATACATAAAGAAAAGAACCAAAGCTGTCAGCTGAGCATATGAGAGTTACAATCAGTGTTTCTGCCACTCACCTGCTTTGTGTTCTCGGTAAGGTTAATTCATCATTCTCAGCCTCAGTTTCCTCCTGTGTACAACAAGGATAGCAATAGGGAGATTTAAAATGCTTAACTGATTCACACAAATTGAAGAGGCTGGTACATAGTACATGATAGCATCTTTCATATTTTTAGGATGTCTAATCAACTCATACTTTCCTTTCTGTTTCTAGTAATGTCTCCCTAAGAAAGGGAGAAGCATCAACAGTGTATCATTCCATTGTGATTTCAGAGTGACATAAATGTAACAACTGCTTAAAATGCCTGCTAAACCAGCAGGATGGCTCAGTTAGATAAAGGCACTTGTTGACAAGCCTGATGACCTAAATTTATCACCAGGATCATGGTGGAAGGAGAGGACCAATTGCTACAAGTTTTCTTTTGATTTCTTCACATTTGCTGAAGGAAATATGCACCACCTCCAACAAACAAACAAAGAAACAAACAAAGAAACAAACAAACACAAACCCTTCTAACATAGAATTATTTTCGTGCTAAATCATTGACTTTTTAACTCAGGTTATTCTAGGAATTATTCTAGAACTAACGTTAAGGTAATAAGCTATTCTTTGTCTCCTGTGACTTCTCAGCCTTATGTAGTGGAATACAGAGCAATAAACATGGAATTTTAATTGGATGACAAGTGTTAATGTCCTGGCACAGGGAGATATAAAGGCTTGGCAGGGCATTGATCAGGGCTACCCAAAGAAACCTTATTAGGAAGGTATCATGACAGAGGGAAAGCTAATCTGAATTTAGTAGGCCTGTAGGAGTGAGTTTACAATAAGTCAAATAATTTAATCATTACTCCAACTCTGAAATGTTCGAGAGTATTGTCCATGTACAGATGTGATATAGACATCGAGTACTGAAAACACTGCCAAACACCCAGAACTGTGGAGAAATTGAACTGCAACATGTGTGCTGCTCCCTTGCACAGGGCTCCTTCTTCAGAACAGGGAAATAACCTTGACAGTTCAGGTGCCATGTCCAGATGGCTGCTTACTTAAATAAAGCACCATGCCCCAGTTTTCAGATTTCTTTCAGCCCTTCCCAGCATCCGTTTCATGATGCAGCTCTTCTCTTTTGGTGAGTGTATTGGGTAGGGAAAGAAGCCAGGGACTCAGCTTTTCTCTCCCTACCCTGCTCAGCCATGTGCTGCTAGATTCTCTGCCACTTCCCACTCATCATTCTTCCTTCCAGAGACAGAGTTATGGGCCCCGAGAGAGGACTGTTCCACCAGAGGAGTCAGTTACTAATGAGCTTCATGCTGCTTCTCCGCCCCCAGCTCCCAACCAACCTCCACCCTGATCTCCTAGGTCACCTTCATCTGGCAGCTGGAGACCTATGTGTTTGTCATTGTGTCTGTCTCTATATATGCTCATCCCAGAAGCAGTTACACACTCCTGTGACTCTGTGAATTCACTGAATATAAAGAAACCATGAGAGACCTCTTGACCACAGCCAATCACAAACAAGCTTGCTTTCAGAACTTCAGGCCTGTAGTTTCTTCACATAATAGAAAAGACCTATTTCATACTGAGTCACTAAGTTCTACTCTGGTCATTCATTGCTAGAATCCCAGGACTGTCTATATTGCACGGATGATCACAATTGCAACTAAACAGGTGTGACTTCAAATATTTATATCATAAAACCCACAACTACTGAAAGCTTGCAAAATATTTTTACATAATTTTTTACATTACTTCCTGCTGTCTCACTGTGATTAAAGAGATATACATAATTCTTAGCTCCATTTTATAGCAATAGAAGGAAAGCTTTAGAGGTGAAGGAAGTTTTCTCTATGTTCGTGGGTGGAAATGAAAGTGCCAGGGAATCAGCACAGCAGTGGACTTCAGAGTCTGTGGCCCTAACTAGCAGCTTATGGGGACAGCAGCTCTTTTGTACACTGTGGTAGTTTGCATAAGAATGGCTCACATAGGTTCATAATTTTGAATACTTAGTCAACAGGGAGTGGATTTCTTTGAAAGGATTAGAAGGATTAGAGCGTGTGTTATTGTGGGGGGTAATTGAGATTTCAAAAGCCATAGCAAACCCAGCCCATATCCCAATCTTTGTCTCTGCCTGTGGATGAGGATATATCTCTCAGCCACTGCTTCAGCACCATGTATACCACCATGCTCCTTGCCGAAATGATAATGGACTGATCTCCTAAAAAATGTAAGCAAATTGCCAATTAAATGTTTTTCTTTATACAAAAGAGTTGTTTTGGTCATAGTCTTTTATCAGCAATAAAACAGTGAGTATGATACACACTTATATACCAGACAATATGCTGAATGTCCTATATTGATTATCTTGGAGAATTCTTTGAATTAGCCTACTGAATGGGTCCTTCATTCTTGCATTTACTCTGTTGATATTGAGTTCAGAGAAGCTGATGTATGCTAATTCAAATGATGATCAAATGGCAAATCCTAAATTAAAGTTCATCTTCCTAGTTACCATTGCATATTGTCTATTTTGGGTCAAATTATGTCTTCCCCCATACTTATATTTCTACCATTTCAGTGACCATGTTGAACTACAGCTTTAAAAGACTGAGTAGGAAAATTCCACAACAAATTATTTTACAAGTTCATTCTTTACTTTTCTTATTACTATGACATAGTACTTGACAAAATCAACTGAAGGAAGGAAGGAAGGAAGGAAGGAAGGAAGGAAGGAAGGAAGGAAGGAAGGGGTTATTCTGGCTTCCAGTTCAAGGACACAGTTCTTTATAGAAGTGAAGCCATAGTTGCAGGAGCATGAGTCATCTGGTTGTAATGTCACTGTAGTAAGGAAGTGGAGGGAGATGAAGTGTGATGCTTAGTTCAATTTTTTTTTTAATTATTTTTATCAAGTCTGGAGCTCAACCTGTTGGATGGTACCACTAATATTCAACCCAGCTTTTCCTCTTCAATTAGATTTAAAGATTTATTTATTTATTTAATTTTATTTTATTAGTAAAAATAAGGTGCTTTGAAAAGACCACTGCTCGGTAGTGGCGATACATGCCTTTAATTCCAGCACTCGGGAGGCAGAAGAAAGCAGATTTCCGATTTCAAGGACAACCTCTTCTGCAGAGTTAGTTCTTGGATATCCAGGGCTAAGCAGAGAAATCCTGCCAGAGAGAGAGAGAGAGAGAGAGAGAGAGAGAGAGAGAGAGAGAGAGAGACAGAGAGAGACAGAGAGAGACAGACAGACAGAGAGACTACATCAACATAGTTTTTTTAAATTATGATATGTCATTGTTATATTTATTTTACTATTAGTTACTCTTTCTAATCTTTTAATGTGCTTAGCATATTCATTAAATTTATCATAGTTATATATGTGGAAGAAAGCAATTATTGTTACACATGGTTTCTGTTATCCACAAGGGCCTTAAAATATATCTCTAGTAAGAGGAATAGTTTACAGTCTATCCCCCAGAAGCTGATCTTTGGAATCCGATCTTCAAAAATGAAATCAAGATAGAGTGAATTCATAATGGATTGAAGAAGGTCTTACATAAAATAACTGATGTGTTAGTGAAAAAAAGAGGTAGATTCAGGGACACAAATACACTGAGTTGGTAGCCTTATGAAAACAAAAACAGAAGTTGATTGCAATAGCTATAAGTCAGAAGAATTCATGAGCTCTAGCAACTCCCAGAGGCAGGACAATACAAGGGAGTCTTCCCCAGAGCCATCCCTGTCAATAGTAGCTTCTAAACACAAATAGATATAATTTTGAGCCTCTGAAAACATGGTCAGAGGTCTGGGCCATCTCTGTGAGCACAGAAGACTTTATATGAGGCTGTCATGTTGTTGCTCGATTTTGCTTCTAAGTTATTAGACTCCTGGTGTTATATGATTAAGGTGACTGGGTTTAGAATCAGCTAGGAGACTGAGACACACCAAGAAGGGAAGAGTAACTGAGAGTTAAAGACCCACCTTGAATGTAGATGGCAGCATCCTTTGGGTTGGGCCTTGTCTACACAAAATAAAGAAGGAGAGAGGTGGTATAGTTCATTTATTCCACTTCTGTGCATCTTGACCCTCAATGATGTGGGTTCCGCTCTACCACACCAGACTGAATCATCTTAAACCCTGAGCCAACATAAGAAATTCCTCCTTTAGGTTGCCATTATTGTATATTTGAACACAGTTACAATAAAAATCTAATCAATATGCCATGATTCTCGATGAAATTAAAAGGCTCAGATGTGGTACTTGCATTTAATTTCAGCAGCCAGTATGCTGAGACAGAAGGATCAAGAGTATAGTGACAGCTTGGGCTATACATTAAATTTAGGGCTAGTTTATGTTATGTGAAACACTTCCTCCAAAAAAATTTTTTTGAATGAAATAAAAGAAATATCAGTTTTCTTTTAATGAAAACATTTTTTTAATGAAATAAAAGAAATCCTTCAGTTGAATTATAAAGGGACATTCCAAGGAGAACAAGCAAAGCAAGTTCCATTTTGTCATGGGGCTTTTCTAAAGCAAGGGATGAACAATGCTTAAACAGGTGGGCTTTCAGGAATCAGTCACTGCATAGCCATAGTGTTGATATCTGTAAAATGGGAGTAATTATATCCTGGTAATGGTAGAGATTGAACAAAGTCATGAATGTTTAGTGTCTATAGAAAGGGAAAGTTAAATTTGTGTGATGTGATAGATTCTTAATGATGGCTTCTTAAAAATGAGCATGCCTTTGGAATGATGTTTACAGTAGAAGGGAATCTATTGCTATTGGGGGATAGAAGGGAGGGGTTCCAGAATGCCTCAGAAGGTCCTAATTGACATTATGTGGGAAGAGGGGCACCAGACAGGATATAGGAAGGTTAATCCAGAGCATTTGATGACCCCCCCTCTATTCCCAGGGTGTACTGGGTTTTGGCTAGGTGCCAAAAGGGAAGGAAACCCCAGAAAGCAGGAGCTGGTTGGGTATGCTTGCTCTGCTGTGGAGTTAAGCTGTACCTTACTATATTTAGATCCTGCCTCTGTCAAGCAAGAAGTCTTCCTGACAGGGCTCCATTTTTTCATCTCTGAAAAGCCACTCATCCATGGAGCTTGGGGTTTGAGGGGAGAAGGGAGGAGGAGAAGGAGGGGATTTGGCTTCTCTTTTTACCTCTGAACAGATGGGATCAAACAGGGCCCTTCTACATCCCTAGCCGAGAGTCACAGCTCTTGGCAGTGATCCCAGGACACAGACAATGGGGACTGATGGCAGTTCCTTAGGCCTAGCTTGCCTGGGGCAGAAGGTTTCTTCTTAGGCTGGCAAAACTGTTTCTTCGGACTCAGAAAAAGGATTTGGAAGAGGGAAGTGGGTGGGGCATAAGAGGCAACCCCTGATAGCTTAGTTTAGAGAAAACAAAAACAAAAACAAAAAACAAAACTAGGACACAGCTTGTGGGAGCCCAGCCCAGCAGTCCTCCCAGCTGACCTTTCTTAAGTCTTTGCCAGAACCCTTGGCCAAGAAGGCCTGTAGAACAGGCCAGGAATATAGTTGACTTAGGACTAAAAGGAGGCCAACATGGAGAACGAGTGGGAGGGGTGAAAGGAGGGAGTTGGGCTGTGGGTGGTGCAAGTGGATGAAATCTGAGTTTCTGTGCTTGTGGGAAGCAGAGTCGAGGGTGGCTCGTGAGGAGCAGTGATGGCTGTCTCCATCCACCTAACTGAAAAATGAACCTCAGAGGAAGGGCACCTGCGCATGTGTCTCAGAGATAGAAGGCAGCAATCAGACTCCGTGGAGGCTTTCAAAAGCACCCAGCCCAGACTCCTGCATTTAGAAAGATAAATTTCAAAGCCACCCTGAGAGGATCACAAAACGACAATCCCTCCATTCATCTCCTGTTGACTCCATATTGCAATCTAAGCCCTGTTCGTTCCCTGTAAGTCC
>LR755358.1:0-14856 GCA_902729485.2 Mus minutoides
CTCCCTCCCTCTCTCCCTCCCTCCCCCTCCTTTCTCCATCTTTCCTCCTTCTCATTTTCTTGCGTGTTTCTGAGACAGAGTCTCACGTAGCCCAGATTGGCCTCCAACTTCCTCTAATGCTTTTGCTTCCACCTCCTGATTTCAGGTGTGTGCCTCCACACTCATACTCTGCTGGGATTTGAACTTGGGGCCTCATGTTTGCTAGGTGGGCACTCTGCCAGCTGAATTTCATACCCAGCCCTGCATGCTCAATTCATTCTCTCCTACCAGCTCTAGGGGTTTTGTTAGCGTCACATAGCTGCCCTCTGTGTCTTTTCTGCTTCCAAAATCAATGCTCAAATCTCCGGTCTTGCGCTCCTGCAGAAAAGACCTGCATCTCTCTCCTTATCTTCTTGGTCTCCAACTTCTTGATTTCTGACACAGTTGTCGCCTAACTTATAGCCTCGTGGTATGGGTAAGGGAATCTGCTGCTAATTCCAGCCCTTGGGAAGATGGAATTTGCCAATTACTTAATGATTGTGCTCAACACACCTACCAGGCATTTCAGGATAGAGATAGTGGGGTATGTGCGAATGTGCATGTGCATTTGCATGTGTCTGAACTGGAGCATGTGTGTGTGTATGTGTGTGCATGCACGTGTGTGTGCATATGTGTGTATGCTGTACATTCCCATGTGTACACATGTGATGGTCAGAGGAGGACACTGGATGCTTTCATCTATTACTTTCTATCTTACGTTTTTGAGACAGGCCCTATCACTAAATCTGAAGACAGCCATTTGAGCTAGGCTGGCTGGCCATTGAGTTCCTAGGATCCACCTGTCTCTCTTCTTCAGTGCTGGAGTCAGAGGCACATGCAGCCATGCCTGGCTTTTCCATGGGCGTTATGAATTTGAAATCATCCTCTCTTGCTCTCATGGCAAGCACCTTTACCCATGAGCCATCTCCCTAGTCCTAGATTTAAGAGAAAGGGCAACCCATCCTCAAAGTCTGCTGACAGCTCTGTTTCCTTCCTATCCCAATGCCTGGATGTCTCTACTTCTTACTAGTAGTAATTGGTATTTATTAGATACTCACAAGTGCATCATAGAGCCGTGTATCTTAATGTAGGTTCTATTCAGAACAGCCCATGAGAGACACACTACTGTGCCCATTTTTATAAATAACAGTATAAAGCCTGATGTATAGGCTGGCTTGTAAAACATATGTAGAATAAATGACTGTATTCCACACAGCCATCTAGAATGTTACAGAGCTATGTTAGGGCTACAGTACTGTTCCTCCATATCCCTCAGGTTTGTGGTTTTTTAAATTTTACACCGTGTATCATACATCGCATCTCAACACCAGTTTTGTTGGGGAATTCCCTGTGGCCAATGTGTTGGGGTAAGGTCTTTGGACATCAGCCTGTGTGCCTCTGCTCTTAAATATTAGTTTACTGTCTCTGACTTTGCTGTAGTTTCATCAGAGTTTTGGTGGGTACCAGAGAAATGTTGGCCACTGATAAGACTTGTCCTCTTCCTAGCTCCTCTTCTTCCCAGGAGCCTCAGAAAACTCAAAATAGCTCCTCTCCCTGTGTTACCTAAGACAATAGTTTAAAATAGCTTCTCCTATGAGGCAAGATGGCTTTGGTCCTGGGGCTGGTAGGAGGAAAGCGGTCTGATCCAGTTAGAAAGCACCTCTTGCCTTGCTGTTTGGCCAGAAAAGCGATACCTGAGCCCAAAGCCGAGTAATTAAAAACCCTCTTAACACCACTTGAGTCAAGCATCTCATATGTGGCCTGCTGAGTCTCTGTCTTCTGGGCTCCGGGTAATGACTGCCTTTTAATATCAGCCTCAATTGTTGTTTGAACCTCCAAGGAGCAAACAGGAGAAAAGCAAGACATCGTTTAAAGAACAGCAGCATCAGGAACCTTAAGAAAAACGCACCCATAATGATGTTTCCTATAATTTGGTATCCATCCCCGACCCCGTGAAACAGGAAATAGCAAACATCCTTGTGGAAAATGCTTTGGTTTCAAGGTATCGCACCTTTCCTCCCCCAGATAACGAAGTCTCATGTTTACTAAAATAGCTTACAGTTAATTATGTTTCACCGGGGAGTCATGTTGACTTTGTGCCTGTACACTAGCAAGTCATCACTTATTTAACACACAGGGTAGTAATTTGCCTTTCCAGAGAATTGTAGAATCTCTCTGAGTTTTCCTAAATGGGCTCTTTTATTTTTTTCTTAATTTTTTTTTCTCAGGGGGAGGCAATATAGGCAGGAACTGGGGCTGGACTAGAGGAGGGTTTTTTCTTACTTTTTGAGGGACCATTCATTTTCTGAGTAGGTACACACCAGCTGCTGGGGAGTGTGTCCAGGAATGATAAAGCCTTCCTAAATTCTTCCTCTTGTGTTTGAGGTTTTGTTGTTGTTGTTATTGTTGTTTCTACTCAAGTCAGTATCACCATCATTGTTATTGTTGGGATGGGAAGTGCCCTTTTAAAAGGCACATGAGTGGTAAAGATTTTTTTCTCTAATATCCAGGTAGGCCTTTAGGCAGGCGATTAGAGGGTGGAGCCTTCTGACTTCATCAGTAGATTTGTGATTTGATGGGGTTATCCAGTGGAGGTAATAGAAATGAATGGGGTAGGGCTTGGCTGGAGGAAGTAAGTCGCTTGGGTGTGCCTTTGAAGGATGTAGCATGCCCATGGCTCCTCTGCTTTCTCACTGTTTCTTGGCTATCATGAGAAGAGCAGTCTCCTCTACAGAATACTCCCACCAGTGTGTCGTTTTTTGCCTCAGCAAAGGCCCACTGCAAGGGCACCAAAGAAGTCCATTCCTCCCTGTATGTTGTTTCTCCTGGATGCTTGTCTCAGCAACGCACAAAGGAAAACCAAAACCAAAACCAAAACAGAACTTGCCCAAGCCAGTTTTATTTTTTTTAAATAGTCTTTCCTAATCACCATGTGTGGTGCTAAGTGCCATGCATATGCGACCCTATCATCTCATTTAGGCTACAACTGTAACGCCTTATGAAGTAGATTTCGTTTTTTAGTTTATAAGTGAGGAAACCCAAGCTAGGCCAGGCCAAGGAACTTGTTCAAGGTCACATGATCAGATGCCACCCTGATTCTTCTAGTTTCAAGGCACACTCTTTTGACTCCTGTGGAATACTCCCAAGAGGCATCCAGGAAAAACAGGTATGGACTCGTGGAGCAAAGTGATAGGTGGCTCTTCCTTTTCAGCCCTGTAAGGTCATACTGTGTCTCAATCCCCAGTGATTAGATGGCTGAGCACACACAACCAACAGTTTGCCACTGAAGCTTTGTGTCACATAGGAAAAGGTGGATGTTTCCTAATCCTTCATCAACAAAAGATGGAAACCATTAGGGCTGGTACTTGCTCTCAGTGGAGTATATGCTAGTAAAGGCAAAGACCTGTGGTCTCCCAAGTCCCCCAGCTCCCAGTTATGATCCCCTTCCAACCAGCATGACCAATAAGTTTTATATAGTTAGTTATTCTGAATTGTGATATTCCTCCCATTATGAGCAACACTGAGGGGGAAATGGAGGCTTGGAATGGTCTTAGTTAAGGAGTGACTTGGCCTCAACCAAATTTCAGTTTGAATATTGAGCAGGCAAAACCCTTCTGATTTCCACACTGCCCCAGCCCATGTTTTGTTGCTATAACAACACTGTAGACTGGGTTGTTAATAAACAATATGAGTATATTTGGGTCATGACAGAATACCATAGATTGGATCATACATAAACAAAGAAGAGTTATTTGAGTCACTGTTGTGAAGGTTGGGGAGTCCAAATACCAAATGGGGCCAGTCCATGAATGCTTTTGTATGGTTCTCTTCCTTAAGGACTGCTTTACACAGATCCTCCGGCCTAAGACAGTCCACATGAAAGGGCTGACCCTAAGCCCCTGAAGCAGGGTCTTACTGGAAAGTCGATCCATCTACAGGAAGGCTTTGCTATAGCAATCTTAATTTAGTGTTCTGAGGTTAAGAGTCATTCTGAAAAAGTTGCTTACAAATTGGTTTTTTAGTCTTGTCCCACTCTCTTCACCCTAAAACATTACTGTTCTCATTCCATTCTTATTCAGGTATTTGTTGGGAATGGTTTTCCCTAAAGAGAAGCCAAGTATTCTTTTTTTGCTCCAGTGACAGATTGGACAATGTCCATCACTTCTGTCCCATGGCAGACACAGAAGCAAGATAGAAGAGGGGGCAGATGATCCCAAGAATGCTAGAAGGCTTTGTGAGTCACTGGTAGGTACAGCCTGGGTGCCTTCTCGAGGATGCTGTGGACACTGCCTTGTTGCTGCTATTCCCACAGCATCATCAAAGCATCAAGCCAAATTAAAGGAAATGCCATCTTCCCATGACAGCAGGTGCAAAATTAGCACAAATAGCAAATTTTCTAGGTTTAACAGTGACTCTGTTGTGAATGATAGCATTGCGTTCATTAACACGACCATTTAGGGGCTCACCTTGACATGCGTACAGAATCCCAGGATCTGGTTGACAGTCCATTTCAAATCCCCCAGGGTGCTCTTAGAGAACTACGTTGCTCTGACAATTTGTGACCCAAACCCTTTATTCAGAGGAAAGAGTCAGGTCTGCTGTGCATGGATGTGTGACTTGAACAAGCCAGTCTTGGAACTATTTCTTTCTGTGCATCTGAGAGGGACAGAACCACAAATTTGTCAAGGCAGTGCCTCTCAAACTCTGATGTGCTACCCTAAGTATAGGCTACAGTCCAGAAGCAGGGAAGAAGAGAGCTTATTAGAAATGCAGACTTTACATGAGGTTTTGTGGGTTTCCTCCTATATTGTGGTCTGGGACCATGTCAAAATGCAAATTCTATCTTAGTAGACCCGGGATGAGACCTGACATTGTGTCTTCTGATCTACCAGCTGATGCTACACTCCAGCCTTTCCACCAGCCACACAGAAGCAGTAAGACTCCAGCGACCCCTGTACACGCTTATCATAATAATAGACAGTATTTGTGGTTACTTGCCCTGAGCTAGGCATCATGTATGTCTTAGCTTATATCTTATCCAAATTGTCCCCAAAGAAGGGATGCTGCCAGCAACACCTATACTTTTGATAGCAAACCCAGTCATCTTGGATATAGGCAGCTAGGCCAAGGTCATGTGGGTTAGAGTTGAACCAGTTGCCTATGTGGGTCCCAGCATTTCTGTATGCTCAAGTAACATAGAGTTTTTGGGAAATGCTAAAACAGTTCTTTGTACTTCTGGATAAAGCAGGGTGGCTGATTCCATGGAACAGGATGTTAGCACAGTCCAGTCTATCTGAGTGAGACGAGTTCTAGGTTTTCTTTTCCTGCAGGTTGGCCAGCCCACTCTTGCCCCTCTTGCTGCTGGTCTCTTTACTCCATCTACATAGCTCTGCATTTGCCTTTATGTATATATTTTAAAGTCTAGACTCCACCGAGGAGAGGAAGCACTAGTTTTATCTTTGCTCCCCCCACCTCCTTTATTCTCCTTCCCATGCATCTCCACCTACCCCCAGGTAGTCCTATGCTGTTTGCCTGGCTCATATATACATTGTCTAGATTTTGCACATGTGCCTCATATTCTCAAATAGAAAACAACTACCCATGAAGGTGAACTCCCCAATGGTTATTCTCTCTACCAAAATGTCGATCCCATCGGGAAGGAATATATACGTTTGAAAATCTGAAAACATCAAGAAAGAAGAAATCAGGGAGCTGGAAAAGTTTGAACTGTATCCATTGCACTAGATTCTGAGAGGACAAACCTCCTTTTGGGAAGACAGAATTACTAGTTTTCTCTATTTGCTCCACCTAATTAGCCTAACCCTCAAAAGATTCTGTCTAGGGCAGCTAAAACTTTAGGAAGACAAAAAAAGCACAAAGGCTCATTTTGATGAAAAGATTGAACTCCAAATGGTTGTTTGGGGACCCAGCTTAGACTTCTGGCTGGAATTCAAGATGCTATGCATTTACCTTACATATTTAATACCGTGCTTCACTTCCCAAGTCTTCTTTGATGGATTTTTTTATTTGGGTGTCTAGGTATTTTTTCCTCCTCTAAATGCTTATTTCTCTACACAGATACACGTGGGAGGATATTTAATTAGTATTGAAAATGTTTGGAGCATGTTAAGTAGATTCTAAGTGGTAAGAATCATGATCTTTAAATGCTACAATAAGCATTTAATACATGTCTAATTCACTGATGAGTGCTAGGAATGTCTTTGACAAATTCTTAATAAACTGCTCAAAAGAGCCCTTTAGAAAGCGTCATTTCACACCACATAACTCTACCTCTGATATTTTTCAACCTTCTCTGTCTGCAGAAATGGGAAATTCTCTTGAACATTTTTCTTAACTGTTTCTGATTTACAGGCTCTGGAGGAAACTCCCACGGACTTGTTGCAATATACTGTAAATGAAATCTGCTAGCTCTACAATCTGAAAAGTGAAGGTTGTGGTCTCTAAGTTTTCAAAAGCAGCCCATTTCACCTAGACAGTGAGTTATGGGGTCCATAAGTACACAGAAAGCGCGAGTCTCGTTCTTGGCATGTGTCTTCAAGGGAAAAACTGCATGCATCTTTCTAAGACTCTCACAGTGCACATGTCATCTGGAGGGCATTAGTACAAGATTTGCGGCAATTTAGTTCATTGCTGGTGTTAAGGGCAGCAGTGCTTTTTAGCATCAAAAGGAGTCAATAAATTCTGCCTATGCCCAGATCTCAAACTTGGCAATTAAATTTGAGTGTAAGTGAAAGATATTTTGAAAATTAATTATATTTTAAAAGACATTAATTTAAGGAAGTCTATGGCAGTAGATCAACTCTTAAATTATTTGAATGTGGGAAAGAATAACACTGAGTTTGGCAGGATCATTTATTTCCTATACATGCCCCAAGCTAGATGTTCTAACCACAAGTTTTGATAGTAAGCATTTAATTTCAGTGTTCTTTATCTGCAGCAAAATATTTGAAAACAAGAAAGATACTTAAATTGTGGAAAAGGAGAGACAGAGAGGTTAAGTACGTTGAACATGCTCATAACTAAAAATGAGGAAATACAGCTTACTTGGTCAAAAAGTAGCCTTTTGATTTTTGAATAATTTTAGATTTATAGAAAATTTACTACAATAATACAAATTCTCATATATGCAAAACTTTCTCCCACAACTGCTAATATGCAGATAACCAAGTTTGTATTTGTTGAAATTAAGTAATTAGAAACTCCAGACTTTATTTTGATTTTATTTTGATTTTACCTTTTCTTTTACTACTGCTTTCTTCTGACCCAGGATCTTATTCAAGGTATTATATTGTTGCTGGGAATATAGCTCAGTGGCAAAGTGCTTAGCCAGCATGCTTAAGTTGTAGGCTCAAACTTCTGCCCAGACAAAATACCAACCAATAAAACAAAAATAAAAAATAAAAAAGATGCTGTATCACACTCAGTTGTTATGTTCCCTTTCTGTTTTTCTTTCTTTTTTAAAAAAAGATTTATTTACTTTATATATGTGAGGACACTGTCACTATCTCCAGACACACCAGAAGAGGGCATCAGATTTCATTACAAATGATTGTGAGCCACCATGTAGTTGCTGGGAATTGGACTCAGGACCTCTGGAAGAGCAGTCAGTGCTCTTAACCACTGAGACATTTCTCCAGCTCCCCTTTCTGTTCTCTGATCTGTAATAGTTTCTCATCTCTCCACCTTCTTTTTGGTGACAGTTTTGAAGTTTACTATTGTGATAATTTTGTATGATGCTTCTCAATTTGAGTTTTGTTTTGCTTTCTTGTGATTATACTGGAGTTATGGGTCTTGGAGGAAAATATCACAGAAGTGAAATGTTTCCTGCTCATGTCACATGTAGTGCCATTGTCATATCACCAGTCTTTTAGTGTAGCTTGTCATCTGCCATGTTGACCTCCTGCCAGGTTTCTAAGATCATATTTTGGATCAGTGAAGGAGTGCAACTATTGATTAGTGCTGTCTGCTGTGAGCATAGGTTTAGGTAACAGTGACTCAGCAGTTGTTTGACATGCTTGATTCTTACCTAAAATCACCACATTTTGTAGACGAAGAAACAGGTTCAGGTCGCAGAGCTTTGTGGCACAGTATTTAAGGTCTAGCCATCATAGTTAAAAAGTTAAAACAAAGAGTTTTATGCGTACATAGAACATATACAAGGATCCTTTTGTTTTTCTCTACTAATAAACTTGAAGCATATTGGTTCTTGGTGGAGCACGCCTTTAATCCCAGCACTCGGGAGGCAGAGGCAGGTGGATTTCTGATTTTCAGGCCAGCCTGGTCTACAAAGTGAGTTCCAGGACAGCCAGGGCTACACAGAGAAGCCCTGCCTCGAAAAACCAAAAAAAAAAAAAAAAAAAAAAAAAAAAAAAAAAAAAAAAAAAAAAAAAAAAAAAAAAAAAAAAAAAAAAAAAAAAAGAAAGAAAGAAAGAAAGAAAGAAAGAAAGAAAGAAAGAAAGAAATTTCAACCAGTAGATGTCTCAACAGTTAAAGTGCTTACTCACAAGCTTGATGACCTGAATTCAGTCCCTAGGACCCACACAGTGGAAAGGGGAACTGACTCTAGCAATTGGTCCTCTGATCTCGACATGTGTTTCACAGCATGTTCAAAATGCCAAGGCTGAAAACATTCACACCTAACCACAGATACAGAAGAATCAGCAGGGAAGAGCAAAATCATCAGATGCCCAGATGATCACCATTATTGCCTCCAGCACGGGGACCTGAGATTGAAGACCCCTCTCTGAATCTTTAATATCCTAAAACCCTGCTTGTATCTGCTGCCACCCTTATAAAGTCACAAAAGCTGAAGTACCTACAAGTCACCTATAGGAGACCACAAAACGAGTCCTTTTCAATGAAGAACCTCATGATAAAAAGTTTTTTATCCCTCTAAAACATGTTTAGTTTTTATGGATTTTTTTTCCCACAAATTGTAGGCTTTCAAAAACCTACTTATGTGAGAATTGTAGGTAGGTAGTTCTGATGCGTTGATTTAATTGAGGATCTGTGTTTACTGATACAAAAGGTCCTTGCCCTCAATTGGTTTTTGATCTATCAATAAAGGTGTTAATAGCCAATGGTTGAGCATGGGAGTTGCATGGTTAGGATGCAAGGAGAATCAGAGATAGGAAAGAAAGGGACAGAGTAGCCACAGGAGAAAAACCAACCAGCCATGTGGCTTCTTCCCCAAATGGGCCTGGGATAGCAAGGGGAGGTTTAGGAATGCCCAGACATTTAAGTTAGCCAAGACATTTTAAGAATAATTGGTGTGCGCATACATGCATGTTTTCTATTCATGGATGCGAGATAGCTCCGGACAGATGCATGCATGGAACCAGCCAAGAACACAAAGCGGTATAGGCCAAACTACATGCTACAAAGAACAATGTAGAAAGTAACAGCCATTTGTTAGTCATTGAGCTGTATGCTGGCTTCGCATCAGCAAATGAAGCATCCGTGATTCCAGACCAAGTGCAGCTTGTAACCTGGTACAAGAAGACAATGCAAAATAAATCAAAATAATTGTGTAAAGCATTGGAGAGTATGCACATAGAGTGCTTTCCATAAAGGGAGGAGAGCAAGGTAATGAAGAATCCCAGGGAAGACTTGGTTGAGAAAGAGATGTCATACTGAGAAGGTTACTTGTGAAATGTCCAATCAGAGGGGTCTATTTGTACATAGGCCCTAAGAGGAAAGAACTGGAAAACACATAAAGCTGGATTTTAGCAGCCAGAGAAGCAGTGTGCTGGATCCTACCTGTATCCATGAGACACTTTTTCAGCATCTCTGAGTCCAGGATGGCTTTTTCTGGCACACTTTATCATCAGACTGGGCATGTGTGGTGGTTTGAATATGCCTGGCCCGGGGAATGGCATTATTAGGAGGTGTGGCCTTGTAGAAGTAGGTGTGTCACAGTGTGGAGGGTAGGCTTGGAGACCCTCCTCCTAGCTGCCTGGAAGTCAGTCCTATTCTGGCTGGCTTTGGATCAAGATGTAGAACTCTCAGCTCTTCCAGCACCATGCCTGCCTGCACACTGCCTTGCTTCCTGCCTTGATGATAACAGACTGAACCTCTGAAAGTGTAAGCCGGCCCCAATTAAATATTGTCATTTATAAGAATTGCCCTGGTCATGGTGTCTCTTCATAGCAATGGAAACCCTCACTAAGACAACATGGCAAGGTTGTGGGAGACCATGAGCCCCTGTGATGGGGGCTATCCTTCAGCGGGATAACTCAAGGCAGGCTGAGTACTTTGTGAGGTATCCCAGGAGACCTCTGTGGGACCAAACTTCGATTGCCCATTGTGACAAGCTGCTCTATCCTGGTTTCCTTCCATTTCCACCTCCTCATCCCCTTATTAGTTTCCTCTCACTCAAATGTCTTGGACTCAAATCCTTGTCTCCGACTCTTATTGGGATGAATTGAGTCTGAAAGAGTTGGAAAAGGATGAAGGAAGCTGTATAGGAAAAGCTAGAACTCTGGGTGGCTGAGGCTTTGGTAGGCTTGGAGTTTGGTTTCATTCTAAGGCCCAGACACAAGTACAGGCTTCTAGAAAGAACTGACTTGACTGACATTAGTCTTCAAAGGGGTGCTCGAAAACCAGGCTACAGGGATCTAGAAGACATCCCAGCGACAAGATGTGTGAACTCTTTAAACAAACAAGATCCACAGAAGTAGTCAATTGCTCTTGGCCACACAGGAGGACAGATCTGGCTCTACTGCTCACTGTCTTGTGACCATGCTCTCCTAACATCCAGGACTCAGTAAAGACTCCCTCTCTCCCCATATGCTTATGGTGGCTTTGATAACGGCATAGAGCAATTTCAACCAACCCAGAATTGGCTAAGGAATGCAAAGTGAATTTTGAATTCAACATTGCGCTGTAGAGGAATGTACCAGATAATTACCATAACATGTTAGACAGCTGAAATTGTAGGAGAGAGAAACAGTTAAGACACTGGCCTAGTTATTAAGTGTTAAAGACACCGAGGGGGTTTTGCTTCGTTGTTAAGTACCAGGATAGGGCATGCTAACCGTTTGCAAATATTTGTAAAGGTGCAGAAGGAGAGTAGAGAGAGAAATTACTTAGCTTTAGAACTGTAAGGGAAGCTTGAAGTAATGAGGCAGAACAAAAAAGGAAATATTATTAGCTGGAGAGTGGGAAGCAGGGTCTCTGGGACGAGAACCAGTCAATTGTATTTACACACAAACCCAATTGTCTCTGCGAGCCTTATGCAATGTTTGAGAGAAAATAAAAGAAAAAAAAACCCCACGGTGTTCGAAAGCTTGATGGCAGCCAAGTCTCCTGCATGTCTTGAAGCTATTTTCTTGTATCCTCCCACTTTTCAGACACATTTACTGTGCATGTGAAACACAATTACTTTACAGCAGTAGGATGTGTCGTGCAGTTTGATGTTTTTCTGACTAAGCCAAATTTTTCTCTCATGAAACAGAGTGGCTAAATAATTGGACTACAGACCAACTGTTCTCTAATTACACCCCCTCCCCGGGTGTGCAGCCTCAGACGAGAATGCATTACCATCGGTAATGACTTTTACAGTTTTTAACATTTGGAAAAATTTGTACTCCGTGCGTGCATGTGTGTGTGTGTGTGTGTGTGTGTGTGTGTGTGTGTGTGTGTGTGTGTGTATAGGGGTGTGTGTTGAGAATTGATCCCAGAACCTTGCACATGCTAAGCAAGCACCCCATCACAGAATCACATTGCCCTTAGCCCCTCTAAATATTTGCATAATTTTGAACTTCAAAGCAGCCACACAACTGAATAGTAACCTGAAGATACATTTTTTTTTCTGCTGTGACTTTGGACAGTTGCACTTGCAAAGAAACAGCAAAAATGAATGAAAGCAGACCCTGACCCCTGTTTTATATCAATGTTACCAGTTAATCCTGAAATAACTATTGTTGAGTATGATTCTCGGCTAATCAAGATCATTTTTTTAAAAAAAATTTGTTTGGATCAGACAGGCCCAGCAGGAATCATTCCATAGCCTGCTAGAGTAACTGCACTCACCCACTCAAGGTACTGACAGTCCTTATAGTTGGGTAGGACCTCTGAGGACAGAATGCTACAGATTGGGCTACAGGAGTTCCAACTTGCTGGCTGGCCCCCTTCTCCGTGTTGTTTGAAATGTCATCGTTGCAAACAACTTCTTAGTGCACTGTTTGCTTTGTCTTCCATTAGGAGGCAGCCAAATAGCAGCCATAATTATGCCTCCTCGATATGATGTTGGTTTGAGAGAGCTGGGATGAAAATATCGTCTGCATTATCATCTGAAAAAGGCACAGAAAGAGCCCTGGCTTCAAACCACAGAGCGAACCCCGGACCCAAGCGATTCTAAATGAACCAACAAAGTGCAAAAAAGACAAGCATTCGTATTTGACCGCAGATCCATCGGAATATCACTTTGATGAAGGTAAACACATTTATCATCGGCACCAGGAATGACTTTTCAGAGCTTCTTGGTTAGGGCTGCTGTTGTTGTAAGGGGCAGAGGTCCATACAAGCTAGCATGAATAAGAAAGGAAATTTATTCCAAGAGTATGAGTGTGTGTTTGGAATCCTCAGGGGCTGGGACAGCCAACCCAGGTACCTGGCTTTTCTGCCTTTCTCTGTCACTCCCTCCCTCCCTGGAGGGAAATTAGCTCTCCTTCCTTCCTAGTGTTGACCTCACTGTCTCCATTTCAAACCATCTCAAGCAGCTACAACCGCACAGTTACAATTCAGCTAAGTTCTGGGACTGATGGGGCCAGTCTGATGAGCGCAGTTGACTTGGACAGAGAACTATGTGATTTCAATACAGTTGTCAGGCATCAAGCCTATGGGATTGTGTAGATTCCAAAGGGTTTGTCAGGTGATAACGCATGGATTCATTCATTCATTCATTCATTCATTCATTCATTCAACAAGTATTTATTTGGGTGTCACATGTCAGGCATTGTGGGTACGAGACAAAAGAAAGATGTACCGAAGACCAAAGCAGACATGATCTTTGTCCTCATGGAACAATCTAGAGTCAAGATATAAAAAGGAATTGAGTGGGGATATTAAAAGGTGAGAGGGGGTGGAGAGATGGCTCAGAGGTTAAAAACACTGGCTGCTCTTCCAGAGGCCCTGAGTTCGATATCCAGCAACCAGTTGTTTGCGCATAACAATCTATAATGGGATCGGATGCCCTCTTCTGCTGTGCAGGCACACATGCAGGTAGAACACTGTATACGTGATAAATAAATAAACCTAAAAAAAGAAAAGGTGAGAGGGACTCAAGAGAGGAATGTCAGGGGAGGGAGGGGAAGTGGCAAGGACTCATGGGAGATGTAATATTAAAGCTTAGGAATGGTGCATCTAAGTCGGTACTTGAGTCCAGGAAAGCACTGGAAGGAATGCTTAACAATGAGTTGACTTTTTGTCTTAATTTTTATGGATCCTAGAAAAACTTCACGATGGCAACTAAAATTTTATTTTGTTTATCTTTTTACATTTGAGGTTTGTCACCAAAGTCACTCTCTATAGAGGTAGAGCCTTTCCTGGTGCTTTTTTTTTTTTTTTTTTTTTTTTTTTTTTTTTTTTTTTTTTTTTTTTTTTTTTTTTTTTTTTTTTTTTTTTTTTTTTTTTTTTTTTTTTTTTTTTTTTTTTTTTTTTTTTTTTTACACTCAACAGACATGATCAGCAATGCTGGCCCTGAACCATGTTCTTTGATATTTTCAGAATCAAATAATGGACAGTGCCAGCAAAGACTGGGGGAAAAACAAAAACAAAAACAAAAACAAAAACAAAAAAAACCAAAAAACAAAACTAAACAAAGCAAGCCAACCAACCGGCAAACTCTGGGCATTATTCTTGCAAAGGGAGCAGTGATGTCATACCAGTCTAGCCCAACTGAGCTTCAAGGTCAGTAGAGACAGAGCACAGTGCTATTAAGGAAGCAGCCAGTGTCTGGGTGTGGTGGGGCATGGGTAAAGGGCGGCCGCTAGGGCGGCCACGTAGGACTGCAAGTCAAAGTGCTCTGAGCATTAGCCAATCAGACCTTTCAATACATTCAGTTCTCTTGTAATTATTTAATAGGCTGCAAGTTCATGTGAGGTGAAAATCACTTAAATCATGGTGGCCATGCCTCTGTGTGGTTATCATCTTCTGCATCTTAAGAGCTGCTCATTGCATCCCTGTGTTCACAGCTCCCTTATTCAGTCAGCAGTGTCATTAGAGAAGTGGAAGCAACTCAAATGTCAGTCAATGGTGGCTAGGTGAACAATGTGTCATGCAGGCATAGGGGAATATTAGTCAACCTCAAACACAAGGAAGTCCTGTTACATGTAATGACATGGATAAGTCTTGATGACGTCACACATCAGCCACATGAGGACAAACATTAAATTCCACGCATATGAGGTATCTGACTAACAAGGAAGTGCAGTACTGATAACAGGGGCTAGAGGCCAGAGGTGAGGGAGGAAGAAATCAGTAGCCATTGCCTAATGGATATAGATGTTCAGTTCTGCGGAATATAACATCCCTGGGAATTGCTGATGGTAGTCTGAATGTAGTAATGAGCTGGATACTTGACAATCATTAAGATGATAAACTTCTATTGTGTGTGTGTTTACCATGATTAAAGATGGAAAAAGGAATTCTGGGATGGACACAAGAGTTGAACAGTCTCCTGGAGATCTGGGCCAGTTCTGCAGAAGAATTACTGTGATGGCGAAGGAGTGAAGGTTCACTGTAATAGCCGTAAAAGCTACCAAGGCCCAGCTCGCAGTCAAGGTCACCCACTAACTTCATTTAAACTGGCCCTTG
>LR755358.1:14956-32175 GCA_902729485.2 Mus minutoides
CATTGGCCCCATTTCTTTATTTTCAAGCTTGGATGACTGAGGGCAGGTTGGTATGGATCAAGTAGAGATGCCTAGGATCACTTTAAGGATGAGAGCCTGGGAAGCCACATGGGGCTTGTTCATTCTAAGTCACCACCTGGTTAGAAACAATACCCTGGCGTTCATTTTTATATAGTGTCTGCATCACAAAGAATATTTACCGCCACCACCCTCCCCCCAGTATTAAAATTCCTCTATTTAACGATAACTTAGAACAGTTTGCTTTTGTTTCTGGAGACTAAAAAGGAGGGATAGAGCACAGTGAGTTCAGTGATGTTCTAAAAATTGTTCATATCTTGCTAGCCTATAGTGCCCTTTTTTAAGTCACATACTCTTCATTTGTGTGATGTGCAATGCTTCTTCTGACAATAGGCAATGACTATTTTAAGTATAGATTTCAGAGTTCTTTCCAGTGGAACCACTGAAATAAATCTCAGACACTTCACCAAAATTTATCAAGTATCCAACTTTTATGCAGCCCACTCAACAGTATCTAGATTCCACAGAGACATCGTGCATCCACGTGCACTATTCTGATTGATCCATCTTCTCTGAGAAGGAGAAGGAATTCTACCTTTAAAATGCCTGGGTCTTTTTTTCCTCTCACCATTGGCCTCTACATCACACATAATCACACCTAGATGATTTACTAAGCGTGGTGTAAGAAGCCACATGTGTAGACACTGGCAGCCTTCTTGGGGACAGCCACAGTGGGATCTGCTGGGATTGGTAGGACTCCTCCTTGCACTGGATCTTACTGAGAACTTCTGCTCTGATGTATAGACATGTGTATTAGCTTCAGTACTATTGGAGGGGGGGGGTCTACAGTAGACGTTGCTTTTGTAATGTAAAATTGTATCATGATTCCATGATGTAAGTGGCATGTCACAGACACAGAGTCTGTCTCCATTATCTTTAAAAACAACAACAAACAAAACAAAACAAACAAGCAAACAAACAAACAAGACTCCCAAACAGTATAGCACTCCTGTCAGGCCTGAACTCTATATGTAGACTAGGCTGGCTTTGAATTCACCAAATCCACCTGGCTCTGCCTCAGGAGTGCTGTGATTAAAGGTATGTACTATCACACCCTGCAATATTGCCTTTGAAATATCATCAGTATCTGGTTGAGTAACTGAATATCCCCAACCATATTATACTGCCCATAACTGCAGAAAAATCTTCCCCCAGTCTCGAAATTACTCAAATGTAGATCAAATCAACTGTCTTTGACTAATTAATTCATCTGTATCTTCTTATTTGTGCTGCTTGTATTTCTGCACTCTTGGCACCAACTTAAGTCTTCTGTAGTATAGATCTGGGATGCATACACCACCCTTCTTTCTGCTGCTGCTTTAGAGTTATTTTTCAATAGCTGTTGATGTCAGTCACCAAGACAATAAATCCTGTGAGGGCAGAGATTCCATTTATCTAGTTCACCTAGAATTCTACTCATCTGGCCTCTGCCAAATATTTGTGGTAGGTAGGAATGAATGAATGAATGTAGCCTGACTTACATGTTTGGAGAAATGTTGACTAGATGGAAATGCTCCCTGTAGAAAGTAGTTACCATTGCCCTTTCCCGGTAACATGAGCCACAATAGAGTAATTAGTCCCACATTTGTCCACCCGCTGTTGAGCTCTGCTCTGTATTGTCCGTTTCCTTAGGGAAGTTGTCTATCTGCTTACCTCCTGATCTCCCCCGCATTATTCCCTAGACACTGGACTCCTTGTAAACTATTGTTTCAATCTCAAGTTCAGGAAGGAAAACCAATTGAGTCTTGTAGAGACCTTGATACCCTAAGTGTGTACTTAGCGCTCCTCCATACCTCATCAGTACTGTCGTCTGTAGAGCAGGAGAAATGAAGTCGTTAGAGTTCAGGGTTGAGCTCAAACTCCATTTGCATTCCAAAACAAAGAAAAGGTCTGTGCTTCATTGTGATTGTATAATAGGAAGTAAAGGACTGTAGCTTATGTTACTTGGAGTTGATTTAAATTTTTATGAACCCAATACCTCTGAAAGACAATAATCAAAACGAAGGCATGGTAATTATTTTCATTTGAAAACATCAGAATGAGACCTCATTACATTCTGGTGAGTGTCTCAGGAGTGGGGTGGGCAGGCATCTCGGTTCCATTTTGAAAATAAATTTCTTCAACTATTCAGCCAAGTCATGGAAAGAAGTAAGTACTAAGCCAGAGGTGACCATTTTCAATCACTTTTCCCCATCCTTTTAATTAAGGACGTCTTAGGATGGCGGAGTATGCCGGAACATACATATGTATCTATCATAAACAAGACGTATTTTTCAGAAATGGATTTAGGTTTTGGCACCAACTTGATAGGAGATCAAAGCACTAGTTAGCATCAGAAGGATTTAGATACATTTGTCATAGGCAGCTGTTATGCTAATCCCATTTATGCAGTTGTCAGCTGATAGGCTCTGATGAGCCAGCTGAGTGGGAAAAAATCATTATTCTATCCCTATTGTGGTAAGTGTTATTTATTACTGTCAAATGGTATTAATGTTTGATTCAGAGATGGGCAATGGGCACCATCTACATGAAGTTCATCCATTCATGGTCATCTGCAACAAAAGGCATCGCTGAATTCCAGCCAAACGAACTTCATTTCTGGGTGAAAAAAGAATAATGGATTTAATTTGCATATGTTTTAAAAGGGTAATGAAGTAATATGATGTTTATCTTGGTTGAAGAGTGGTAATTTTCCTTGGCGGGACTCCAGCCTTGTTGGAGCCATTGTGAGGCGTTTATGTTGGGTTGGTATGGAAGGACTTTTCAAAGCAGCAGGTGCATTGGGGGTGGGGTGCGGGGGCAAGATGATTTATTCATTAGGCCAAAAAATGAGCAGTCTGGACATCTATTTTTTCTTCATTTTCTTCAGAAATATACTTGTGACTAAATCCCCTCTTTTCCCCACGATGGTGATAGCCCCTGATTTTCACATTCTTTTTTGTGGCCTTTGACAGTTTAATTATGTGAAATTCCTAACCTGTCACTCTCCTCGCTTCTGCTCCCCCTTTTGTTATGATTGGATTTACTCTTCCCTCTCCATCCACGCGGCTATCTGGTGTTTTGGAATGGGGTATTGCTTTCTAGTTATGGTAAAGTGAGGAGAGGAGATGGTTCAGGGTGGTGACGGGCGGCAGCGGCGGCGGGCTTATTCTTAAGCATTTTGTTCAATTAACTGCTCAGCTGAGCTCGAGTTCTTACAAATGATTCCCCTCTGTTTGGAGACTTGCAGAGAGCCATTCCCCTTCCATACAGCTGCATTGGTGAGTGAAGCTTTGGGTTATTTTTCTTGTGTTAAAAATACAGATAACCTAATTATAGCGCCTCCCTGTTCCCAAACGCCTCGCTTAATGACTCATTAGTTCAGTGAGAACACTCTCCATCGCTTCCTAAATAATATCTCGTTTCTAAGGCCTTCATCTTCTTTTTTTTATTTATTTTTTCCGATCTGAAAAAAAAATTAGCTTGACTCAACATATTCAGGAGACTTTGGATTTTGCTGATTGTCCCTATTTCTGTAAGGAACCGGACACTTTTCAGAACCTAGCTTCGTATTTCTTATAGAGTCGGTAAAAGTGGGACCAGATGCGTTGGTTAAGGGAGAGCAAGATATGGGTCACAGTTTTGAGAAAATCCTTTGTGTTGGTTATTGATGTGATAAAGACCATGACCAAATGCAATTCAAGAGGAAAGGGCTTATCTTAGCTTCTTTTTACACATCATAGTCCATCCTGAAGGTAAGTCAGGGCTGAAACTAAAGCAGGAACTCGGAGGCAGGAATTGAGCCAGAGGTCCGGGCAGAATGCTTCTTACTGTCTTGTTCTACCTGGCTTGCTCAGCCTGTTTTCTTATACCACCCATGTCCACCTGCCCAGGGGTGGCTGCCCAAAGTGGACTGGGTCACCACCACCTCTGCCACATCAATCACTAATCAAGAAAATGCTCCCTAGACTTGCCTACAGGCCAGTGTGATGAAAGGTAATTTTCTCTGTTGAGGCTCCCTCTTCCCAGATGACTCTGGCTTGTGTTGAGGTGACAAAAAAAAAAGGCCAGAAAGGAGCCCATGAACTTGAAGCTGCCTTCCTTCTCAGCCTGCACTGAGGCACCTTCATAGGCATCGAGAATCTTTCATTTTGTGACTCGATCTACCATCTATCCTGAGGACAGCGTAATGCTTGGTACAGCGTTTATTCACTTACAGAAGTAGACTCACGAGTCTTGTTGCACAATGTTGACAAACTTACTCTTTAGAGGGCTGGATAGTATCCACGGCTTTGTGGGCCAGTTGGCCTCTGGTGGAATTATGTAAATTCTGGTGTTAAATGTAAGACCAGTCAAACCTATACATGAGTAAATCTTGGTTCAAGGACATTGAACTTTGAACTTCATATGAGCTTCACAGGTCATGAAATAATATTTTCTCTTTTCATTTTCCCTCCAACCAATTAAAAACATAAAACATAGCCTTACCTCCAAGACTGTACAGACAGAGTGGCTGGATTTGACCCGAGCTCCCTCAGGATCTCACCTCTCTGGCTTCACTCCCTGTTCTTGATCCTGTTCACTGTTGGGCTTCCTCGTACATCTCTTCTGTTCAGTGCACGTGTGGCACTGTTCCTGCCTTGGCTCCTGTATCTTGTCCTTCCTTCTTCGCAGATCACTCTTTACCACCCCCACACCCCCAGATGTTCCTACGGTTGGTCTCCTTCTCATAAATTGTTTGGGCACAAAGTACAATGCTACTTATTCATGGGGTCTTCACACTGCCCTCTGCATCAGTGGGCAGCAAAATTATCATGTCCTTATACTTGTTTGTTTATAAATAAATATTTATCTTCCGGGTTGTTAAATTCCTCGAGACCAAAGTAATTTACCCACTTCCTGAGCCTGGCTTTTCGTTGCATAACATTGCTGCTAATACATAGAAAAGGTCACTCTCAGCTGACTGACTAAAGAGGACTGTGGTCAGAGGGAGTGGGGGGTGCAGAAAAGCTACAAACAGAAGATATGCCCTGGCGTTCTGGAAGCCATTTTGGCATTACCCTCCTAAATCAGAATCGTGAAGTAAGAAAGCAAAAATATTTAAACACAAAGATCCACGCCACAGACACCACTTTCCGGGAACCACAAGGGGCTTGAGGTCATGAGAACCTGTGTAGGCACCTTTGCATGATGTAAACTTTGCACTGAGTGCTGGGTCTGCAGAGAGGATAGAGGAGAATTGGCCACAGTACAGGGCTCTAGGTGCTGAAGCAACGTGCAAGGGCCAATAACATCCAAGGATCCGTATGGCGGCTTCATTTAAGAGTGGATCTCTAGCCGGGCGTGGTGGCGCACGCCTTTAATCCCAGCACTCGGGAGGCAGAAGCAGGTGGATCTCTGAGTTCGAGGCCAGCCTGGTCTACAGAGTGAGTTCCAGGACAGCCAGGGCTATACAGAGAAACCCTGTGTCGAAAAACCAAAAAAAAAAAAAAAAAAAAAAAAAAAAAGAGTGGATCTCTTCCTGTGACAAGAGATGTGAGCCTCTGAATGCTTACGTCTGTGGGGGGCAGGTGATGGATGGGCTTGTTGGGTGATTCATCCACTTCCCCTATCCACAACCTTAGCAACAGTCAGATCCTAAGAGCAACTGGAGTTAGTGAACAGGCTTGACAAACCTCTCTGTCTGTGACTCTGTCTTGAAGTAGGTCTGTCTATGGCTGGACATATTGGCTTACCACACTCCAGTCTCTTGAAAACATGGTGTGCTCTTTCCCACTTTCTGTAAGCTGGTTCCCTACTCCTTCTTGGACAGCGTCTCACTGTGGGGTCCGTGTAGGGCTTGATTTTTTTCTCATTCAACCTCTGCCTTCATAGGGGTAGGATAAAATATTTTTTCATTAGTTAATTTATTTATTCATTTTACATCCCAATTTGTGCCCTGCCTCCTCATTCTTCCCTTACACAGTTTCCCTCCTCTGTATCTTCTCCCCTTCTCTTCTGAGAGGGTGGATCCCTCTCCCTCCCAATATCCCCCTACCCTTGCACGTTAAGTCTCTGCAGGTCTAGGTGTATCCTCTCCCACTTAGGCCAGACAAGGCAGCCCAGTTAGGGGAATAGATTACACTGAAAGGCAACAGCTTTAAGGATAGCCCCCACTCCAGTTTTGGGGGGACCCTCATGAAGACCAAGCTGCATGTCTTCTACACAGGTGTTGGGGCCTTATGTCCAACCTGTGTATGCTCTTTGGTTGTTGGCTAAGTCTCTGAGACAAGGGTCCAGATTAGTTGAGTCTATTGGTCTTCTTGTGGAGTTCCTATCCCCTTTAGACCCTTGCAGATTAAATGGTTTTATATTTTCTTCATTACCCTTTGGCTGTCCATAGCAAGAGGAAGGTAGGCTAATGGGTGAAATGGACACTCTGGTATTTGGGGCAAATGAGAGAGCGTGCCAGTTCCCCAAGAAGAGGCTGCAGTTTACTCTTCCTCAGTTTCCCTCTCAAGGAGAAGAGGAGAGGAGGCTTTGGGTTGGCAAGCTCCCGGTGAGTTCTTGTTGATGTTGTTTTCTTTGTGTTATGTTTTTCTGTTATTCTTTTTCTTCCTTGAGAAACGGGAAAGCAGGATTTGTAAACATTAGTATCAATTTTACATTTTGAAAACATGTACAAGCTAGAGTGGGCAGCCAGATCTGACCCGTACTCTGCTATTTTGTTTCCTTGGTCTAACCTGTTCCTCTTCTACTAGAATTCACTCAAGGAACACTTCTTTCTTTGTGAATTCCCTATACCTTGCAAATCATGTGACTATCTACATGTGGGCTGTAATTATGACTGGACTCCTCAGAGACTCCAATCAGATAATTAACTCCTGGTGGATAAGGATTAGCGTCAGACTGCTTAGCCCATGCTGTTTGGACTCTGGGCTCAGCAGAAGTACATGGAACTCATCACTCCGGTAGATGAGAGCATGGCGTTGTCAAGGAAACGTTACAGCATTCCCTTCCATGGAACTTGACTTTTGTTTTGAGAAAATCTTGGCTTCTTCTGGACAACCTATGTGCTCATGTGCATGTGTGTTCATGCACACGGGCACATGCATGGTTTTTGCACTGCGTCTGAGGGTGATCTTTGCTCCTTTACAGTGGGTACTCCTCTTTCAGCTGATGCTCACCTATTCGCTTTCTTTTCTCTCTTGGGTTGATTTTGTTTTTATTTCATTGCATATCAAATGTTTTTGTAAAAGGAACCCTTCTTCTTCTTCTTCTTCTTCTTCTTCTTCTTCTTCTTCTTCTTCTTCTTCTTCTTCTTCTTCTTCTTCTTCCCCTTCCCTTTCCCCTTCTCCTTCCCCTTCCCCTTCTCCTTCCCCTTCTCCTTCCCCTTCCCCTTCTCCTCTCCTTCTCCTCCTTCTCCTTCTCCTTCTCCTTCTCCTTCTCCTTCTCCTTCTCCTCCTCCTTCTCCTTCTTCTTCTCCTCCTCCTCCTCCTTCTTCTTCTCCTCCTCCTCTCCCTTCTCCTCTTCCTCCTCCTTCTTTCTCCTCTTCCTCCTCCTCCTCCACTTCCTCCTCCTTCTTTTTGACAAGATATAAATGAATAAACACCAACCATGTTTAACTTGTTTTTTTTAGGGTGTCTTCTAGTGAGTTAGTTATGGGAATGGGAAGGAGTGAGCATGTAGCTGTCTGTCTGTCTGTTCATGCTATGCCTATCACACTGTTTAGGGGTAATTACTCAGTGACTATATAAAAGATTTGTAGACAATGAGATATTTGGTCATGTCAATAGATTTAGAAAAATAAACCATTGAAAGTGTCAAGTAAGTTGATGAGAGAAGCTACAGGTTTTTCTTTTGAGTATGAGGACTTGTACTTGAGATTTTAGCTGCCTTCCTCTGCTTGTAAGTTTACCACTTGAGTTCCATCCTAGAGCAGTGAATGGGAGTAAGCTGAAGGAGGCTGGGATTACACCCCATTATAACTGACACTTCTAGGATTCATTTTACAACTTGCGATTTTAATTCTGGTGAAAATGTATTTAAAATTATCTCTTGTCACCATCTCTTATTAAACATAATGAAAGCTGATGATATTCTAATAACATTAAACTGTTTTGGTAGTCACTGAGGTTCGTATGAAAAGACTATTCAAGCTAAGAAAATAGTGTATCATTTCTGAAAGAAGTATTTGGGGAGCGTTGAGAAGCTGAGAGTTTCATTCATTGCACACACTATATTATCCCTCCAACCAGTGGGTAATTTAGAAGATATTCTCTGTGTTAGATATGTTAATATGCAATTAATGGTGGGAAATCAAGGGCATTTTAGCAAAAGGAATGAGAAGGATAGATCACTTCACTGCTGTTTGTTGTCTATGTTTCTGGGCGATGCAATGCAGGCTCTGAAATACCTTGTGCATTCAGAACTTGGAAGATGAAGTAACTGATGCGACTAGGTCATTGCATTTACAGACAGAGTGGGACAGAGAATTAGACTGGGAGAATGAGAGACAGGGAGCCCTGGAGGGTGGTTATGAAGACTCCAGCTCTCCTAATGTGTTCATTCCCAGCTGACACAGCAATAATCTTAGCCTAACAGCTTTCATGGCCCCGATAGCCAATGGGGATGATGTTGTACAAGGGAAACACCTCTGTCCATTCATATATGCATTCATTTGTCCCTCATCCAATTGATAAATAGTTATTAAAAAATATACTAGATTCTAGCCACCAAGAACACAATACTAAATGTTCAGGAAAAAAAAAAGCATCAAGATGTAGCTGGGTAATAGAATGTTTATGTACAAGCCCTGGGTTGGGTCCCAGCACCACAAAAATAAAATAATCATAATAAACAAAACCCCAAATCTCTAACATAATATATTTCAAGCCCAGGATGCAGCCCACACCTGCAGTCTTAGAATCTAGGAAGCTGAGTCAGGAGATGCCCGAGGCCAGTCAGGGCTACTGATCGACTCTGAAGTCCTGCTACAAGGAAACAAACCCCAAGCCTAAACATTTGGCCAGGTTGTAATTGTAGCCCTGGAGGTAGGAAATCTATTGTGTGTTGTTTACCCCCTTGCCCCAAAGGAGCAGCATCTCTTGTAGTCACAGCAAGGGATGCACTGCAATCACAAATTGCATTAAACACAAGGCTGCCATGGGTTAGAGGAGGAAAGGACTCCTAAGGAGGAAAGGACTCCTAAGGAGGAAAGAACTCTCTAGCTTCCTTAGATGACCTTCACACATTAGAAGCTCCCTCTACCCATAGGCATTTGCCTTCCCCTTCTTCTTTATTACTTACCTGCTCATAAGAGTTGTTTGTTTGTTTGTTATAAATTTAAGAACTTTCTATGATTTTTAAGCTTGGGAATGTTTGTTGAGTGGATGTATCTTACACCCACACATCTGGTCCATCACTCCCTCTGACCTACAGTTCTTGGTCTGGTTTGGTTTCAGCACTGATGGCAGAACTCGAAGCCTGTTTATGCTAACCAAGCACTCTGGTCACTAAGCAATATACCTACTACTGGAGTTTTTGAAAGAGTCTCACCCTGTCTTCCAGTATGGCTTTGAACTTAACTCTATTTTGGGACTGACCTCAAACTGACTTCATGACTTCATTTCCTAAGGTCTCTCCAGCGCTGTGATTATAAGTGTGTACTACTACCCAACTCTCTTTGTAATATTCTTCAACAATATTTATTCTTGAAATTGGAAAAAAATTATCTACAAAAAACTCTCTTGCAGTTTTTCTCAGTCCTGGTTTTCTCTTAAAATTTCCTCTTGTGTCCCAGTTTTGTCTCCTGGATAGTTTTCTTCTCAAAGCATTCATTTCAGAGTTATTAACTTGGTTTTTTTTTTTTTTTGCTTGTTCATTTTACTTAAAATCAGTGCAGTTCTTTTACCCTTGATTTTTTTTTAGCATGGGCAATTTTAAACAAATATAAAAGTAACGTAATCCCTGTGTATCTGTTATTAAGTTTGACAATGATCAACCTCGTAGTCGTTTTTACTTCTCCCATATGTATCTGGCTCTGTCTTCTCTCTGTGCCGCTCAGTTTCCCTCAGCACTGTTCTCCATCCTTGCATGCTGCGTGTGCTTGCTGGTATCCATCAGATCATTCATACTTAACACCGTTCACTTCTGACTTTAGCTTCTATTATTTCAGTGTGAGTGACTTGGTCATCAGAGCAGTGTGCTTGCCCAACCCTTAAAGTCTCCTTCTGTGTATTCTATCATTCTGAAACGTTTCTATTTGAACAATGACTTGCTAAACTTATGAGCATTTTCATAAATGAGTTGACTTTGAGATGCCCCCCTTCTCTACATTAGGATTCTAATCAGCTCGCTAATGAACGGGTGCAGAAATGAGCACGTTTGCAAATTGCCAGCTTAGACTTGTCCTTGTTTAACTAAAAGCTTTACCTAAAAGCAGGGCTTAAAATACTGAAGACGGTAAAGCCCCCTCCATCCTTGAAACATTTCTTGTTCCTTAAGAGCTTAGGGAAGTGTCTTCTTTTTGTTGACAGGTTAGGTTTAAAACAACGGCACACGGCTTATATCATCATACAAAACAGTCTTGCTCTTAATATAGTGTTTTAAACTCACTTCCTTAGATTTTAAAGATATTCTGACTTAGAATGAGAGCTGTGAGACATGATTACCCCATCGCCTGTGCTTTGCCTTTAGTCCTGTCTCCTTAATTGGGCTCAGTCGATTTCAGAGTTTCCTGTGACGTTTCCATCCTACAGCTGTCAACCCAAAGAAAGAATTAATATCAATAACACAGTGATCGGATTTAATCTGTAAGATTAGTCATCAACTAAGCTGCAGAGATGCTGGCTGAAAGAAAACCCTTGTCGATTTTATGTTCTCACGCGATAGCGTAGGGTGTCTATTCATGGAGATGTGTAAAATCGCACATTCACCTGTATTTTATTGCACACTTTGTGTTTTAGCAGACAATGTAAACCATTGTGCTAAAAAGAGGCTCCCTTCTCCCCAATGGCGTCTTGTCGACTCTTATTTCATTTCTCACATATCCAGAACTGCCTTAGCCGCTACTGATTTTGGTCCTTAGAGGCTTCCATTTTTTGTACGTTTGTTTTAACAAGCATTGATTGATATGCTGCTCTCTCAATTACTAAGGCATTGCTTTCTTTACTGGAGAGATGGAGAGATAAAGACAGACGGTGCTAGTGCTGGAAACTGAAGGCCCTGTGCCTAGTCTTTTACAGCATTTCTCTTTCTGCTGATGCAGACCCTATATGTGCTGTGTTCATGGTTTAGCAGATGAGGAGGAAGAAGCAGAGAGCATCTTCATTCTCATGCCGGTACATGGCCTTTGTGACGAGTGTTGTTTAATACCTAGCTTTAAGGTAGGGGATACAGTTTGGCAGGATGTGAGGTAGACCGAGTTTTCTGAAAAGATACTCTTTAGCACATTTGTTGAGATATGCTATGGAAAAGGGATCTGTTTGTTGTTGTTGTTGTTGTTGTTGTTGTTGTTGTTGTTTTCCTCCAGGAAGTTACAAAGTTAGTTCTTAATGGTCACAGTACAATTCAGTGTTCTAGGGTGATGAGCAGTTCTAAAATTTTTTAAAAAACGAACTCAGTATGCCTTTGTTTAACTCAACAGATTACACCTTCTTGCATATAACATAAATGCATTGGGTACAGGAACAAGAGACATTTTGCTTTAAGTGAATATCCATTCTCAATGGCTTTGGTTAACAAAATGTACTTCATCATCTTAAGTGATTCAGGATACAGAATAATGCTCAGATATAATCTCTTACCCCTCATAACTCGAAGCCCAAGAAATCCAATTCAAAGAAGGCAGAAATCCATTTATTAACCCATTCATTGATTTGCTCTTTCAATAGCCACGTATTACATCCCAACTTTGGCCTAGGCCAGGTATAGAGACTGGTGAAATAACGGTAAAAAACAAAGTCAGAAGACCTTGGGATAAATTCCCAAAGAAGAAATGTGTCGTCTGGATCCCAAAGAGTGGGTGGTGTGCAGACTGTCAGCAGATGAGGTGGAGCTGGGTGTAGAATGGGGCTCTAACAAAAGCAACTGCGTATGTGGGATGGTAGAAGAGGAAGAAGATAAACTCAGGCAATGACAGGTGAACTCATTCCCCATGTGTCATCATGGATTGTTTCTGTTGTGAGTATGTAATCTTGCCATTATGCACCCGCATTAGCAAAGAGCTCTCATCATAGGAATCCTATCAGCTCTTGCCAAATGAGTGACAAACAGCCCAACGTCCCTATTGTCTGTTGTGCTTGAGGCCCAATGGAATGGCATGTGGGCGGATGGCTCACAAAGGACCTCTGGCTAACGATAGAACACTGGTGGGTAATGGTGAACCATTGCAGAGAAGCATGCAGGGGATTGGTGTGGCCAGATCTGATGTGGTCCAAGATGATTACTCAGATTTCAAGAAGATGATGGAGCTTTGAGACCAGCCCTGAACAGGAGGCTGCTGGAGAGGATGTGAGGAGCTGGCTAGAGAGGAGAGGATAATGGAGGAGAGATGAATTCTAGTGATGACATACAGTTCAGGAGGGCAGTAGTGGGAAAGAAGAAATCACTTAGAAAGACACCTATATTTCTGATCCAGAAAGTAAAAAAGACCTTCATTATAGCATTCTTCAAATGTATGTATTAGCAGAGAGACTAATATGACATGCCATCCTGCAGTTACTTCTCAGTTATCATATGTATAGCACACGCACACACACACACACACACACACACACACACACACACACACACACACACATACACACACACAATTTGACCTCATCAGCCCTTGGGTCTACTCTGGAATGCTTCAATATGGGTAGCAGGTATCCCATTATTTCTTCAAAGATCCTGAAGTAAGTATTTGTAAGAGAAAATTATTTTTTTTTAAATGCAGACCGGCAGCATCCTTAATATACCTAAAAGTCAACTTTAATTCCTTAGCACCACCAAATGGTAATTTAATGTTTTGTAGTCTCAAGACAGCTTTTAGCGGTTGATTTGTTCAGATTAGGATAGAAGCAGATTTCATGCACCGCACTGGTTAGCACGATCATAGCTTCAGTGGTTGTACCCCAATGGTATCATCTATCATGATATGCTAGTAAATTGGTAGCTAGATTCTGTTGTAACCTTCTTCCTAGAAGGGGAAATCTCTAATGAGTTAGAGCTTACCAGAGAACATGAGACAACCAGTCCAGTAGTTGACTCAGGTGTGGGTAAGGGCTTGGGAATTGCTGTTAATTTTGTGCAAAATGGTTCTTTGGGGGGGTGTATTCGGATCCCTGTGGTACACTGCTGTTACCATCTTTAGGTAAATGCTTCTGGGAAAAATAGAATGAAGAACATCCAAGTGCTTTTGGAAAGTCACCTGGGTCTGTATCTTTACTGGATTTGTAAAAGACTTGTGCCTTTCAACAGGAGTACTTACTTGTTATATGTAGGGCTATGAAAGACATCTGTGCCTTAGGGATGTTACAGATTGAGCATACCCTTGCAAATCAAGTGTTGGGAACATAATTCCCAGTGCAATAAGATATGATTAGCTCACGCGGCTTGTTCCTTATGATTGGATTGATGTGATCACTGGAATAGACTTGTTGTCACAAGAGTGGATCTAAAGCTTGGTGACTTCAGCCGTCTCTGCTCTCCATCACATGATGTATTCAAAAGGTCCTATGTACATAAAGCACCTCCATTGTGGACTTCCTGGCCTCCAGAACGGAGAACTAAATAGCATCAGTCTATTGTTCATAAATTGCCCATTCTGTTAGAGTAGCACAAAATAAAGTGACATGGGGGACCTTATGGATAATTGTATAGTTAAGTACTGTCAGAGTTGTGTGTAGTGGAGGGAAGAGAGCTTGAGTGATGAATTTATAGCCATGTAAAAACCCAGTTTTCCTTCTGTCGTCTGGCCCCTAAGAGACACTAACAGCCACTTTTGAAGAACCAGAATAGACAATGTAGCTGTGCCTGCCTGTTAGGATACTGCTCTTTCAGAGGCTATTTAATTGGTATTAACATACAGTATGTGTCTGCTCCTGGAATTGTCTGCATCCAGTTCCCAAGTTCTTTGGTTTCATCTTCATGGTCTTTCCAGGGAGAAAATTGGGCAGCTTGCCTATTGCATATATATGCTACGTCTCTCCTTAAGGAAGTCCTTGAAAATAAGAACCTTATTTTCATTTGACAATGCTTATATAAAACTTGCTTTTTCCAGATCCTGTCATAAATGTTATCCATAATGGCTCACTTTAACATCATTCCAGAGCAGTCCTTTTTACAAATAAATAAACTGAGGCCCAGAGAGGTCAGGTGCTTCATGAAGAGTTGATGAGTCGCAGAGTATTTGAGCCTGTACGCCCAAGGAATGATCTGGAAGACACCATAGTCACTAGGAGAACTACAGCGGAGCCTCAAGTCTGCCATGTATTTAAGTGAGCTCCTTTGGAATATGACCATGGTTGAGTCCTGGCTTTTAAATTTAGTTATGGTAGAATAAGAACATGTTATTGACTTCCCGAAGACCCGTTTCATTCAGTGTAAACTGGGGATTATAAAACCAGTCTTACAAAGTTGTTCAGAGGATACAATGGAATCTCTACCAAAAGCACCTGGCAGAGTTCCTAGGGTACAATAAATCCTTTAGAGCAATGGTTGCTATAACCATAGCATCACTCTACAGAAAGTCAATGACATGGCACATGGCAGACAGTGCCAGGCGCCTGCCTCATTTCTTGGCTCAATTGGATGAGTGTAGTTGGCTTGTCAGCAGAATGATTTACAGTACTGATCTTCACTATTCTTTCCTTCATTTTAACACAGTAGGGACTCAGACAGAAAAGGGTCTGGATAATTGTGTGAATGTACATGTGCAAAGTTAAAGAAATTCTTTCACACGCAGTGCCTGCCCCATGGGGGTCAGTCAATGATAATCATAGGAAGAACCAATCATAAACTAACTCCTTTTACATCTACTCCTGCTGGCCTTACTTTCATGGTAGAAGTATTTACACTATTGAAGTCAACATAGGCTATATAAACCAGGACCTTCTCTTTACTTCCCCAGATAGCTGTCATTCACCTTTGAGTAACACAACATTGTCAGTGTTTACTGGGCAGGCAATATGATGGCTAGGAGTAATTGTCAATATGACAGAATCTAGGGTCACCCTGGGAGGTGGCCCTTTGACATAGCTGTGGGGGATTATTTTGCTTGTTATTAAGTAAGTTGGGAAGACCTGCCCACTGTGGGGGAGGCATTCTCTAGGCAGAGTGATTCTATACTGTATATGATTGAGAAAGCTGACCACCAGCACACATTCATCTTTTACGCCCTACTTCTTTCCTGTGGATGAAACGTGACCAGTGCTTCAAGCTCCTGACATTGTGATTCTGAAATGTGTACTGTAACTCTAAACTGTGGTCTGAAATAAATCCTTTCTTGTCCTAGTTTTGTTTCTGTTGCAATGATATAATACCTTGGCAAAAAGCAACCTAAGGGACAATGGGCTATTTGAATTCACAATTCCAGGTTGTAGCCCATCACTGCAAGGAAGCCACAAGAGTAGGATTACAGGAACTTGAGATAGCTGCTCGCATCATACCCACAGCCGAGCTCAGTAGGACAATACATGCATGCCCACTTGCCTGTGAGTGTGGAGCTCCCTTTACTTACTTTTTATTATTTTTATGTGTCTGAGTGTCTCACCTGCATGTGTACATGTGTACACTAAGGGTATATGTACATGCAGTGTATGAGGGGGCCAAAAGATGGAGTATGATCTCCTAGAACTGGAGTTACAGTTATGGGTTCCTGTGTGGGTGCTGGGAATGGAATCTAGGTCCTCTGTAAGAGTAACATGTGCTTTTAGACACCTCCCATTTTTCTACCCTAATACAGTTCTTGACTCCCTGTCTAGGGAATGGTGCCACCCACAGTGGGCTGTTTGTTCATTTGTTTGTTTTTCATATTAATTAACTTGAGACAATTCCCACAGGTCAATACAATGTAGACAATCCCTTATTGAAACCCTCTTTTCAGATGATTCTGGGTTGTGTCAAATTGACAATTGAAACTAACCATTACAGCTTTTGTCAGAGTGTTCTATTGCAGAAACAGGAAGGAAAGTGAGGCAAGTTGCTTGGTATATCTTGACTCCATGTGGTGGCTTCTATTATTATCTTCATTTTTTTCAACAGGAATTGGAAGCACAAAGGAATAAAGTCCATTGCTGCAAATGGAGGAGCCAGATTGAAACCCAGGATCGCTGTCTCTAGACCTGAACTTTTCATAGCTATAAGTTCTGGCCAGTCCAACCTTTGTGCTATTACATAGCTCAGTATTTGGAGAAACAAGATCCTGAATCTTCCAGGGAGAAGGAAATTGACAGATATATTACTTCATGTAGGCATGCAGTAAAAAAAAAAAAAAACAAAAACAAAAAAAACAAAACAAAAAAAACTTTTTGAATGCTTACGATGTAATACAGTGTCAGGAGGAGATTAAAATGACAGAATGAGCTGGTGATATGTAAAGCTTTCATACACATACACACCCACTCCCCATGCCCTACCTCCCCATCCTACAAACTAAGTCTGCAAACTGCTTAGAAACACAGATGATGCCTGGCTAGTAGGTAGTAAGCTGGCACATAATAGTTGTCAAAGCAATGAATGGATGAAGGCTGCCTGGTGGGAAGCATGCTGTTTTGCATGTGGTGGTCTGTCTTCAGCAAGAGAGAGGTTGCTATGCCTTGTAGTCACAGTGGGCCCCTGTGCTGCTGGCCCAGTCTTTCTCTGCATGGTGATTTCTTGAAGATTTCAGCTTCTGAGCTGGAAGGGCAAACCCCATCTCATGGCTCCAGGTTATGCATAAGAATCAGAGATGAGATCAACACGTGAGTGAACAATGGGGTCAGTTCTCTCTTTCATGGAAACAGAGGCCAAGCTGCATCATTAAGTGGAAGGGTAGGAGGCTAAGGGAGGAAAGGTACCAGGCTTAAAGATCAATAGGTGACAGTCAAGGTTATAGTTGAGTTTGTGACATGTCCAAATAGAAAAGAGATGNCTGAAATCCCAGAAAGTGCCCTGTGTCTCTAAAACATAATTAACAAGCCAAGTAAAAAGTAAAGTGC
>LR755359.1:4625-32071 GCA_902729485.2 Mus minutoides
TGGGATTAAAGGCGTGTGCCACCACACCCGGCAAAATAAATCTTAAAAAAAAAAAAGAATCCTGCATTCATCACCAAAGCTTAAAAATTGGTGGTGTATGCCCGTAATCCCATACTTTGAAGGCAGAGCAAGAGAATTAGGAGTTCAAGGTCATCCTTGACTATATACTGAGTTCAAAGTCAGCCCAGGCAACACGAGACCCTGTCTCAAAGTAAAACAAAGACTGGACACACACACACACACACACACACACACACACACACACACACACACAGAGAGAGAGAGAGAGAGAGAGAGAGAGAGAGAGAGAGAGAGAGAGAGAGTAAAAAGGCTCCTCTCTTCTTGAGACACCCTGGGTCAGCACTCGGCTTCGCAGTGTCGGCTGCAGCGTGGCACTGACCCCTGCTCTGCCCCACACCGCGCTGTTTTATGCTCTCATTCACTACTTCACAAGGCCAGCTCCGTGGACTTTTGAGTTTGTGAGCCTCAGACTAAGCCAACCCTAAATTTCGAAATCTTAATGAGATTCAGTGAAGGTCACAGTAGTGGCCAGAACCAGGAGAGGGCCACCGGCCTAGCTCTTCCCTCCTCCCAGCTCAGCAGCCTTCTCTCACCCCAGAGGCAGATTAGCTCAAAACTTCAGCTAACTAAAGGAAGGCACAAGGTCCACCGTCATACCAGAAGGGCCCTCCAAGATGGATGGCAGGCTGGCTACCACTGGCAGGATCAAGGCGACTGGGGGCAAAAGGAGCTAGTTACCCAGGAGGTCCCCGGAGCGCGAGGAGAAGAGAGGTCCTCCGCTGGAGCCGCCATGCACAGCGCACGTGGTCTGTAGCATCACCGGGCTGTCATTCACATGTACCACGGCCGACAGGATGCCTGAGGTCACCGAGGGCCCGCAGGCCTGGCCAAAGACACCAAAGCCCACCACGCTGACAGGCTCACCTGCCAGAGAGGGGAGAAAAGAAGCTGCATGCATCCTCTATGCCCACTCACGTCCTCTCCTCTGGATCCTGCTCATCCCCTTCGATGGACCCTGAGATCCTTCCTCCCTAGCATCCCTGCAGGGAGATTAAGAATTCATCCAGTTCCCAGGTGCATGTATCCAACCAGTACTCTGGGGCATCAGCATCAGGCACCCCAAGCCTCACTTCTTTACTAAGTGGGGTAGTCGCTTTGAAGGCTGTGATCACCTAGCTCACACCTGTAGTCACTATCCATCTCTCTCTGGGACCAAATCTCTTGGTGAAGACATGGTGATGTGGCCACACCCAGCCTCGGCTCCATCCTCCAAGTGCTGAGAAGGAACAAGGCATATCTCACCCAGTCCTCACCACACCCGAAGGCGCAGCAGCCACATTTGACCAAGGGGCAAACTGAGATGGTGTGTGTGTGTTAAGTAAGAATGTACGGCAGAGGAGAGATGCTAATCCAGAGGACCTCTCTCTTTTGTCACCATATGAAATGGAATCTTTGGGGCTGGAGACTGCTGGGGCAGTCGGTGGCGTGCTTGCCTAGTGTGCACAAACCCTGGGTTGGAGCCCTACTATCCCATGAAATGAGTGTGATAGCACATTTGTAACCCCAGAAGAAGAGGCAGGAGGATCATGGCTAGCCTTGGCCACTTGGGCTACTTATGATGCTGTCTCAAAAATATAAAAAATAGGGCTGGCGAGATGGCTCAGTGGTTAAGAGCGCTGACTGCTCTTCCGAAGGTCAAGAGTTCAGATCCCAGCAACCACATGGTGGCTCACAACCATCTGTAATGAAATCTGATGCCCTCTTCTGGAGTATCTGAAGACAGCTACAGTGTACTTACAAATAATAAATAAATAAATCTTTTAAATATATATATATATATATATAAAATAAATCTAAGTCATGCCATCCAAATTATGGCACTGGAGTTCCCAAGGCCCAGGACCTCATATCACCCTGTTTCAGGCCCTCAATAAAGTATCCACTTGGCTGAGCACTTGGGGGTGTCAATGATTGATATACAGGGGAGTCTAAGAAGCTCCAAACCCCACCTAAGCTCCCAAATCTCTTGCTTGGCAGACTTAGCCCGTTCCTGCCTGCTAGCTATTGGGTCTGGCCCCCACCACCACCTTTCCACCCTCACTTCAGTTCCTGTGTCCTTTACCTTCATGGAAGTGCCCAGCAGGGACAGGCATGGGAACACCATTCAGCTCCTCTTCCAGGCTCACCACTGCTATGTCATATGGAGAGGTCTCCTGAGTGGCAAACACCACTTGCCCCCAGATTGCCACATTCCTGGGGATACAGGAAACAAGTGACAAGCTAGCTTCTGTTGCCTTAGCACTGGGAAGAGAGCAATACGAGAGACAAGTCTTGGGATGGGCTGGTTGTGGTGGCGCATACCCTTGATCCTAACACTTGGGAGGCAAAGGCAGGCAGATCTCTGTGAGCTCAGGGCATACTGAGAGTGTCTTATTTTGGGAGGGAGGGAGGGAGGGAGGGAGGAGAAGAGAGAATGTGTGTGTTATGGACTGAAGTCAGAATACGGGTATAGGTAGGTATCAGACTTAACCAGATGTGCTTTCCCAACACAGCACACATCTACACAAAGCTGTGTATGCCTGACCATAGCCTAGTGAGTGCTACAACCAGGCCTTGCTGATGCTTGGACACTGTCTCAATTCTTCCTCTTAAACCTACAACCAAGGCCCTGGCAGTATCCCCTTTAGATGGTGCAGCTGAGGCTCAGAGAGGCCAAGTAACCTTCCTAAAGTCACAGAGCAAACAGTGAGGTGCCAGGCCGAGCCTAACACAACTCTGTACTGCTTTAGTCCTGGGCAAACACAGGGGGAAGAGGCTTCTTTTTTTGAGACAGGGTTTCTCTCCATAGCCCTAGCTGTCCAGGAACTCACTATGCAGACCAGATACAGGGGCACCCGACTACCTACTCTGAGGGGTAGCTGCCTCCAGAAAAACCTGGTGATGTCCTTAAGGTCAGCCATCAAAGGGAGAGGGAGACATTGGGGGCACACCATAGGCAATCCTCCTTACCACTAGGAAACTATAGCTATTCAGTTGCCTGCCCATGGGGGCCCTGGCAGATCTGGGTTTCATTGGCATACAGGGCTAACCTCAGAAGTTCAGAAAGGCCTAGGCTGACAGGCAAAGGCCAAGCTTAAATAAAGCCAAGGTGCTCCTTGGTCCTAAGTATCTGAGGCTACAGAACCATAGACAACCATGCCAGGAAGCCAGGGCCACTGGCCTACTGCCAGGGCAAGAAAAGGAGGGCAAAGGTGTCTCTCCACAGAGGAAGTAAGTTGACTGTCTAAAGTCCCTTGCCTACCTGCACTCTGGGGTCGCTCACATCCATCTGCATGGGTCCAAGCCCTATGTTCTAATTAGGCCGACCTGGCTTCCTCTTCAGGTGGCAAGGCAGTCCTGGTGAGGCTCTAAGGGAGCGCTCACTAGGTAGGCCACGTCAGTAATTAATTACCTCAGGGCCTTCATCACTTACAGGGTTGAAGTTCTTAGGGTAAGCCTTCTATGGTCAAAGGGCTTTAACGGGGGTCTAAACTGCAAAGCCAAGAGACAGAGAAGCTGCCCAAAGAGTTTCACGCTAGCTAAAGGGCTCAAAGGCACCCAGTCCTACCTGCCGCTGCCTATAGTCCCAGGTGTCCCCGCGCTAAGAGTTGCTTGTGCCTGGCAGTTTGCTTAAGCTTCACTGAGCCCTATCAAGAGGCCCAGATCCCCTCACTAGGGTCCTGGTTGTCAAAAATGAACCGAGGTCTTTAACACTTTAATGCCCGAGGTGAGGGCGGGCAGTCCTGGGCCTTACTTGGGTGTAGTGGAGTGTACCAAGACCTTGGCTGCTTCCCGGGGTGCCACATGACGGCAGGTCACGACCAGGCGAGGCGCCACGACCACTCCGGAGCCCCAAACGGTACCACATTCCACCAGCACCGCCGCGGCCGCCCACGGGGGTCCGAGATCGCGCGGGGTCAGGCCGCGTGGTGCGCTCACATCGGGTGGCGGCAACAGCACCGACAGGGAAGCGTAGCCGGGATGCAGGCGGGCGAGCGCCCAGCGGGCAACCTGAAGCAGCGGGGCGGCGGCACACAGCAACGTGAGGCCCACCCACTCGCGAGCCTTCCAGCAGAGAGGCGCGGCCACCAGAGCCACCAGCGCGCCCGCAGGCCGAGCGGCGAACACTCCTCCGCCTTCCGTGCCCGGAAGGCAGCGCGCGTCGGTGAGCAGCAGCGGCCCAGCCGCGTTGCTGAGCACGCCGCGGCTCAGCGTGTTGAGGAAGATGTCTGGGCAGAAGGCACCGAACGGAGAACCACAAGCCAGCAGCGGTGCGCCCTTGACCACGGCCCCGAGAGGTGCCACGGTCACCACCGGTCCACGCCTCTCCTCCGCCGCCGCGCCCCGCTGCACCCGCAGCAGGGCGAACCAGCCGAGCGCGCGCAGTTGGTCCTCTTCTTCCTCCTCCGACACCGCATCATCTGGCGCCGAGCTCACGAAGTGCCACTGATCGGCCGCATCGGCCCCGAAGAGCCGCGCGAAATGCGAGCGGAAGGCCGGGCAGCTGACCAACAACAGAAGCTGCGCCGGCCGCGGGGGCTGCAGAGGCCGCACGCTGGCCCGGCTCAGGGCGCCGGGTTCAAGGCCCAGGCTTGCGCACTGAGGCGTACACAGCCCCGGGAGTTCCTGATCCGCGCGACCGGCAGGGCTGGCAGTCGTGGATCCCCACTGCACGTGGAGACGCAGGTCATCGCTGCAACTGTCGCCCGGCAGGAAGGCGGTGCCCGTCTGGGTCAGCGCCGCGCTGCCCGTCCGCAGGAAGGGGGTGAAGATACCCCCATGGCACAGCACTAGGCCTGGGTTGCGGCTCAGAATCACCCCGCTGCAGCTCCACGAGCCCGCATCAAGCTGTCCTGCCCGCGAGGCGCTCACCACACAGCCCACCTGCTCCGCCACTCTCATAGAGGGTCCCCATTGCCGCCCCATGGCTTCCCCAAGACGTCGCACAATGGCCGTCACCACAGGGCGACTGGCGCAAACTCTGACTCAGGCCTCCTTGCCAAGCCCGATTGGCTAAACCCCAAGCGACCGCCCCTATTGGCTGGGCACAGCGCCGAGTCCTGATTGGCTACTGATGCTAATCCTCCTTTTTGGTTTGCTAATCCTCCTTTCCCCGCCCTCTTAATTTATCCAACCTTGGGACCCTTGGGTTTGAGGCAGCGGGGGTGGAAGTTGGGAGGGGGAGCGGTGAGAAGAAACCTCCTAAGTCACAGACGTGAAGCATCACAGGGAAACCGACAAGGGCGACACTCCCCAGTCGAATCTCGTACTTGACCGGCATCTAACTGTACCCCACAGCCACTGCATAGATATAAGCAATCTCCGTTTCTTGACAGTGGAACAATATGGGCAAAGGGAACCCTTGGTTGATTCAATACATACATACATACATACATACATACATACATACATACATGTATGTGTTTATTCTGGATTTTCGAGACAGGGTTTCTCTGCCTGGTCCAGGAACTCGAGCTGCAGACAAGGATGGCCTCGAACTCAGGGATCTACCAGTCTTTACCTCGGCCCAAGCCACCAAGCCCCGATCTACTTTAAAAATTTTGCAAATCCTACAATAATCCACTAGGGGGCATGCGACTCACAAAATTGCTTCTAAGACAGTTACTAAAATTCCTACAATACATAAATTGTTTTAAAACACGGTGCCACTTTTTGGCCCACACTGGCATCGAACTTCGGCAGTTCTTCTGCCTACATTCTCCCTAGAGTCCAGGGATTACAGTTTTACTTTACCCATAGGTTAAATTATTTAACCATGTATTATACAACCGAGCATGCACATTTCACACGACATGTCTAACCACTACTCAGGATTTATGGTAGATCAGGGCAAATACTTTGAAAGTACAGACTGAAATAGTTCAGGTTTTGTGGGCTATAAAAATCTTCACTTCCAAATATTCAGCACATAACCCGGTCTCGTAATTCGAATTTCATAACAACTCATCTCCTCCACCATTTACAAGTGTAAAAATCAAGACTGGAGAAGAGGGCTCAGCACTTAAGAGCGGTTACAGCTCTAAGCATGGACCCTAGTTTGGTTCCCAGTACCCACATGGTATCTTACAGATGCTTGTAATTATAGTTCCAGGATATTCAATACTCTCTTCTGGCCATCTGCTCTCCCCTGGACTCATGACTCAGGCAGGCAAACACATGTACACATAAATATACTATTAAAAAGTTCCGGGGGCTGGTGAGATGGCTCAGCCGGTTAGAGCACCCGACTGCTCTTCCGAAGGTGATGAGTTCAAATCCCAGCAACCACATGGTGGCTTACAACCACCCGTAACAAGATCTGACGCCCTCCTCTGGTGCGTCTGAAGTCAGCTACAGCGTACTTATGAAGAATAATAAGAAATGAATCCTTGGACCGGAGAGACCAACCGNAAAAAAAAAAAAAAAAAGATTCCTCACTTTCCAAGGACAGGTGGGCACGAACAGGTATGATTGGAGAGACTTCATGAATCTCTCTAAAGCTATTCTTTGAATCACTAAAATATGTATATGTATTAATGGTTTTTGGTTTGGTTTGGTTTGGTTTGGTTTTTCGAGACAGGGTTTCTCTGTGTAGCTCTGTCAGTCCTGGAACTCTGTAGACCAGGCTGGCCTCGAACTCAGAAATCGGCCAGCCTCTGCCTCCCGAGTGCTGGGATTTGAGAATGTATTAACGTTCAGTGAGACTTCTGGGAATGGAATTAACACTGCGGTTGCTTTCCCAACACCTAATGCTTCCAGTGCTCCTGTGTCACAAGCCTACCTAATAAGAGCAAACAGCGGCTGAAGCAGGCAGAACTGGAATGAAGCACACTCTCAGAGCAGGCAGTCCGGGGTTTGCAGACACAGATGACAAGATCTGCTTTCTGCAACTTCCTAGCAATTAAGACTCTAGTGGCGCACGCCTTTAATCCCAGCACTCAGGATGTAGAGGCAGGCGGATTTCTGAGTTCGAGGCCAGCCTAGTCTACAAAGTGAGTTCCAGGACAGCCAGGGCTATACAGAGAAACTCTGTCTCGAAAAACAAAACAAAACAAAGGACTCTAGAATCCATGAATTCTCCCTTGATGCCCTTCAAGCTTCCAGCGCCCTCTGTTCCTAAGGGTTTTTTTTCAGGGCTGATCACAGTACAGACAGTCCAAGTCAGCCAGCAGCACCTTGTGTTAAGGCCCTCAGAACTAAACTCTGACTCTCAGGTCCCTCTCTGTCCCCAGCCCACAGGACATGTCTCCTTCCCCTGTAAAGGTGATATCAGGACACATCCAGCATGTTTTGGATTTTGTTCTGTCTTCTGGTGCCTTCTATAAGCAACTGTAATGTAAATGTGGAATCAGACTTCTGTTTTGCCAAGTGTTGCTCTGAACAGATTCACTCGTAGCTAGTATGTGCAAGCATAATCATTAGCACTGTTGCAAAGATGACCACCCTCAGGCCACTGCATGATCAATCAGTACTGCATTTGATGCTAGTGCTCAGCCTTTTTTACTTGGGTCTTTTATCCTGGTAGCAATTCAAGACTCACATTCTCTTTAAATGTCCTTCCCTAAGTAAGGAAGAATTTTTGTTTTTCTCCCCAACACTGTATGTTCACTCAGAATAAATCAATTAAAAGAAAAAAAAAAAGGAGGCAAGTTCATTTTAGCTTTTTATTAAAATGCTTAGGATACAGACTGACCTTTTGTAAATGACAGTTTTACTTTTGCTGAAACAGGACACATGTGATAAACAGAATGAAGAGTCTCAGTTCATTGGAGCCCCTGGCCAAGGCCCTGGCCCTCAGGTAGAGTTGCACTTGCTCCAGCAACCTTTTTTGGCCACCTTATTAAGATGGTGTTCTGTGCAGCATGAAGCAGACTGGTGCCACTGTTCAGCCATCTCTTTCTCCAGTGGCCAGAATAAACCACTTTCACAAAGAGCCACCCTGGGCAGAGTCCAGTCTTCTAGGTTGCTACTGAGCAATTAGGGACAAATGAGAAAGACAGATGAGGAACCCAATGCTGAGGCCCTCATACCTGTCATGTGCCTGGACAGACATGTGGACAGTCTTTAGCCAAAGGCAATGAAGGGCATGACAGTCACCTACCCAACTCACTCAGGGCTTTAACAGCAGGCCCTTCCACACTGACAGTTCTCATCCCAGCTGTACGTGGGTGAGCGCAATGCATGCAGTTTGCAGACACCTCACCGAGCCTCTGCATTGGAAACCCGGCAGTGTAACAGAACACTGTCCCATAGGCTCAGTGCTCACAACTAAAATGTGGTAAGTCACTCTCCAGGAGTATGCTCCTCCTAGCTTCCCTACCCTCTTTCTGGACACGAGCCTGTCAGAATACAGCAGCAGCAACCGCAGAATTTCTACTTAAGAACCTACTCTCACCTTGCATTAAAGGAAATCACAATCAAGATACCCTCTCATCTGCAGACCATCTCCTCTCATGCACTCAAAGGTAAATATAAAGTTAACATCACACATGGCAGCAAAAAAACCAAATGCTATCTATATATAAAAAGCCTGTTCACGATCCTTACAGGGCCGCCACTGCTTCCATGCTAGCACTTGCTGCTGCAGGAAGGCCATCTGGGTTTTCTCTGTTATTTTTGAAGGTGAAAACAGAGGCCCCCCCGCCCCCAGAGTTTTTCCTAGGTTCTCTCGCTGCCAGATCAGAATCTCACAGAATTCAGAGCCTTAAGCTGATGGTTTTGAGCTGCATGCTTCTGTTCAGTACTGTCCCTCTAGAATTATATTCAAAAGCATCAGAGCCACACCTACAGCATGGGGTCTACATGACAGATGTCCTTAACTCTTTCATGAGGCAAAAGTCACTTTTTATATATATCTACAGTGAAAAGAAGGAAGGTGCTACAGAGAGATGAAATTCCACAACAGTATAAAAGCAAAGCCTGCTGAAATTGGTAACTGCAAATGAAGTTGACACCGTGACCATGACACTTCACCCACTCCAGATGAGGACTCCCCTTACCATGGTGGAGACCACCCTGGGGAAGGGCGAGGCTCTGTCCTCTCCAGGCTCTTGTCTCGGGTACCACCCTCAACAGGCAGTCACACAGCAGAGACCAATGCACTATCTGTTCATAATTTTATGAAGTATCTAAATTTCATTTACTAGTTAAAAAAAAAAAGAATAGAAAATCTGGACCAAGTAAATTGTGAACTCAAAAAGTTAGAGAAGGGATACCAATTACATCAACAACACTTTCTTTAAAAAATAGAATCACTTTCTTTTGAAATCAACCAGTGGTGAGACGTGTTTTTCTTCTCGGGTGTCCCATGATGGCACCCAGCTTTCCCTGGCAAATGCTGCCAGCCCTAGTCCCCGAACACTGCCCGGCAGCAGCAGCAGGCAGTGTGGAGAAGAGCACATGTCACCACTGGGCAATGAGCATAGACAGATGCGTGGCTTCTCAATGCCATACATGGTTGGAGAGCTTTCCTTGTTCTATTAGAAAAGTCCATGAGGAAGCTGTGAATAGGATCAGTCCAGAAGTAAAACTCTTTATTTTCACTGTCCAAACATCAGTCAATATACTGGGAAAGCCAGCGGAAACCCTCGCCGTAGCCTTGCCTCTTGAGCACACTGCACATGAATACTTCCATGGGGCGGGCGTTCAGCTCCTTCAGAGTCACGTTCCCCTAAGGGAAAACCCAGAAAGGCTGGTTAGGACCTCACATGCAAAAACACAAATACACACAGATAGTAACTGCAAGTGTAAAGACCTGAGTTCAGATCTCTAGCAACCACATATAAAGCTAGGCGTGGTGACACACACCTGTGACTCCAATGCTGAGAGAGAGAGAGTATAGACAGGTGGATTCCTGAAGCTCTTTCCAGCCAACCTAGCCCAATAAATGAGTGCCAAATTCTATTACTGAGAATCACAGCCAAAGTTGACCTCAGGTCTCTCCATGCACGAACAAATATGTACATGTACACTAAGAACCTGGCTTATATTTCTGTATTTTCTCTCTCATCTGCCTGGCTTTCTAGACCAGAGCCTCCCTTCAGATTCTAGTATAAGCAGGAGGGCACACTGAGGTAAATGATATCCCAGTTCTATTTCTGCTTTTAGTGTCTATCCATTTGCCACACAGACCTGAACAGAGTACTGTTTCCTCATTTGTAAAATAGGGTAAGAGCTTCACTTCTATCAGCAAAAAGCACTAGGATGACCAAGTCCTTTGATCTTTTTTTGCTTTGTTTTGTTTTTTTCGAGACAGGGTTTCTCTCTAGCCCTGACTATCCTGGAACTCACTTTATAGACCAGGCTGGCCTCGAACTCAGAAATCCTCCTGCCTCTGCCTCCTGAGTGCTGGGATTAAAGGCGTGCGCCACCATGCCCAGCTCAAGTCCTTTGATCTTAACATCTGAAAAGCATATATAATGCTTTATAAAGATCCATTTAATTGTGTTGTGTGTGTGGTTGTCTGTAGCAATGGAGGCCACAGGCATCAGATCCCTGGAGCTGGATAATAAGTTGCTGTGAGCTGCCAACGCGGATGCTAAGAACCAAGCCTGGGTTCTCTGCAAGTGCAAGACATACTCTTAACTGCTGAGCCATCTCCTCAGCCCCAGAATATTCTTTAAAAAGACTGAAGCCAGATATGCTGGCAAATGCCTTCAATCCCAGCACCAGGGAGGAAGAGACCAGCAGATCTCTGGTTCGAAGCCAGCCTGGTCTACATAGACCTTGTCTCAAAATAGTAATAATTTTTTTTGATCCAAAAATAAATAAATATTAACATCAAATGGTGGCTAACAAGCATCTGTCAAACACCAGTTCCAGGGTATGCAGTACCATCCTCTGACATCCATGGGCACCGCATTATGTATGGTACAGTCACACGCAAGCAAAACACCAATACATAAAATAAAAAATAAAATATTAGAAGTCTACCTTTTCTAGCATCCTAGCATTTCTTCATTTCTTAGGTACTGGAAAAGAGATAAAGAGGGTAGGAGTATGGCTGAGAGAGTACTTACTTAGCACATCCAAAGGCCTGAGCTCAAGGCCCTTTGTATCACTGGGAAGGAGGGAAGAAGAAAGGAGAAGAGGAAAGAGGAAAGAGGAAGGAAAGGGCTAAAGAAAATGCCCCTAATAAAACATTCACACTCAAGAGACCCTGTCTTAAAACACAAACAAAGAGAAAGTGCAGGCATGGCTCAGTGGTCCCTGCCTCCCACCTCCTGCTCCTGAGGGCTCTCCACTTACCTTTCCTGTGGTCTGCCCATACAGCCCAAATATTTCACGAAGTTTTTCTTCACTGATAGCATCTGTCCTGTCAATTTTGTTTCCCAAGATAAGAATTGGCACGTTGGATATTGTTTCATCAGTCATTAAAGCCTAGAGACAGGATGAAAATAACAGACCCAAGTGAGCAACTTACGAAGTGAAGGCCCATCACTTCCTCAGGCACCCTCGGGCACCCGGCCTGACCACAGGCTGGTTCATCTTCACATTAGGTCTGAGAGAGCACAGAGCTGAAAGGCCCTGGGCGTGTTAACAAACCTGGGTATAAATAGAACACAGCGGATGACTGATGTCACAAAGAACTGGACAGAAAGTCCACACCAGCACGTTCAGAGAAGCAGGACAACCTACACTTGAACAAAACCTTAGGTGGACCTGAAACTGCACTCCACAGGAAGGGCAAAACTCAGTGAGTGGAAGGAAAGAAGAACACCACAGTGGCAGTGCAACCGAGTGAGATGAAGGAGCCACACACAGCGAGCGCTGCCTGACTGGATTAAGACATTTATACAGATGTGCAGCAACAGAGCAAATGTGACAGCAACTGACACCCACGTCACGGTGCCAGTTTGAAAATATAAGCTCCAGTAGCTCCTAAAGACTGTGAACCCAAGGTCAGCTATCTACACTTTCAGAACAGTGATTTGAAAACCAGTACTCTGTGTAGTGCTCACCTAAGACATGAGCTGCTAAACTCAACTGAAGGGACTGTGCAAGACAGGTTGTGGGCAGAGCTGAAGTCTAACAATAAAGCAGACAAGAGGAGACAGAGCTGCTGCGGATTTCAGGACTGGGCGTCTGAGTCTCACAGACGGGAGAGCAAGGGGGAGCGAGCATTTTTACCCTGTAAGTGTTTACAGGTTTCCAGAGCATGTCCAGGATGGTGGAAAGGAACAATCCAGACAGCTTCACTCTGGGAAGGACCATCTGGTAGGCAGCACTGTCTCCCCTTTTGAGGCTGGATCCAGCTCAGCAGGTGTGGATGAGAGATCTACCTGGAGCCATTACCATGGAGGAAGCAGAGACCCTCAGGAATACCTCCACTTAGAACTAAGCAGAAGACCGAGTATCAGAGCTAACACTGGCTGGGCACCTGGTACAATGTTGTAATCCCAGCATTTAGGAGACTTAAGAAGACCAGGCTGGGTTACACACCAAGACCGTGTCTCAAAAAAAATAAAAAATAAAAAACGAAAAAGAAAGAAAGAAAAAAAAATTAAATCTAGAGTATAAAATAGGGGACAGGGAGACAGCATTGGGGAGAAGAGCACTGGCTGCTCCTCCAGAGGATCCTGGTTCAATTCCCAGCACCCACATAGCAGTTCATATCTGTCTGTAATTCCATGGGACCTGACACCCTCACAGAGACGTATATGCAGACAAAACACCAATGCATAAAAAAAGGAGAGCAGAGCTGGAGAGATGGCTCAGTGGTTAGGAGCACTGGAAAGATGGCTCAGTGGTTAGGAGCAATGGCTGCTCTTCCGAAGGGCTGGGTTCAATTCCCAAGCACACACACAGAAGCTCACAACTATCTGTAACTTCAGTTCCAAGAGACCTGACACCCTCACATCAATGCACATAAAATAAAATTAAATAAATGATTTAAAAAGATAGAAGTTAGCCGGGCGGTGGTGGCACACGCCTTTAATCCCAGCACTTGAGAGGCAGAGGCAGGCGGATTTCTGAGTTCAAGGCCAGCCTGGTCTAGAGAGTGAGTTCCAGGACAGCCAGGGATATACAGAGAAACCCTGTCTCGAAACAAACAAAGAAACAAACAAACAAACAGATAGAAGTTAGCCCTACACAAAATGAGACTTAAACATTTGAAACACACAGTAAAAAACAAAAACATGAGAGTTTCAAACTGCAAGAAGAATAAAAGAAACTCACACATGAGAGAGAACAGCACTGAAGAGATGGCTAAGTGATAAAGAGCACTTGCTCTCGTAAAGGACTAAGGCTCAGTTCTCAGCACCCACATGGCACTTTAGTAACTCCATTTCCATGGGACACTACACCTTCTGGCCTCCATGAGCACTGGCATGCAATGTGGGGCACGCACAGATATACACGCAACTACTCATAAGCATAAACATTGAAGGGCGAAGGAGTGGGCATTATAAGGCAACATTATACAAAGTCAAACAAAGGAGAAAACCCAAGTGAATAAAAACCCGAAGAGTTTTTATGCTAGCAGACTATGCAGACTGTCACATGATTCCATAGGAGACAGATTCAAAACCACAAAACTAAGGATCGCAAAGACTGCTTGGCAGTCAAGAGGACAGGCTGCAGAGATGGCCCAGTGGTTTAGAGCACTGACTGCTCTTCTTTAATGGGATCCGATGCCCTCTTCTGCTGTGTCTGATGAAGAAGCTACAGTGTACTCATATATATAAAATAAATAAAACCTTTTTTAAAAAGAGAGAGAGAAAACTGGCTGTTTTTTCAGGTCCTGAGTTCAATTCCCAGCAACCACATGGAGGCTCATAGCCATCTGTAACTGATGTCTCATGGGATCTGATGCCATCTTCTGGTACAGGTAGACAAAACTCCAACATTAATGAAATACATAAATAAATCTTCTTTAAAAAAGTATAAAACCAGCCGGGCGTGGTGGCGCACACCTTTAATCCCAGCACTCGGGAGGCAGAGGCAGGCGGATTTCTGAGTTCAAGGGCAGCCCGGTCTACAGAGTGAGTGCCAGAATAGCCAGGGCTACACAGAGAAACCCTGTCTCCAAAAAAAAAAGTATAAAACCTCTCAACTCTTGCAGAGTTTCCCTATGCCAAGGCTTCAGAACGAGCAACCACAATGAGGGAACAACAGTCCTACTAACAAGGCTGGAGCACCAGGCAGCTGAGGAGCACTGTGAGCATCTGGGCCATACAGGTACTGGTGCATCACATGAACTATAAAACTCAGTTACTCAACTGAAAGGCTAAATCTCACTGGGCTAGAGATAGCTCAGTGGTTGGTTAAGAGCACTGGCTGCTCTTCCTGACAATCTATTCTAGCACCCACCTGATGGTTCATAACAGTTTATTATCTGTTAGCACCATTTCCAGGAAATACAGTATCCTCTGGCCTCTTCAGGTATTAGGCAAGCACAAAGCACCCATATATAGATTCAGGTAAAACACTTCTACACATAATATAAAATAAATACATCTTTAAAAAACCAAATCAGTATACAGAGAAACCCTGTCTCGAACCCACCCCTCAAAAACCCAAACAAACAAATCAGGGCTGGAGAGATGGCTCAGTGGTTAAGAGCACTGACTGCTCTTCTAGAGGTCCTTAGTTCAATTCCCAGTAATCACATGGTGGCTCACAACCATCTGTAATGGAATCCTATGCCTTCTTCTGGTGTGTCCAAACAAATAAATAAATCTTTAAAAAGACAAAAAAAAAAAAAAAACCAAACCATATCTCTTATCAGGTATTCTCTTCAAGGACTCTGACCACATTAAGTATTGGTACTACTGAGTTTGTATTTCTTTTGTTTTGTTTTGTTTTTTTTGTTTTTCGAGACAGGGCTTCTCTGTATAGCCCTGGCTGTCCTGGAACTCACTTTGTAGACCAGGCTGGCCTTAAACTCAGAAATCTGCCTGTCTCTGCCTCCTGAGTGCTGGGATTAAAGACATGTGCCACCACGCCCGGCCTGAGTTTGTATTTCTTAAGGGCAAGACAGGAAAAAAAAAAAAGATATATAAAGATATAAACCTACATTAAGCTCAACTTTGGATTCCATGAGACGAGAATGATCCGCACAGTCCACCAGAAAAACTATACCATTAATCGCTGGGAGATAATTTTTCCAAACCCGGCGTGCTAAAAGACAAAATTTGAGGATCAACAAGACTACGGGTGACAAGTGAATAACCTACTGGTCTATAAAAGGATACTTGCTGAGTTCACCAAGGTTTGGCTATAGCAGTTAGAGCAGAGGATGCAAGCTGATGGGCTGTGAGCCAAGCTTGAGTTTGAAAACTACGAGTTTCTGCCTTCCCTGACAAAGTGTAGAACTAGCAACTCCATATACCCGTGTGTAACACAATGACCTTCCCCTTCCCTAACACTGCAGAAATCCCCACCACTTCCACTGCTGTAAATGTAGAAAATAAGAACCGCCCAGTTTGGGCCCTAAAGCTAGTAACTTTGTAGCCTCCAAGTTAAAAGCTAATGATGTAGCTATGCATGAGTTCTATTCCCATGGTAGTTCCTAACAGTGAGTAAGTGTGCTGAGGCCTGGCAGGTACTAGACACTCAGGCCAGGCACTCAGGTTCCAATGTTTAGCCACTGTCTTTTGTGTGTCATTATTTTAAGACAGGGTCTCGCAATGTTTGTGGCCTGGGCTGGCCTGGAACTGTCCATCTTTCTACTGCAGCCCCTAGGTGCTGAAATTACAGATCTGTAACAACATGGACGATAGCTCCCAACCTTCTATAATGGGATCTGATGCATCTTCTGGCATGCAGGTGTACATGCAGTTGGAGCACTCATATATATAAAATAAAGAAATCTTTGGGGCTGGTGAGATGGCTCAGCGGGTAAGAGCACCCGACTGCTCTTCCGAAGGTGATAAGTTCAAATCCCAGCATCCACATGGTGGCTCACAACCATCCGTAACAAGATCTGGCGCCCTCTTCTGGGGTGTCTGAAGACAGCTACAGTGTACTTACATATAATAAATAAAATAAATCTTTAAAAAAAAAAATAAATAAAATAAAGAAATCTTTAAGAAAAAGAAGGTTCTTGGCACACTGCTTCCCAGCGATGTCTCACAAACCACCATTACTCGTCTCTTACCTTGCTCATGCCCACCAAGATCAAAAGTGGTGAAAGTCATTCCAGCAATTGTCAGTTCTTCTGAAGCTGAAAGTATCAAAGAGGAGGAAAGAAATAAACTTCCAACCAAAGGTCCCAGTGCTAGTACTGAGAACCAACACTAATGCAAACAACCAAGTTTTCATTGTGTAAAGATGAGGGTACAGTACGAAAATATTCTTAACCTTATGAAGCCTCAATTTCCTCTTTCTCCAAGTCTCCTGCTTAAGATCAAATATGGGAGCTAAGTCTCATCACAGAACTGGTCAGAAAGTCAGTGACAAGTCCCAGGGATGCAGAGTAGGTGACCTGAGTGTACTACAGTAACTTGCTCTACATCAACCAGGGATTGATCCATCCTCCATGCATGACACTGACCATCAGAAGGTCACCTTTGAAACTTACTGGGATGGAGTGTTGGTACGTGCTGGCCTAGTCTGTCATCTTTCAGCATGTGAAGAAGAGTGGTTTTGCCCGCGTTGTCCAATCCTAAGAATACAAGCTTTCCAGATTTCTTATAGAGTCCTGTTAGAGAAAAGAATGTCTTAAATGTTCTTCCTACCAAAGGCAGCTTAGATACTATTGTTTGAGGAAATATAGTTGCAACCGATACTGTGTTTTATGAAAATGGCTTTACCTAGGAACTGGAGCACACTGCTGAAGCCATTGTAGATCCACTCAAAGATGAAAGACATTATTGATGCTTACAACCTGTGTAAAACATGAATGTAACATTAGCTTTCTGCATGTCTTATTCTCTGACACATGTCCACAGACCCAAGTTCCCTAAAGTAGGAAAGCAAAGTCCAGGGCTGGAGACATGTTTCAGCAGTTAACAACAGTTGCTGCTCTTATAGAGAACCCAACTTTGATTCTCAGCACCCACATAATAGTTCACAACTATCTGTTAATCTAGTTCCAAGGGAATCCAATGCTCTCTTCTAGCCTCTGTGCTAAACATACATGCACGCAAGCAAAACACTCACACACAAAATTAAAAATCAATGTTGCAAAAACTAATCTCCTTAATTTTTGACTCAGGGATTCTGTAGTCTGAAGGGAAGCCTCTAGGACTCTCACATCTGCAAATTCAGATAATCAAAGAACTAGGTGTTTCAGATACACCGTCCGTCCCCCTTTACTGGGAGATGCACTCCTCCAGGAAGCTGCCCGTTCTCTGCTGCCTACTAGTTGGCAACATCCCTAGCAATGCAGTATCATTAATGATCAGAATCAAGCTGGGTGGGAGTGGCTCACACCTTTAATCCCAGCACTTGGGAGACAGAATCTCTTAGTTTGAGACCAGCCTGATCTACAGAATAGTGTTCCAGGACAGCCAGGGCTACATAGAGAATGCCTGTCTTGAAAAAGTAAAAAGCTGAATTAAGAAGCCNAAAAAAAAAAAAAAAAAAGATGTTTACTTGCTTTGGAACCTCTTACTATATTATGAATTAGTATTCTTAAGAAATTAAGAATTCATAATATATAATACTAGATTGTATTATAGAAGTTTTTATTCTTTTATGTTTCTGTAAAACAGGATATCTTTTCACAAGTTGAAACATCTGCAAGTGGTTAAGGATATTGGTAAACGGAGTCAACCATACTGGGCTGGTTGATAGATTTGCTGTGTCCTTTTTGGAGCTGTATAGAACAGCTTAATAACTTTGTTTGTTTGTTTGTTTTGTTTATATAGCCCTGGCTGTCCTGGAACTCACTCTGTAGACCAGGCTGACCTCGAACTCAAATCCGCCTGTCTCTGCCTCCAGAGTGCTGGGATTAAAGTCGTGCGCCACCACACCCAGAGCTCTTTTTTTTTTTTTTTTTTTTTTTTGGTTTTTCGAGACAGGGTTTCTCTGTATAGCCCTGGCTGTCCTGGAACTCACTTTGTAGACCAGGCTGGCCCTGAACTCAGAAATCCGCCTGCCTCTGCCTCTGCCTCCCAAGTGCTGGGATTAAAAGTGTGCGCCACCACCCCCCCGGCACAAGTAAACATCTTAATTGTTTCTTTTGAGACAGGGTTTCAAAGTACCAAGGACTGCTGTCAGTCTGTCTTAACTAGCACAGACACTAAAACCACTTTTCCTCATTCTTATAGGCTTTAGGGGAAAAATGTTTTTCCTCATTCTTATAGGCTTTAGGGGAAAAATGTATGAGTAAAGCCACTGAGGGCTCTAAGCATAGTTAAGAAGGAAGGATCTAGAAATACCGAGGAATGAATGGTAAGATTCACAGAGACCCATTTCCTGGTCACATTGAATTTCTATATCAGCAGCTCAGTTTATCACAGAAAAGAAAAAATCACTACTTTCTCAACAAGACAAAACCTTACAGAAAATGCAGCAAGTGCAACTAGACAAAACTTTCATGAACAGTAACTGGAGGAAAATACGTATGTATACACATCCGTACATATGTGTGTATTTTTATCTTTTAAGAGACAGGATCCTGCTGTGTTGCCTAGACTGGCTTCAAACTCCAGGGCTTTAAGCTATCCTTATGCTTCAGCATCCTGAATAGCTACTACACAGTCTCACCTGAATTCTTCCAAGATGCTAGATGAAAAGCTAACTATCTAATTACTGGGGTTTTATCAGGCCTAAGGCCTGACCTCATGCTTGCTCCATTCAGCTTTTATGAAAGAGCAACGTTTGGGTGGAGGTGCAGACAGAAACTGTGGCACACAGAACACATTTTGCAATGTTAAGTAANCTGAATAGCTACTACACAGTCTCACCTGAATTCTTCCAAGATGCTAGATGAAAAGCTAACTATCTAATTACTGGGGTTTTATCAGGCCTAAGGCCTGACCTCATGCTTGCTCCATTCAGCTTTTATGAAAGAGCAACGTTTGGGTGGAGGTGCAGACAGAAACTGTGGCACACAGAACACATTTTGCAATGTTAAGTAATAGCCAGGGAGGATAGTACACACTTGCAATCTTACCATTCAAGAGGTTCAAGAAAAAAGATCACAAGTTCAAAGGCCAGCCTGGGCTACATAGGGAATTGAAGGCCAGCTTAAGCTACACATCAAAACCCCTGTCTCAAAAAACAAAAAAGCTGGAGTCTCACACATACAATGACTTGAAGCCAGTCTGAAACATAAAGTCCCATCACCAAGAAAAAAAATAAAAAAATTTTATGGAGGGGAGGCTGGGAGCATAGCTCAGTGCAAGGGAAGGATTCTTAGCTAAAATGCATGGCCCTGGGTTCCATTCTTGGCACTGACAAACCTGCACAACTTAGCACTTTAAGAAGCCCAGTAACAAATAGATGTTTAAGTTCAAGTTTACTGAGTAAAGAAAAGAATACATCTTTCTTCTACAGTCCCCCTAGCCAGACACCCTCCCTTATCTCTCACTTTATTCCAGGAGAGACCCAGTTCATCTTTAACAGGCTGTGGCCTACTGTGGCCTCTTATACCCAACAAGTCTAATTGTGTGCACTGGTTTGCTGCCAATAGTCCAGCACTTTCATTGTTTTTAGCCACATCTCTTTAGAAGAATTCCCAAGATGGACGGGGGGTGGGGGGGGAGGGGGGGGAGAGGTGAAAGCTTTGACCACAGCACCTGAGAGGCTGAGGCAGAAAGAGAAGCTTTAGTGTGTGGCAGCTTCACAGATATGTTAAGTTCCAACCTTGGATACATAGTGACACTCTGTTTCAAAGGAGGGAAAAAAAAAAAAGAGAGAGAAAGGAAAGCAAATATTCTCAGCCTGGTTAATTCTACAAATGTGATACTTTGGAGGTTTTTTTTTTAAAGTGGTAACTGATTTACTTTCATTCTCCCATTTATTTTCCTTCCCAGTTCTTGTTTTAAAAGCCTTCCTACCAAAATGATAAGGAAAGGTATTGGAATGATTTCTTCAGTGATTTTAAAAAGTAGTACTGGGGCTGGAGAGATGGTTCAGTGGGTAAGAGCACTGACTGCTCTTCCAGAGGTTGCTCTAAGTTCAATTCCTGGCAACCACGCGGTGGCTCACAACCATCTGTAATGGGATCTGATGCCCTCTTCTGGTGTGTCAACAGCCACAGTGTACTCATATACATAAAATAAATACATAAATCTTAAAAAAAATAAAAAAAAGTAGTACTCCTCTTAGAGCCCAGGAGTTGGGCTGTACTGCTGCCCAAAGCTGAAGAAATGGCTGAACCAATTCATCTACCAGCAACCTTAGAATTTATACAGTACCAGCATAGATACCTTCATCTCATCCTCCCACCAACTCTAGCAAGTCGAGATGAAGATGAGGACACTCTTCAGGCTACCTGTCTTGTTCAGGACTGTGCGGTCAAAAGCATCAGTTCCAAAAGCCATTGGAGTCCGCTCAGAGGTTCAGAGTACCAATTGCTCTTCCAGAGGCCCTGGGTTCAAGCCCCAGCACCCACATGACAGCTCAGAACTGTAACTTCATCTCTAGGTGATCTCACACAGGCACACATGGAGGCAAAACAACAATTCACATCAAATAAAAATAAGGTATTTAAAAAGAAAACCCTCTCACCTAAAACTAAAGCCCTTTTCCTGCTAATATTAAATTCCAATCACAAAACTTCCGAAAAGGTAAAGGGTAACTTTCTTCCCTAACCTACCAACTACACACAGACAATAATCTGAAGAACACACTATTTTCTATTCTTCGTCTACTCTATCATCTATGGAATGTTAAGAACATTAAAACCAACAACACTATTATTCATGAACCTTAAGTAAAAACCGTGCAAATATCAAGACTGATGGGAACAAACAAGACAAGTGCCAGAAAAACCATCAAGCAGTAAAAACGTACTCCTTACTTAAACGTATTCACTCCCGATGAATCTGGGATAGAAGGCAGCTGCCTATTAACTAAGACTACGTAGCTGCAAGGTGAATGTCAAAGAACAGCTTTCTGACAATTCCCCCTAAACCTCCCTTCTCAACGTGAGCGGACGGTGCCTAGGTACTAAAGAAACACCCGGGGGAGAGAAGATACTGAGAAAGGGTAGTCGGTACCATTCTCACCTGGGTAAAAATTGACGAAGAAAACATTCATCTACGATAATCGCCCAAGAGGGAATTTTTTCATGCACAGGAAAAATAAAAAGGGTAGGTGGGGTGTTGGTGGAGGGAGCGATCATGGGTTCCAGACAGGGCATCGGACACCCAGAGGCTGAACGTGGGGCTCGAGCGCCCACTCGCTACCTCGTGGGCCACGGTCTGCAGAACCCAAGGATGAGAGCCAGGGCTCCAACTACCCTCACCGAGGAACCAGACTCCTCAGCTACGGAGGCCACGAAGCAGTCTACCCCTCGCCCCCAAAAAGAAAAACACCGACCGCCGCCACGCCACCCCGCAGCCGCGGCCCGTCCCCGCCCAGAGCCGGCCCGCGGAACCGCCTGCGTGTCACTGCCCCCCCACCCAGCCCCTCCGCGGCGGCCCCACGCCCCGGCCTTCGCTGCGGCCTGACTCGGGCCCGCTGCCCCACCGCCACCTCCTCCGCTGGGGCCCCGACTCACGGCCCAAGGGGCTCCTCCGGCGGTGGCTGGCGGCGCGACCCTCCCTCAGAGCACACAGGCCAGCAGTCCCCGGGTCCGCCAGCTACGCGCCGGATGTACGTCACGCCCCTCCCTGAGACTTCCGGGCACGCACTCGCCCCGCCCCCTCGACGCGCCTAGCCGTCCGGGCCGGGGGTACCACCCAACAACCACTCAGGCCGCGGAGAGAGAGGCGGGCCCAAGGCGTGACGTTCGCTCAGGGGTGAGGCTCCGCCCTCTCTGTGGAGGCTCGCAGAAGGCGAAAGACGTGGCAGTGTCTGTCAGGCGGCCTGGGCTTCGGTCCCCAACTTAAGCAGCTACTTAATCAGGCTGGGGCTTCCGATCCCAGTACGTTTTCAGACGCGCGCCGGACATCAGAAGCGGAGGCTGCCAGATATAGGTAGAATCTAGGACAGTAGAATTGACTTTGGTAACCTCAACCTGGGCGGATGCCACCTAGTCACTGTTTTAAGTTGTTTTCCCTGCCTTGGGATAGCGTCTCTATTTTTTAACTTTCTTTTTTTTTTTTTTTTTTTTTTTTTTTTTTTTTTTTTTTTTTTGGTTTTTCAAGACAGGGTTTCTCTGTATAGCCCTGGCTGTCCTGGAACTCACTTTGTAGACCAGGCTGGCCTCGAACTCAGAAATCTGCCTGCCTCTTACCTCCCAAGTGCTGGGATTAAAGGCGTGCGCCACCACGCCCGGCCCATTTTTTAACTTTCTAAATAAAGGAGACAAGAGTTTAATGAGCCATTTTGGGCAGTATCCCGACTACTTGGGATCCTTCTGGTTTAACCCTCACTACGTACTGATAGCCCCACTGAGCAAAGCAGTTAACTGGGGCTTGCAAAATAGCTCATCAGCTAAAGGCAGGTTTGCCTACTATATTAGCCAGGGCTCTCAGAGGAACCAGAGCTGGCCCAGCATTGTGATGCACGCCTTTAATGCCAGCCCTTGGGAAGCTAAGGTAATATGGATCTCTTGAGTTCCAGGCCAGGCAAAGTTACACGGTGATACCCTGTCTTAAACAAATAAGGAGCAGAGATAGAATAATTATACATGTGCAACTTAAAATTATTTACAAGTGTTTTGTTTGCATAGATGTCTGTACCACAGAGACCAAAAGGGTCTCAGATCCCCTGGAACAGGAGTTACAGACCATGGTGAGATTCTAGTGAGCATATCTCTGCTGGGAATTGAACCCAGGTCCTCTGGAAGATCATCCAGTGCTCTTAACTGCTCATATATGTATATAATTAAGAGGATTTATTAGAGTGGCTTATAGGCTGTGGTCTGAGTAGTCCAACAACTGGTTGTTTCCCAATGGAAAGGCCAAGAGTTGGGTAATCGTTCAGACCACCAGACTGATAGGCTCAGCAGTCCCAATCTGATGCTGAGAATCTAGGAAACTACTACATAGCCAGTAGTCTTCAGTCAAAATTGGAATCCCAAAGAAGTAGGGCCTAATATCAATGAAGAGATGCCTCAGCAATAGAACAGATGAATCTATCAGTGAGAGCGAGGGTAAGGAGGTAAAAAAGCAAAAGCCTCCTTCTTCCATGTCCTTTTTTGTGGGCTGCCACTTGAGAGTGTAGCCCAGATTTAGGGTGGGTCTTACCATTCCCTATGATCCGATCAAGAAAAATTCCTCACAAGTGTGTCCAGCTGCTTTCGTCTTAGTTAATTCCGAATGTGATCAACTTGACAACCAAGATTAGCAATCACACTGCTCAAAGATCAAGACTGATGACGTGAGTTCAAGTTCCAGAACCACAGAAAGTGGGGTGGGAAGGGCAGTCTCTGCAAATGCCCGGGCTGGCAAAGGAATGGTCCCTGTGAACTAAGAAGGAAAGCCGATGAGTGCCTTAGTTAGCCAGTGTTGGTTCCAACTACTAGAATCTGATACCAGGCATTTCATAAAAATGGATCTATAGGGGGCTAGCGAGATGGCTCAGTGGTTAAGAGCGCTGACTGCTCTTCCGAAGGTCCCTAGTTCAAATCCCAGCAACCACATGATGGCTCACAACCATCCATAACAAAATCTGATGCCCTCTTCTGGAGTGTCTGAAGACAGCTACAGCGTACTTACATATAATAAATAAATAAATCTTAAAAAAAAAAAAGGATTTATAGCTTAGGACCTAGGGGAGGATCTGATGAGGTCTCAGTCATGGGGTCACCAAACTAAAAAGTACATGTGACATCTCCCCTAAGAATGGGTTCAATCAGCCTAGCATGGTGTGCCCGCCTTTAATCCCAGCACTCCGGAGGCAGAGGCAGGCAGATTTCTGAGTTCAAGGCCAGCCTGGTCTAAAAAGTGAGTTTCAGGACAGCCAGGTTTATACAGAGAGACCCTGTCTCAAAAAAAAAAAAATAGGTTCAATCCCAGCACCCACATAGCAGCTTACAACTGTCTATAACTCCAGACCTAAGGGATCCAGTACCCTTTTCTGACCTTCAAGGCCTCTTGGAACACACAACACACATACTTGTAGGCAAAACATTCATAGACACAAAATGATTAAGCTACATTCCAGCACTCAGGAGGCAAAGGCAAGAGAACCTCTGAACTCTGAGGGCAACTTGGCTTGTGAGTGCCAAGAAGAGATGCAGCCCAGCCCTGCATGTGTAGCCCAAGGGGCTCCTTTCCCCATCCCACTCAAGTAAAGACAGGCACCTGATTGCAGCTCAGAAGAATCAGAGTGAAGCAAAGTTAGCCAGTTTATTAAACAGACCTAAGAAAAGGTACATGCTTCAGAAAGGTTCTCAACCTTCCTAAGGCTTCGACTCCTTAATACAGTTCCTCAGGCTGTGTTAATCTGGGACCCCCTCAACCATAAAATTATTTTCATTGCCACTTCCTAACTGTAATTTCACTGCTATGGATGATGTAAATATCTGAGATTTCTGATGATCTTAGGTGATCCCTGTGAAAGGATCTTTTGACTCTCAGAGGGGTCGTCATGACCACAGGTTTGAGAAACACTACTTTAGACTTAAGTTTGAGAAGATAGGTAGTGGGTATTTGTTAATTTTGGAAAAGGAGAGTATAGAATACATGAGTATGGGCTTCTCAAAAGGGAGGGTGGTACTCAGGTATCTCGTGTGTGTGTGTGTGTGTGTGTGTGTGTGTGTGTGTGTGTGTGTGCTTGTGTGTGTGTGATTTTTGTGATTTTTAAAGTTACATTGTTCAAAGCCCATGGCTTAAAGATTAAGCACACCAGGGGCTGGAGCAATGCCTAAGTGGTTAAGAGTGTATGACAGAGGACCTAAATTCCATCCCAAGCACCAGTATTGGGTACAACATCCTATAACTCAAACCCCAGGACTATATTCATGTCACATACCTCATACCAATACATAAAATTAAAGCTTTTATTGGGATTGGAGAGATGGTCTTGTACTTTTAGAGGACCCCACTCTGGTTCTCTATTGGGTGGTTCACAACTGCCCCAGGAGATCTGATGCTCTCTCCTGGCCTCTACCTGCGCCTGTACTCAAGTGCACACACCCACACACATATACAAATACACATAGTTAAAAATCAATTTCTGGAGTTGTACAGTGGTGGTGCCTGGTCTACAGAGTGAACTCCAGGACAGCTAAGGATACACAGAGAAACCCTGTCTCAAAAATCAAACAAACGGAGCCGGGCGTGGTGGCTCACGCCTTTAATCCCTGCACTCGGGAGGCAGAGGCAGGCGGATTTCTGAGTTCGAGGCCAGCCTGGTCTACAAAGTGAGTTCCAGGACAGCCAGGGCTATACAGAGAAACCCTGTCTTGAAAAACAAAACAAGGGGGCTGGTGAGATGGCTCAGCGGGTAAGAGCACCCGACTGCTCTTCCGAAGGTGATAAGTTCAAATCCCAGCAACCACATGGTGGCTCACAACCATCCGATCTGGCTCCCTCTTCTGGAGTGTCTGAAGACAGCTACAGTGTACTTACATATAATAAATAAAATAAATCTTAAAAAAAAAATGTTTAAAAAAAAAAAAAAAAAAAAAGAAAAACAAAACAAAAAAACAAATGAAAATCAAACAAACAGATCAATCTTTGGGGGCTTGAGAGATGGCTCCGGAGTTTTGAGTGCTGCTACTCTTTCAAGAGGTTCAATTCCCAGTACCCATAAGGCAACTCACAACCATCTGTAACTTCAGTTCCAGGGGACCCAACACCCTCTTCTGGTCTCTGGAAGGACCAGCCATGAACGTGGTGCACAGATAATACACATAGGCAAAAACACACACACACATTAAAAAAATTTTTTTAAAGATTTTTATTTATTTTATGTATATGAGGACACTGTAGCTGTCTTCAGACACACCAGAAGTGGGCATCAGATCCCATTACAGATGGTTGTAAGGCACCATGTGGCTGCTGGGAATTGAACTCAGGACCTCTGGAAGAGCAGTCAGTGCTCTTAACTGCTGAGCCATCTTTCCAACAACACATACATAAAAATTTTAAAGCAAACCTTAAAAAAAAAACATTGTTAAAGGTTACATAATAAGTTGAGGGCAGAGTGAAATGCATGAAACACTGTCTCAAAAAAAATTTTTTTTTTGGTTTTTTTGGTTTTTTTTGAGACAGGGTTTCTCTGTATAGCCCTGGCTGTCCTGGAACTCACTCTGTAGAGCAGGCTGGCCTCAAACTCAGAAATCTGCCTGCCTCTGTCTCCCAAGTGCTGGGATTAAAGGCATGCGCCACTACGCCCGGCTGTTTTTTTAATTTTTATTTTTATGGTTGGTTGGTTGGTTAGTTTTTCAAGACAGGGTTTCTCTGTGTAGCCTTGGCTGTCCTGGAACTCACTCTGTAGACCAGGCTGGCCTCGAACTCAAAAATTCACCTACCTCTGCCTCCCAAGTGCTAGGATTAAAGGCATGTGCCACCACACCCGGCTTCAAAAATGTTTTTAGTTGAAAGAAATTAATATTACCTAAGGAAAGATATGGAAGTTGTTAGAAGGAATAGAAACCATGTAAGGGTCTGTGAATCTCGAAGATTGATACTCCAGACTCAAACAGTATGCAATAGCAAAGAGCATTTATTCTGTAGAGAACCTGCATGCAGGGGTCCACCATACTCAGGATGGAGACAGAGGTGTGGACTTTGCATGGTCTATTTAAAGCCTGTTAGGATAGGAGTGGGACACTTTTACCTTCTTTCTTTTGATTGGTGGGCTCTATCTCCGGGGTATGGATGCTTTTGTGATTGGTTAAGGCTCTGGGGGAGCTGGAGGACTTTTGCTGATATACATTAGTTATACTTGGCTCAAGCTAGGTAGTGGGGCAGCTTCTACAGCTCCTGATTGGCTGCCTGAGAGGTTGGCTCAGGTTAGGTGGTGGGGCAGGTTCCTGATTGGCTCCCAGTGGGGTGTGGTTTTTCCTGGAATTGACTTGCTTTGGACTTTTCTAGCTCTGAGAAACAGAAACAAGCCTATCTACCAAACTGCTAGTTTGCAGCTTGTCATGAGGTCAGCCTGACTCTGGCTAACTCAGTCCTCCCAAGCATAGAGTTAAAAAGCACAATAGGAGAAAAAAATTGATGGCCTTATGCCCAGCTTAAAAAAAAATTTTTTTTTTTAAAGATTTTATCTTTGGGGCTGGAGAGATGGCTTAGTGGTTAAGAGCACCAACTGCTCTTGCAGAGGTCCTGAGTTCAATTCCCAGCAACCATATGATGGCTCACAACCATCTGTAATGGGATCCAATGCCCTCTTCTGGTGTCTGAAGACAGCTATAGTGTACTCAT
>LR755361.1:0-28671 GCA_902729485.2 Mus minutoides
TTTTTTAATAGAATAAAATAACTGTCATACGTGTTCTCGATCGAGTGACCGGTGTCTCCCGTCTTGGGAGACTTGGTTAGTAGGTCCTCGAGTAGACGTCGTCACATAAAACCCAGAGTCTAGATTATGTATTTAAGACCCCCTCCCCTTTCCTCTGTATAAGTCAGAGGGTGGTGTCAAAGACAGGGCGGAAGGAAGCATGATGAACAGAGATATGGGAGCATAAGCCAACGAGATATGAAACAAAGGCACCATTGTCACAGCTCTCTGCATATCCAAAAACCAGGCAGTGGTGAACCCAGCACAGGACAAGCCTCTGCCCAGCTCCCACGTCCCTGACATAGCAAGCAGCAGGTGTAGGCGGAAGAACAGGCTGGCGAGAGGGAGGAGCCATGCATTTGACCATGGCAGGACTGGGAAGAATGAGATGCATAGGGCTTGGGAGCTTTGAATTCAATATAAAATTGTGTGTGTGTGTATCATATATATATATATATATATATATATATATATATATATATATAAAATATATTTACACATGTTTATATATTTATATATGTGTTTGTGTATTTATGTATATACATTTATACATAAATACACAAACGTATATATAACATATAGATATGTATTTGAACATATATAAAATATTTATATGTTATATGTATAATTTACAATATTATATAATATATTGTATATTCTATATCATATGAATATAAATATAAATATGATTGATACACACACACACACAACTTTTCAAGACATGTTTTTTCTGTGTAATCCTGACTCTCCTGGAACTTCCTCTGTAGATGAGACTGTCCTTGAACTCACAGTGATCTGCTTGCCTCTGCCTCCTGAGTGATGAGATTGCAAATCTTAAACTGAGCAGCGAAGCTCTTTTAGCCACTCAAGTAAATTATAGAACCAGGCCACCATGACGGGATGTAGCAGATACTCAAGCATGGTTCTCAGGAGAACAAAACCTTTTCATTTTTACACACTGAAGAGTCAAGACTTAGGGGACTTGGGTTGCCACAGCTATATCACTTGGGGTCTCAAGTCTGTTGCTTTGTGGGGAGCGCTCAGCTCCCACGGCTGGGTTGTTAGTTCTCAAATATCCTTCCCTCTCTGGATTCTGAACAGTCTTGGACCATTCTGAAAGAGGAAGAGTCTATTCTCCCCAAATCTTGTCCACTTTGGGGTGTGTATGTCTGTGTGTTCATGTGTGTGCACAAACTCGTGTGTGTGTGTGTATGAATAAAGGCCAGACATTGATAATGTTTTTCTCAGTTGCTCTCCCCTTTAATTAAAAAAAAATTGTTTTTTGGTTTTTTTTTTGAGACAGGGTTTCTCTGTGTAGCCTTGGCTGTCCTTGAACTCACTTTGTAGACCAGGCTGGCCTTGAACTCAGAAATCTGCCTGCCTCTGCCTCCCGAGTGCTGGGATTAAAGGCATGCGCCACCACGCCCGGCCTTAATTAAAAAATTTAAAAAAGATTTTAATTAATCAATTTTTGTTTCTGCTTATGAGGGCAGTACCTGTGGTGGCCAGGAGAGGGCAGTGGATCCTCTCTATCTGGAGTTACAGGCTGTGAGCCTGAGGGGCTGTGATCTGAACTCACATCCTCTACAAAAGCAGTATATACTCTGAACTTCTGTGCCAACTCTCCAGAACCATACATATTCATATATTCATATATTATATGTATATGTATATATTAGTTTATTCTTTGAGAATGAATTAAAAATACATAGCATACATGTATGCTGTGTGTTTGGATCACTGCCACCTTTCTCCTTTCCTTCAGTTTCTCTCAGAGCCCCACTTTGTACCCCTTCCAACTTGATGACTTCTAGTAGTAGTAGTAACGGGCCTGGTGCTCTTCACTGCAGAAGCGCTGTCAACCAGCCAGGGACCATACCTCTGAAGAGAACGACCATTCCCATACCAGCAGCTGCCACCTTCCAGTGGCCCCTCAGCTATTCCCCATGCTGCACGTTTGTCTGGCTTGGTCTTGTTCATAAGTGCACGGGGCCTCCTGTGTACGGAAGATGCAGCTCCCTCACAGTCTTCCATGCCGTCTGGCTCTCACAGGCTTTCTTCCCTCTCTTCTGAGATGTCTCCTGCGCCTTGGGGACTGGGTGTGATATAGAATGTCCCACTTGGGGCTGAGCAAGCCACAGACGCTTGTTCTCTGCACGATGACAAGTTGTGAGTCTCTGTGTGAGCTACCATGTACTGCAAAAAGAGATAGGATGGCTGAGCTCTGGTCTGACCTCGCCCCTGGCAAGGAGGGGGAGGCCATGTGTTATTTTTGAGGCAGAGTCTCCCACTGAACCTTGAGCTCACTCATTCAGCGAGGCTGGCCAGCTTGCCCCACCTCCTACCCCACCCCCCACCCCCATCCCTGCCTCCATACCCGCCTCCATCCCCACCTCTATCCCCACCCCAACCCCCACCCCTATCCAAGTCTCCATTCCCGTCTCCATTCCCACCTCACCCTCATTCCCACACCCAGCCCCACACCCAGACCAGGTCCCACCCCTAGCCCCACCCCTAGCCCCACCCCCACCCCAGGTCCCACCCCCAGCTCCGCTGCTGCACCCAGCTCTTCATGTGGGTGATGAAGATCTACATTCAAATCATCATACTCATACAAAAATCCCATTAGAAACTAAGCCATCTCCCCGGTCTCAGAGTGCCACCCCATTTTTTGTTCTTACTGCATAGGGCTTCAAATTCCTTAGAATTTAGATCAATTATTCAGTAGATCTAGTATTAAGATGTATAAGTTGTGTTTTCCTAAGAAAGTGGGATTTACAGTATCCATGGGAACGGCATCAAGTACTTAATGGTTTTATAAAAAGAAAATGTAACCAAACGCATAGATAAAAGGTGGTACCTTTTTAAAATTAGCTAAAGGGAAGGATGCTGCCTTGGGCATGTCCAGAGAGGTTTTCAATCAAGCAGGGACGGCAACCTTGCTGTCCTTACAAATCAGAATTGTATCTGAGTCCTTAACCTTCTTGGAAAAGGGAGAAACATTGGAAAGAAGTTCAAATAAAAATGTATTTCATAAAGTCACCGTTACTTGCTTTAAGGTGAAGTTCAGTCTCTTTATTTTTTGTCTGCAAATGAAGAAGGTGCTGGAAGCTGTGTGTGGAGGTGTATGTCTGCAATCTAAGCCCTCTGGCTGAGGCAACAGAAGTTTGAGCCCATGAAGACCCAACCTGCCTTCATCTTAGGCTTAAAAGCCATCTTAGAGTAGAGACAGACGAGGTTTGACCTGTTTATGATTAGACCTCTGTCTCTCAAGGATTGGGCTATGTTCTACCTGTAATGTTAATTACAAATGGTCTGTACTGCCTGTTCCTGGAATGGCAATCACTGTTTGTTTGTTTGTTTGTTTGCTTGCTTGCTTTTTGTTTGTTTTAAAGTTATTTATATCATCTTGCAACCCTTCTTTTGTTTCAATAGGTTCTATGACTGCCTGCTCTACCTTCTTTTGGCCACCTTTCAGGAAGGGATTTTGCCCACCAAATCCCCCATGGGAAACCCCATCTCTATACTGTAAAAACTAGTCTTCCTCACATCCAACACTGACATCTCGAACCCCACCTTAGTGGGAGGTGGCCCATGTACACAAATTGAGGGGGGGGGGGACATGCTTCACTGGATTGCTTACTTTAGTGCATTTTGCTGTGATGATTTGAATCTTTCTCTTCTCACGTTTGGGATTAACATCCCAGCCTAAGCTATATGTTTGGAAAGATGACTCTGTTGGTAAAGTACATCCCAGGCAGGCAAGGCAGGCAGGAGGACCTGACTGTAATCCCTGGCATTCACATAAAGGCCAGGCATGGCAGTGTACCTGTAAATGTTAACACTGAGGAGTCAGAAGTAGGAGGCTCCCTAAAGCTCACTGGCCAGTCAGCCTAGTCTAATTGCTAACTTCCAGGTTCAGCCTGAGACACCACCTCAAAACGAACAAACAAACAAACATACATACATACATACATACATACAAACAAGCAAATAGATAAAATAAGGTGCAGAGCAACCGAAGAAGACACCTGGCATCAACATTTAACCTCCACACACACCTGTGCTCACGTGCATGAATACCTGCCAGGGGTTCTACTGGCTCTGCCTCCTGTCTCCCCATAGGAGTGCTGGCCTTATGGGTATTGGAGGCACAGCATCCAGTGGGTGGCGGAGGCTTGAACCCAGGCTTTCATGGCCCTGTGGCAGTGCTTTACTGTTGCGTCAGCACCCTGGTCCTGCCTCTGCTTCTTGAGTGCTGGGGTAACAGGCATGTTCCACTATGCCTGACCTCTTTTTTTCCGATTTTAACCCAAATCCTTTTCTGTTGTTGTGTTGATTCAGAGTTTTCCTGTGTAGCCCAGGCTGGCCTCAAATTCACAGCGATCCTTCTGCCTTAGGCTCCTAAGTGCTGGGATTACAAGCAATGGCTACCATGCTTAGTTTAAATATCTGTGCTAATAAATCAGAGCCATGGACAGAAAACCTTTCCCAAGTTCTAGGAACATCATTAAATCTGAAGGTAGGCTTGGAAATTCTCTGACAAAGAAGGTACAAAGTCTGGGGGTCTCCCACTTCTTATGTTTTATCTGAGGGAACAGGGAAACGAATCACATCCAGCTGGGGGGCTTTCTCACCCCATGTTTTGTTTGGGAATATAAATTACCTGATCAATTAGCCTATTTATACATTCTCCCTCCATTAATCCCTAATCAATTCCTCAGAACTCAGAAAAATCACATATTCAATTTCCTTTTCCCTCCGGCTCCCGACAGCCATCATAATTTGGAGGCGATTTTGTCCCGTTATAAAAGGCACAGACAAAAGAATTCAATCATTTTTCTGCCTGATAAATCTCTGCTCTCCTCGAGGACATAAATGCTGCTTGCCATCCAAGCCACACTCCTCCGGTGTCTGCCTCTTCCCTCAGTAGGATGTAGAGGGCTCAGGCATTCCAGCTTCTAGTCTGGGTGTCTGGGAGGATCGAGAGGAGATTGAAAGAGAAAAAGAAAGAAAAGGTCTATGGCAGAGTAGGGATGTGTGCAGTTGGCAAAGTTGCTTAGAATGTAGGAGGCTGGAGTTCAATCCCTGTAGGTACGCTCATGTGTTTGCACATGCATGCACATGCACATGCATGAGTGTATGCACACACAAACAGGAGTTGATTTTGACTCTTTAAAGAGATTTATTTTCAATGGTGTGTGTGCATGAGCATGTGTGTGTGCATGCATGTGTACAAATGCACACACATGCACATATTAATGCAGAGCCTGTGGAGACCAGAAGAGGGTGTCAGTTTCCTTAAGGATGGTGTCACAGACAGTTATGAGCTACCCAGTATAGACACTGAGAACCAAACCCAGTTTCTTTGCAGGAGTGATACGTGCTCTTAGTCACTGAGCTGTTTCTTCAGCCAAGAGAATCAGAGGGAGGAAGGGAGAGAGTTGGATAAGGGAAGAGAGAGAGAGAGAGAGAGAGAGAGAGAGAATGAGTTTTCATCGGTGTGCCTTGGGAAGAGAAAGCCGTAAAGCGTCCAGGGACTCCGAGCCCATCTTTGGGTTCTGTCATGAGCTTTAGCTTTATGTAGAGGAAGAATTGGAGTAGGAGCAAGACATATGCTCACTCAAGCAGTCGTGTATGTTTGTGTGCATGTATAAATTGTGTAAATGTGTGCATGGGGGTATGAGGGTAAGAGGCCAACCTTGGCTATCATTCCTAAGATGCCATATACCTTTTATTAAAGACAGGGTATCTTGTTGGTCCAGAGTCCATATGTGTGTGTGTGTGTGTGTGTGTGTGTGTGTGTGTGTGTTGTGTACATGTGTGGTATAGTGTGGAATTCTGTAAAACCACCTGCGGCTTACGCTATCTGGGTTCCTGAGGAGGTGGCTGGAGCTGTATAGGAGTAAGTGGTGGAGAGAAAAAATGGAGACCAAGGCAAAAATTCCCTGATCAAGGCCCTTAGGTTTAATGCTTAGAGTCTTAGGTTATAGCAGGGCTTCCCATCCACCCTGCCATCCTGTTCCCGGGGGCCCTTGGATCCATCTTGGAGACTGCGTGGAGCTGCTGTCTTCTTCCTGGAACATCTGGGCAGCTCTGGGCAGGACAGCAGCAGAGACTTGGAGACTGGAGGCAGGAGGCGGCAGTTGCATAACAAAAGGAGCCAGCCTAGCTGGAGGGCCAGACACCCCCCCCCCAATGGTGACAGGTCTGAACTGATCCCAGCCTGGAGCCAGCATGGGGGAGGGAGACCACAGTATAGAGGTGTGAAGCCAACTTTCCCTATCATTCCTAAGGTGTTGTTCTTTTTTTTTTTTNAAAAAAAAACTCCCATGATGCAACTCTCTTGAGAAGGCCCTAGAGTATACACATTTGCTGTAGAATGAAGGCACTCCAGCTCCCTTTGCCTTATCTCTTAATTCTGTCTTTGATGGCGATGATAACTGGGAAACTTGGGTGTTCCAGTTTGTTTCTAGGTTGCTGTGATAAGCCACACGATCAAAGGTACCATGGGGGTGGGGAGGAAAGGCTTTATTTCACGTTAAAGTTCATCACTGAGAAAGTCAGGGCAGAAACTCAAGGCAGGATCCTTGGAGGCAGGAATGGAGGCAGAGATGACTGAGAAAGGCTGCTTATAGTACTGGCTTCCTCTCCTGGCTTGTTCAGTTCGTATACAGCTCAGATCCACCAGCCAGGGATGGCACTGTGTGGCCTGTACCCTTCCATATTAGCCAACAATCAAGGAAATGTCCCCATAGAATGCCTACAGGGTAATTTGCTAGAGGCAACTCCTTAACTGAGACTCCTTCTTCTTAGGGGTGTGTGTGTGTGTGTGTGTGTGTGTGTAAAATATTGCTTTACCACATATCCTTTTTATTTCTTGCCCCGAAGACTTCACATTAGTGCCACAACATAAAGTTCAACCCAACTTTTAAAAAAATCTCACAGTCTTTAAACAACTCAAACACTTTAAGAGTTCAAAGTCTCATTTCAAGGTCTCTTAATTATGGGACCCTGTAAAGTTGTAAGCCAAACACTTTCTTACCCCAAAAGGGAAGAGCTGGGCCATAAAAAATAATCACATTTAAGCAAAATCAATACCCAAGATGTAAATAAATCAGGGTTTAACATCTTAGGCTCACTCCTGATCTTCTGAGTTTCACAGGGCTTGGATAGCCCCACACTGCTTACCGTATAGGCTCAGGTCAGCTGCATTCCACATTGGGTATTGCCTGTGATCCTTGGTAGCTTCAATCCACCGTATCTACACAACTGCACCTTCACCAGTGGCCTCTCGAGGCCTTTCTTCAGTGACCCAACCCTGTCATATGACCCTACCTCAGCTCCTTTCCATGATCCCTTCACTCTAGGAGTCTCCACTGCAAATGAGGCTGCGTTGCCACCAAGAGCATATTAAGCCCTTCCGTGGTACCAAGCCCTTCCGTGGTACGAAGCCTTAGCTTTTCTCCACCGTCACTGCAATCCTGAAGCTGTCACGCTACCAAAACCAGTACTGCCACAAGGACTCTTACTCATAACCAGGTTTGCCTGCTACCTGGAGATGCAGCCTAGGCCCACCCAGGACCACAGCTTCTGTGTGCTCATCCTGAGGAGATACTCCCAGGAGCGTTTGCCATTTCACCTCTACTGATTCTTAACAGCCATCACGGAGTCTTGATCTCCCCACTGAAACTATAAGCTGGGCCTCCAGGTTCTACCTTGATGGTAGCTGTCTCAGTTTACACAACGACTTGGTGCTCACTGGATACTCAGTGGCTTTCCCAGCCCAAGTTCTGAAACTATCTACATTCCTCCCACAAAACAGTCGGAGGCACAGAAGTCACACGATCGTGACCCCTGGGTAGAGGTCTAATCTTTCCTCTTTGCCTTCTAGAACTGCTCCATCTTCATACTGCACAACAGCAGGAAAGACAAATGTGAACACCTTAGCAACACATTTTAATGTTCCTCCTTTTGAGCAAGTAAGACGTTTTATTGGGTTATGATGTATTTTGTCATTTACGTGGTGCTTTGACAAGTCGGGCATGTTCACCATGGTTACGGACCAGCTTTGTTTGCTCTTTCTTGCTGTCATCGACACCATGACCAAGAGCGTCCTAAAGAGGAAAGCGTTGATCTCACATTTCCAGTTCACAGTTCATCACGGAGGGACATCGGAGCAGGTGCTCAAGGCAGGAGCCTGGAGGCAGGCACTGAGGCAGAGGCCATGGAGGAGCAGTATTTAAGGATCCGTTCTTCATGGCTTGTTCAGCCTGCTTTCTTATACAGCCCAGGACCCCCTACCCAAGATGTGGTACCTCTCACGGGGGACCGGGACCTTTACCATCAATCATTAACCAAGAAAATGCTCCACAGACTTGCCTATAGGCCAACCTGCTAGAAGCCTTGTCTCTGATGACGTTTCCTGCTCCCAGATGACCCTGACTTGTGTCAAGTTGACAAAAGACAAAAAGCAGGTCAAGCAAACACCAAGCAAACACCCTGACCAGCACACTGGCTTTTCTGTCTGGGAAGAAACCTCCTCTCAAGGGCGCTGGTTGTAGATCATCAGCTCCACTGTGGGACCAGGTCCGTTCTGAAGGTGGCTCCAAGTTGTCATGCTCATCTGCCCCTTGGCCTGTGTGTTAGCGACTCATCTTGTTGCGTCTCCCCGCTCCAGATAATCCAATCCAGAAACTGCCTCTCAGACAAGCCCAGAGCCTAGTCTCCCAAACTCTGAGTTGACAATCAAGATTAAACGCCTTACTCTGCCTGCTCTATCTGCACACCTTGCCTGATAATCTTTCTGCGGGAAAGTGATTTTAATGGGAGGTGGGTCCTCTCCTACTTCTTTCCCTTCTTATATAACCTTCACTGAGCCGTGGCCTCCAGGTAAGGACAAGTATGACTGTGGAGATGGAATTTCTGTCCTTACAATCCTACAGCCCTAGTAGAACTGATATGACATGTTCTGTTGTATGGGAACATGGTAGAAAGTGAGCCCAGCCCAGCCTGGGGGAGGGTCAGGGAAAGCTGTCTGAGGATATGGTCTTATCTTGACTCATAGGGAGGAGGGGCATATAAGAGGTCGGAATGTCCAGGTAGAAGATAGAGGAAGTCCAGGTGCATTCTTCCACTGTTACTGTGACAAACACAGCCGAGACTAGGTACTTTACAAAGAAGAGAAGTCTATCTGATGGACAGTTCTGGCAATCCAGGAACACAGTACCCATTTTTTGATAAGGAGGCGCCTGGATGTCTCATGTGGTAAATGGCATCATACTGGAAGTTGAATGGTGAGAGATCACATGGTGGGAGACAGAACAAGAGACACTCAGGAGCTAGGCCTGCTCCTTTGATAACAATCCACCGTGGGGATAACTAAACAGCCTCTCATGAGAACTCCATCAATCCCCTCCAGAAGCAGTGTTCCCAGGGATCTCTCACCTAAAGGTCCTGCCATCCCCATCATCATCACCACACCGAGGATCAAGTGTCCAGCATACGAGCCTTTAAGGCAGTGGTTTTCAACCCGTGGGTCATGATCCCTTTGGAGGGCCACCTATCAGATATCCTGCATGCCAGACATTTATGATTCATAACAGTAGTAAAATTATATTTATGAAGTGGCAATGAAAATAACTTGCTGGGGGGGGGGTCACCACAACATGAGGAACTGTATTAAAGGGTGTCAGCATCAGGAAGGTTGAAAACCCATTCACTGCTTCAAGGGAATACATTTGAACTATTTTCAAACCGCATCAACGAGTAAGGTCACCATTGGCCATTCTCCAATGCCACCTGGAGTCTGAACCACCTTTTCTTTCTTTTTTTTTTTTTTGGTTTTTCAAGACAGGGTTTCTCTGTGTAGCCGTGGCTGTCCTGGAACTCACGATGTAGACCAGGCTGACCTCGAACTCAGAAATTTGCCTGCCTCTCTGAACCCCCTTTTCATAGCTGGCAAGCTCCCCGCCTTCTTTGATTGCAAGCTCTGCCAACCTTGCCTTCAGCTCACATGGGCATGTGACTTAGGAGTCACATGGGCCCTTACTCTGTATTTGACTTGGGGGGATGGTGATGTAAACATGGATGGTACAAGTTCTGATTTGCCAAGTGTGGCTCAGATGCAGCAGGGGCGGGCACAGCTTTCTCAGCAAGGTCCAGGGCTAGGTCTTCAGCCTCAGTAGAGTGAGGTGTGTGTGTGTGTGTGTGTGTGTGTGTGTGTGTGTGTGATATCTCAGTAATCATTCTCCATCACTCTTCCACCTTATTCATTATAGCAGGATCTCTTAATCAAACCCAGAGCTGACCTATACTAGCGTGCTCTGGGGAATCGTGTGCTCGCACTCTCCAAGGTTGGAATTGCAGATGGAGTTCCACACTTACCTGATGAGCTGGATAGTTTTATAGAACTTGATACAATCTGGGGTCAACTGAGAGGAAGAAACCTTAAATAAGAAAATGCCTTCATAAAATTGGGTTGTAGGCAAGACTGTAAGGCATTTTCTTAATTACTGATTGATGAGGAAGGGCCCAGCCCATTGTGGGTGGTGCCATCCCTGGGCTGGTGGTCCTGGGTTCTATAAGAAAGCAGGCTGACCAAGCTATGGGGAGCAAGCCAGTAAGCATCCTTCTCCATGGTCTCTGCATCAGCTCCTGCCTCCAGGTTCCTGCCCTGTGTGAGTTCCTGTCCTGACTTCCTTCAATGATGGACTGTGATATGGAAATGTAAGCCAAATGAACCCTTTTCTCCCCAACTTGCTTTTTGGTCATGGTGTTTCCTTACAGCAGTAGAAACCCTGACGTTGTACCAGGGTTAGTACCCTGGATTATGGGATATTGGTGTTACAGACTTGACCATGTTGTATGGGGAAGGATTGTGGAAGGAGTTTGGAACTTTGTGTAAGAAAAGCCATTGAGTGCTCAATCATGAGCTGTTTGGTGGGATCTTAGAAAATACGAATGCTGAGATGCAGAAGATGGAAGCCTGGCTCCTGATATGCCATAGGGATGTTTGAAGACTCAGTCTGGCCATGTGTCATTTTAAATGAAGAGTCTGTGGTTCTGGTTAACTGGGGATGAAGATCAGCTGTGATTAACCAGATACCAGAACTATAAAAGTAAATGAAACCTTTGCTTTCCTGAGATCCTTGAAGTAGTGGTGATGAAGAAAAGACCAGCATCGTGGATGTGAAATCTGGGAAGTGTTTTCTGGGAGTCAGCACACAGAAGCTGTGTTCCAGAGGCAGCCAAGGTTGTACTTCATACTGGCAGCTGGACTTGGTAGTATGAGTCACCCAGTTGGTACTGGGTTTGAGGGCATGAAGGGGTCATGAAGGGCAGCTGAGGCTTAGCACTGTGACAGGCAGGGAAGATCATTGGTGAAGGTGCAGCCTCAGTGGCTGTTGAGGGCCCAAGACTGAAGGGGTCATACTGAGAAGTCGAGGCTTGGCACCATGAAGAGAGCCCAGGAGAGGCTATTGATGAAATTTCAGCCCAGTTGCAGCAGAAGACCCCAGACATTTTGGAGATGCCAGTACCATGGGATGATCACCAAGAACAGCAGCTGTGTGGGCGGGAGCCTGCCAGCGCCTAGCAGACAAGCTATGCGTGCTGCAGAGGGCGGAGCCAGAAAGGTGACCCAACCCCTTGGAGGAGCCCAGATGATGGTAAGTGAATCCCAGATGTTGGACATTAAGGTATTTGCACTTTCCAAGTTTGGTTTTTGCTTTATTCAGATTGTGATTGTGTCTTGGTTCTTCCTTCTTGAAGTTAAAACCACCCGAAAAACCTTATTTATTTATTTATTTATTTATTTTTATTTTTGAGGAGCCCACAGTTGAGAGACTTTAAACCTTAAATAAAGAGATTTGTGGGTTTTACAGAGAATTGGAATTTTAAGAGACTGGATTTTTTTTTTAAAAGACAGTTTTTAATGTGCTTGAATTTCTAAAGTCTGGGATTTTAAAAGTTATTCTTTTTTTTTTTTTAAATATGAGGAGTGAGAGAAAAAAGGCTGTGGCTTATCAGGAATGTGTTTGTGTGTCAAGCTGACATGGAGTCAGTTGTGTTGGATAGTTTTAAGCCAACTTGACACAAGCCGGGGTCATCTGAGAAGAGGAAACCTCAAATAAGGAAATGCTTCCATAAGATGCGGCTGTAGGAAAGACTAGGGTAGATTCTTACTTAGTGATCAATGAGGGAGGTTCCAACCCATAGTAGGTGGTGCCTTCCTGGGCTGGTTGTCCTGGGTTCTATAAGAAAGCAGGCTGAGCAAGACATGGGGAGCAAGCCAGGAAACAGCACCCCTCCATGGCCTCTGCATCAGTTCCTACCTCTAGGATCCTGCCCTGCTTGAGTTTCTGTCCTGACTTCCTCCAATGATGGACTATGACCTGGAAGTGTAAGCTGAATTAACACTTTCCTCTCCAACATGCTTTTTGGCCATGGTGTTTCATCACAGCAATAGAAACCCTGATCAGGATGCCTGTCATTTATGTAGGTTTCTAGGGATCTGAACTTCAGTTCTCAAACCAGCAAAGCAAATGCTTTAGTCACTGAGCCCTGTCCCTAGACCAAGCTGGGGGCTTGGGGCTCAGTAGTGGTACCATTTTCTTGGTCCCCTACTCTATTTTATTTACTTAATTAAATAATTTATTTTTAAAATTGAATCTGTGTGTGTGTGTGTGTGTGTGTGTGTGTGTGTATACACGTGTGTGTACATGGCATCAGGGTGTATGTATAAAAGTCAGAAGACAATTATGAGGAACACATTTTCTACTTTCATCATGGTAGGTTCTGCCAGCCCATTTGCCTTGATTTGGGGGTAGTCAACTAGACCTTTGAACCTCTAAGTCTGATTCTCAGTACTAGACAAGCTAGAACATGAGATTGCCATTATCTTTAAAAACCAAACCAAACCAAACAACAACAAAAAAAATAAAAATAAAAAACATGATCATTGTAGCCCAGGCTGGCCTTGAACTTGCCCAAGATAACCTTCAATTTTTGATCCTTCTGCTCTCCACCCCCCCCCCCCCCCCCCCCCCCCCCCCCCGCACACATTTCTGGGATTATAGGTATTCTCAATCTGCCTAGATCTACACACACACACACACACACACACACACACACACACACACACTTCTTACCTTCTGACATGTAAAATGTCTTAGTATGGAGTGGCTACTACTATCAATGTCAGGGGCCAATGGATACCCATAGGCCCAGCAGGTCCCTAAAAGTGAGGCGTCATGTGTAACCTATGAGAAGGTTTATTGCACTAAAAAGACCACCACCACCACCACCACCACAAAAAACAAAACATTACTTCTAGGCTGGTGAGATAGCTCAGTGGTTTCTGTAGTTAGTTATATGATCTTTTGAGACAGGATCTCACAAGTTCACATTGAGCCTGGGCTATGTCACTACATTCTGTTTCTAAAAATAATAAACAAACAAATTAAACAACCAAAGCCAGTAATGTATTTAACCACTGGGAAAGTCCTAGAAATAATGAGTGAATTACCCAGATAGCCACGGTGTAGCTACCCCATGCCATGGTGGCTTGCCTACCCATTGAAGAACATCCAGGCTTTGGTGTGATGGCCAAAGCTGCTGTGAACATTTGTGTGTGAATTTTTGTGTGCACTTAGCTCTCCATACATCTGGGACGCATGCTTAGAGAGCTGGTGTCATACTTGGCTTGTTCCAACTTTGGGTTCCCTCCACCATTATCTCATAGCTTCAGCGTTCATTCCCACCCACAGTCCTTGGCTTTCCAACTGTATGGTTGGAGAAGAATCATTTGTTGTTTGATTTTTGTTTCTCTCTGTCTCTCTCTTCCTATCTGTCCCTGCCTCTGTCTATCTTTCTCTGTCTTTCTGTCTCTGTCTGTCTGTCTCTGTCTCTGTGTGTATATGCACGTGCACGCAGGTCATGATGTGCATTTGGAAGTCAGAGGACAATTTTGTGGGCTTGCTTCTTTCTTTTCACCTTTACATGGGCTCCAGGAATCAGTGAGGCTGGTCCAGTCTTCCAGCAGCAGAGGCCAGTGCTGACCTCTGAGTCAGACACCATTTCACAAATGATTAGATATATGGCGGCAGATTGGTCATATTTGACTCTTATCACAGGGGAGTCTGCTTACAGAATACCTCAGCCAGTGTCATGGTATTCCACACAACAGGCTATATACCACAACACACATGGGATGGGTGTGGAACTGGGCCAGATGCTTGGTCTTCACCAGTTGAGATGATCATGCAAACTTCCTCCACATTCTCTGTCACTGTTACTGATTATTGTAGATTATTGTAGATTGAATAATCTTTGCATCACAAGAATCTATACCACATAGTCATATTGTATTGGCCTTTTAATGCACTGGACATCCAGTTTGCTTTGTGTGTGTGTGTGTGTGTGTGTGTGTGTGTGTGTGAGTGTGATTTCTTCATCAGTATTCATCAGGGATGTTGGTCTTCAATTTTCTTACAGTGGTTTTGGCTTTTGTGTCAGAAAAATGCTGAAATCATCACATAAGTTTGGAAGAGGTCCTAGTGTTCCTTGCTCATTGATTTTTCTTTTTGGAAGAGTTTGAGAAGAATTGGCCCTAGTACTTTAGATGTTGAGTTGAACTCTCCAGTGAAGCCATCTGGTCTTGGGGTTTCTTTGTGGAGAAGTTTTAAAAGTCTGATTTAATCCTTTACTAGGGATGTGTCTATTCATATTTTCTATTTCTTGATGATTAAGATTTAGTACTTTTCATATTTCTAGGAATTCATCTGTTTATTCTATATTATCCAATGTGTTATATATTATTCTTCACAGACATAATTCCTTACTTTCCATTAATAATTTTAGTTACCCAAGTCTTGTTTTTCTCTTTTTTTATTAGGCTGTATTTTTTTTGTGTGAAATTCCTTCAATATTCTCTATCGTTTAGGAGCTGAAACTTTCCATTCTTCAGTCTGCAGATCTTGAGCCAGGCAGACTTCTGGCATAGTAATATAGAAACATGGACTCCTGTGGGAATCAGAGGCAATAGAGTCGCATGTCCTTAATCTACAAACCTTGTACACCTAGAGTTTCTCTCTTCTACTGTTGGAAGTGTAAGCAATACGTCCGTCCTTCACTACCTTATCACCCCAAAAAGAACCTACCAGGTGCAGAATATTAGAATGCATCCAAGAATAACTAGTCACTGAAATATATTTTAAAAACACATTTAATGAACCATATATTTATTTCATTTTAAAGTTCATGTATGTGTGTCTCCCTATGTACATGATGGTAGATGCCCACAGAGTCAAACGAAGACATCAGATCCCCTCAAACTGCAGTTACAAGTGGTTCCCACCTGAAGTGGAACCTGGGACCCAAGCTTGGGTCTCTGGAAGGGCAGCAAGCATTTGTAACTGTTGAGCCATCGCTCCAGCCCCAGTGATCTGCATCTTACATGGCAAACCACTCTTAAACCACAAGGAAGAGATTTCTTTAAAAAACAAACAGCAACAGATCAACATGGCGTGGTACTCCAACAGGTATAGTAGTGGCATACATACCTTGGTGGTAACCAACTCTCTAATTTAACTTTAGATCAACTCAACAAGAGGGCTACTGTGCCTGGAACTCAAAAAACCTAGCCAACTATTTAGTGCTAGTGAAATCATGGTTATCAGAGGAGACTCTACAACCACCAATTTACTAAACCAGCATAATTCCTAATGGTCATCTATAAGCACTTGTCCTTATACACCTAGATAAGTACAGTCTTCATCCCTCACCAAGGAAACTTCTCTTTGCAACAGATGAGACCACCACAGAAAATCACAACCAATCAAAATGCAGAGTTGTGGAGCCTAGTCTCAGTGGACACAGCTATAAGACTTTCCTGTACTCAAGGCTCATGGGACATTGGGTAAGAGGGTGTGAAAAAAAAAAACCTGCAAGAACCAGAAGGTCAGCGAGTTTGCTGTGATAGTGTGTCTCCTAGTAACATAAGAAGCTATACCCATCAAGTCTCAACATGACCACCCAAGCATGAGCTGAACAAGAAAGGCATAAACAAACATGCCACACAGCCTGGAGGAAAGCCCATGGGGCCTCAGTCCTGTACACAGAGCTACAGGCATCTGAGTACAGCTGGGAGCAGGAGAGGCAGCCCTCCCCAGGATAAAGCGGACCAATTGGTTATCCAGAGCCAGTGATCAGCCCTGAAAATATATGTTCAAGTAATATTATGTGGGCTTGGCATGCTGTATTTAGGAATGTATGTGTCTATACAATATATATATATATATATATATATATATATATATATATATATATATATATGTTTATACACACACATACATACATACATATTCATGTCATATCAATAAAAAAGAGTCCATTACCTTGAAGGATAGTAGGGAGGGGTATTGGGAGGTTTGGAAGGAGGAAAGACATGTGAAAGTATTATAATTAATTTTTTAAAAATTAAATTTTCTTTTCTGCCAGGTAGTGGCACACGCCTTTAATCCCAGCACTCAAGAGGCAGAGGCAGAGGCAGATGAGTTCAAGGCCAGCCTGGTCTATAGAGTGAGTTTCCAGGCAGCCAGGGCTACACAGAGAAACCCTGTCTCAAAGAATTATTTATCCGAAAAATAAAAACAAACAAGAAATAACAAAACACCACTGTGGTGTGCATACCTGTAATCCCTGCACTTGGAAAGCTGAAGTAGGAGGACGGAGAATTTAAGGACTGTGAATTTAGATTATAGAATGAGTTCCAGGCTAGCTGAAACAGAAAAGCGACCAGGCATCTAAGGTGAATCCTTTGTAAACAGCATAAATGAGTTACTCTTTTGAAGAGTTAGGTGGTACCCAACAGGCACATACACGCTGCCAATAAGTAAGTGTGTTCATTTGTGGATAAAAATCGGCATGCTACTTCCTGTCCTCTCTTCTAATGCACCGTTACAAATGGTGGCTACAACATTAAGATACAAACACTGCTGTGACAATATGCATGGCAGAGACAACTTCAGGGGTGTTGGAGAGATGGCTCAGTGGTTAGGAGCACTAGCTCAAGTTCAGTTCCCAGCACCCACAGTGGCCAGCACCTAAGCACATGCAACTCCAGCTCCAAGGCATCCCACACATTCTTCTGGGCGCTGCAGGTAGCTGCACAAAGAGCATTGACTCACACAGACACAGATGAAGTGGAAACTTAACAGTGCTTTGGGAAGTCAGTTGTGCTGGATGTTGTTTTGCTGGGGGCAAACACGTGAAGGAGTGTTGCCCTGAAGTGGACACAGGTGAAAGGCTAAAGCAGACCCGTGAAGGATCGTTTAGCTGGAGCAGACACATGGTGAAAGGATGTTCTGCTAAAGCAAGCACGTGAAAGGACACGTGATGAAGGATTTTTTTTTTTTTTTTTTTTTTTTGCTAACAACATGCATGTATTGGTCCGCCTTACATTGTGTAGTTGAGCTGCATTTGTTGGGACTCCATAGAGAGAAACACACCAAAAAACCTTCTGGTGGTGTGCTGCAGTTTCTTGCTGCTTCTGAGGACTCGGGCTGATTGGCAGAGTGATGTCAGCTGAGAGAGATGCATGTACCAAGGCAAGACCCATGGAGGATGGGTGCTGTTTGGAGGAATATAAAAAGGATTTGAAAGACAGTGGCTAAGGCTGGGCTAGGCTTGCTTATAAAGCTAGCTGTGCAACACTTGTTGGCCTCCTGTCTTAGTTAATCTTTGCTTCCATGAGCGAGGCACAGCTGAGAACTTTCCCTGGTGTTCCTGTTGTCCCTTGTCCCTCCTGCTGACTGGAGCTAAGGATGAGGCCTGTCTGTCTCTGCTAGGTAGTACCACGGCTGCTGACTTGTGTTTGTTATCCCGACACTACTAAACCGGACTGCTGATATTTCCGTGAAATGTCTGTGAGTGGATCGAGCTGCCGCTGCTGACCTGTGAACTGAACTGCTGATTTCCAGATAACACAGATGGAAGTTGCTCCAAAGGACCTTTCTAAACAGGTCCACACCCCACCCCTACCCCCATATCCTTTCTTTCCTACTACCTTGGGTGGGTGGTGGGCTAAAAGGGAGGTTAAAGCCTTTAAAAACCATCATTAAAAATAAGATTTGAAAAGAAAAATCAAAGTTACACACAGACATACATAAAAATGCATAAATAGACAACTTAAAGGTGGGCAGGTGTATCCAGGCTCCCTGGTTGACGATGTAGTCTGTCTTAGCAGAAAAAAGGCAGGCCCAGCCTTGCGGTGTCTACAGAAGAAGCTGAGAGAGTGCATGCTCAGGTTCAGCTGTCCTGTTTTCTTCTTTTTATGCAGTTTTGGACCCCAGCCTATGGGATGGTACTGCTCAGATCTGGGGATGCGGGGGGGGGGGGTGCTTCCCTCCTCAGTTAAACTCCTGGAAACAATCTCAGACATCCCAGCTAGGTGTCTCCAAGGTGATTCCAAGTCTGGCCACACTGACAGTTAAGATTAACCATCCCATAGTGCATAGGTATTGCGTTGTATTGTCCTTTTCTGGCTTCATCTCCCAGGCTGATCCTCCTTCGTCAGCCCCTTAAGTGTTGGGATGACAGACATGTGCCACCAGCTTTAGTCTGTATCCGAGGGAACGAGGTCCGGGGCTTCCTCTTCTACCAACTTTATGACATCATGCTTTCTCTTACCTTTTAACTATTTTTATTGTGTAGGAACGTGTGTGTGTGTGTGTGTGTGTGTGTTTGTGTGTGTGTTGCCTGCAGACACACATGGAGGCCAGAGGAGGATGTCCCATGTCCTGTTCTATCACATGCCACTTTATCCTTTGATGCAGAATCTCTCATTGAACCTAAGGCCAGAATGGCAAATCCAAGCAATCCTCCTGTCTCAGTCTCCAACAGCACTAGGGTTTGAGGCACTTGCGGCCACGCCTGGCTTTTATGTGGGTGCTAAGGTCAGAACCCGTGTTCTCTCATCTGTACACTAAGCCCTCTTATCCACAGAGCCATCTCTCCAGTCCAGTTTACATTTTAATAAGACTACAGTATTTTTTTTTTTTAAATCACACCAAAACCTGGTAAGCAACAAGAGAAGTGGTCCTGACTCTAACCTCTGGGACCTCCCACGCTGGCAGAGCAGACATCAGTAAGAGGTCTTTCCTGAGGTTCGGGCTGGTGACCCACTCACCGCTTTAAATGCTTTACAAAGTGCTCATTTTGCATTTTCCTCTGACCCAAATCCTCAATTAGTTGGCTAAGTCTCCCGAGCTCCCAGATTAAATAGTTCTCTTCTTGAGAAAGGTTCAATATTTGCTCATTCAAATTAACCCGGCTTTTGCTTCCTCATTGAAGCAGCTCACCCACGATTGTGCCATCATGGCTCCTCTTAATGTAGCTTAAACACGGCCTGTCAGAATACGGTCTTTTCCGGGACAGCCGTAGAAAGGGATTGATCGTTCCTTACCTTCGGAGGTTTTAATTACCTCCAATTGGAATTCGAAGGCCATCTTGGTAACACAATTAATTTTAATCAGGAGCCTAAGTTTGTCATTCAGCCCAATTACTCTCGATTAAGTGATTCTGTGTTTCTTTTCATTATCAATTGATTGCGATTACTTATTATCAAGTAAAACTCAATATGTTTATGACGATTCCATTAATCAGACAATCCCTGCTGCTCCAAAGCATGGTGATTTGATTCAGGAGTCTGTATTTGGATACCTGAAAATGCTATAAAATCAAGGCAAACCAGACATATTTATTGAAAATCTGCATGCCTGGCTTGGGTTGCCAATGTTAGGAAAAACAAAACTGTGAGAGATAAATGCTGTTCTCAAGATTCTGATTTTGGGTGGGGATGCAGTCCATTTGGTGGTGTGTTTGACCAGCATGAGTGAGAGCCTGGGCTCCATCATCGAGACCATATAAAAAGGCACCGTGGTATACACCTGTGATCCCAGCCAAGGCGGAGGTAGGAGGACCAGAAGTTCAAGATCGTTGGCTACAAGGAGAGTTTGAGAGAGACCAGGCTGAGTGGAGGAATGAGGATTCTAGTCCAAGGGAGGCTGGGAAGCACAGGGCACCTGGAGTCAGGTTCACAACTGCTACCACTGGGCACATTGAAGAAGCTAGTCAAATGTGTGTACCCAGGCGTCTCAGGTACCTCTGGGACATGTACCCTGAAAACAGCTCTCTAATGAGATGACTCATTTGGAAGACAACCATGGGTGCACAGGATATATGAGCCCTTAACAAGCCCAGAATAACCCTTCTCACATTCCCCTACCAAATGCCATGTCCTATTACACTGGCCAGAACTGAGGTGTGTGGTGTGGTTGTAAGAAAGACGTGCTTACCTGTAACACCTGAAACAATACTCCCAGGCTCTACTCAATATAGCCTTGTGTTCTTAGGTAAAGTGTCAGCTTCTCAGAAAGTGTTTTCTCATGTTTAAAATGGGAATAAAAGGAGCCAGTGACCCTCACTGCTAAGCCTGATTGCTCGAGTTCAATCTCAAGGACTCATACTGTGGAAGGAAAGAAGTGAGCCCTGTTAGTTTTCCTTTGACCTCCAGACAGTGACATGCACACGTGTGAGCATGTACACACACACACACACACACACAAACACACACATTTTTATATTTTAAAGGTTCATTTTAGGTGTGTGTGTGTGTGTGTGTGTGTGTGTGTGTGTGTGTATACATAAATGCAGGGGTCATCAGAGGCCAGAGATTTCAGATACCCTGGAGCTAGAGTTGCAGCAGATAAGAGTCTTGGCACGGGTGCTGAGAACCAAAGCTGGAACCTCATGAGGAGTAGTGCATGTTCTTAACCACTGAGCCATCTCTTAACACCTCTTCACAGAACGGTTTCCATGGAAATACAATGAACCGATTCAGGTGGTTTGCAGAAGTACAGAGTGTGGATGTAGCATGCTTTCCGAAGTAGCAACGTGAGGAATGGGGCAAATGGAAGAACGCTGTAGATAGGCACGTCATTAATTTGAACAAAGCAGCTGAGATGTTTCAGAGATCATAGAGTTAATTGATAGTGTGCAGGAACTAGGATGACCAACCACCCCGGTTTTCCCAGGCTTTCTAGGGCAAAGCAGGATGGATAGTGATGCTCGTGGGAGAAGAGTTTACACCACAAAGGAAGAGTGTACAGGTGGAGGAAAATGGCTTCAGATGGCATGGGGGTGCAGCACCAACTTCTGTCCTTGTCTTGTGGGAGAGGTTTCTTCACCTTCATCTGCAATCTGGACTCATGAGAAGACCCTGCTGCTTAGACTGGTCATTTCTCCACCTTGTCTCAGGGAGAGCTTAGCTTATCTGTATGATGAAAACAGAAACTTAGTGGAGGCCCCTGGCTTCATTTTCCATTGCTGTGATAAAATACCCTAACAAAAGCAACTTAAGGGAAAAAATGGTTTAGAATGCAAGGTGGCAGGAACTGGAAGCAGCCAGTCATACTCACAGTTGAGCATAGAGAAGGAATGAATGCAAACATAACAATGCATTCCTCCACTCTTCTACAGTTCACAATCTCCTTTGTAGGGAATGGTGCCACCCACAGTGGATGGCTCTTCCCATTTCAATGAACATAAATGAGAAGATTCCTCCAGCACATATGCCCACAGGCCAATCTGATCTAGACAGACAGTCCCTGATTGAGATTTTCCTAGGTGTGAATAGAAAGGTCCCCTACTGGCTCATGTGTTTGAACGCTTGGGCTTCAGCTGGTGGTGCTGTTTGAGGAGGTTATAGAACCTTTAGTGATGTGCCTTTGCTGGCGGGGTGGCCTTTGAAGGTCACATTTGTCTTGCTTTCCTTTCTATTCTCTCTGCCCTGTATTTGTGGTTGAAGATGTGTCCTCTCAGCTTCTTGCTCTGGTCACCTGCTGACATGGTTTCCCCACCATTATGAACTCTCTCTGGAATGGCACACAGAAATAAACTTTCTCCCACAAGTCCCTTTGGTCATGGTTTTAAACCACAGAAACAGAAAAGTAACTGATGCAATAGTAATTTTAGACTGCATCAAACTGACAAAACTAACAACTATCTCAGTGGTGAAATACAAGTCAAATGGACAGAAAGAATCTTGAGAGAGACTCATTTTGGTCCCATGATCCAGTTTCATTGGGTGTTGGCACTGCCCAAATATAGGAGTCAATAAATCTTCCTTTTTTTTGGCTTACTCTTGGCAAAGGTGTGTTTTGGTCAGTTACAAAGGAATAAGTTCCGATGAATGCCTCTTTTTTCTCCTATTTGTCTTCGTACCCAAACTGGGAGTTTTTGGAGTACTCAGACACTCAGTAAATATTTGTTGAATGAATGGGTGAATGAATAAAATTGTGAACTGTATGTAAGCTTGTCTTGGACCTGTGATATTTGGACGAACAGATCGATCCTCTTTTTGGAAGTTGGACAGACCCCTTGTGTCTGTTCAATTCTTCCTTAGCTCATTCTGGGTTTTTTTCTCATTTGCTTTTGATTCTGTTGTTGTGTTCTTTGTTTGTCTGTTTGGGAAGGGTCCCATGTAGCCAGAGATGGCCTCAGCAGCACTATGTAATCGAGGATGGTCCTCCTGCCTCCACATCCCTGAGGACTAGGATTACAGGTATACACCATCTTGCTGTGTTTACATAGTACAGGCCTTCATGCATGATAGGCAAGCAGCCTACTGAGCTACATGCCCAGATCCAGTCCTTACTGGGGATCCTGGAACCAAAATGAATCTCTCTTTAGATTGTTTCTTTCCACTTTGGTCTCTCTTTCTCCACTGAGATGGTAAGTTTTGTCTAGATGTACTTGTTCTATAAGTTACTTTCTGTTGTTATGGTTATAAAATTTATGGAAGAAAGAGTTTGTTTTTGTGTTGAGAGAGAGAGAAAACATAACATAATGATGGGGGAGGCACACCAGCAGGTGGCCAGAAGATCAGGACACTAAGAGGTCACCACAAATATATAGCAGAGAGAGAGAGAGAGAGAGAGAGAGAGAGAGAGAAAGAGAGAGAGAATCCAGCCCCTACTTTTTATCTGAGCAATCTACTTATGGAAACTTCAATCTATAATCTATATGAAGGACAACACAAAGATCAAGAATGTGATGAAGGAGGAGGAGGAAGAGGAGAAGAGGGAGGAGGAAGAAGAGGAGGAGAAGGGGAATCAGAAAGAGGAGGGGGGAGAGTAAGAGGAGGAGAGGAGGAGAGGGAGGGGGAGAAAGAGGAGGAGGAGGAGAGAAGGAGGAGGAGGGGGAGGGGGAGGAAGAAGAGGAGGCAGAAGCAGCTTTACCAGCAACAGAGGTGGTTAGGAATGAGTGGGTGAGTCATGGGTGAATCCTTTAAGGGGAGCACCAGGCAGGGATCTTCAGGGATCTTGACACAATCCATATTTGCTAATATTCTTTTCCCTCGGTGACTTCTGCAAACTAACAAGTCCTGACAGGCTTTTTAATGGCACCTCACGACAATGAATTGGGTTACAAGAATTTGACAGCAAGCAGATAGCCCTGCCTAAGACTTCAATTCCAGTGATAGACTGAGAATCACTGCAGAGAACCTTTGGGAAGGAAAATGTTTGGGGGATGGGCTAATCCATGTCACTGTGGGCCACCTCCTAAGAGTCTGCCTTCCTTTCCTGAAAGTCCTGGCCACTCTTGCCCTTCCTGATTTCATTGTCTTACTCCCTCTTCTCTAGGCTAAGTCACTGCCATCTTGTGGGACTTGGTCACATTGCCAGACAAGTCATACCATCTAGAGAAGCCTCGAAGAGATCTCTATCACTCTCAGCATGTTCAAGGCCTGCTTGAATTACAGAGTTCAGAGCAAGCCTAGGCAACTTATAAATAAAGAGTGAAAAGAGGTCTCAGGGTATATCTGAGGTCTCAGGGTATACCCTGCCTAAATTCCCCAGTAAGGTGCTGGGAGTGTGGCTCAGTGGTAGAGAGCTTACATGCCATATATGAGGCCCTTGATTCAATCTCTAATACTGCAGAAAGGGAGACAGGAGAGAAAAATGGAAATTTACTTATACCGCAGAGCTCCTAGGATGCTTTCTTTAATGATATCTATTCATACCTCTATTACTCAGAGAAACCCTTCAATTTTCTTTAGTGTTAAACACTAAATTCAGTGTTAAACAATAAGTTCCCCCTTTGTGTGTTTGTAAACAGATTCTGATGTAGCCCAGGCTGGTCCTTAACTCACCATGTATCCAGCAGGACACTGATCTTCTGACCCTCCTGTCTCCATCACCAGTGCTGGGATGACAGGTGCATGGCACACCTTGGCACCAGGCTCTTTGGGCATTTCTAAATGTGATTTCTGATGCTTGCTTCCTTTCCTTGATGCTGTATGCTTTGAGACTGGCTTACATAGACCAGTGGGAAATGGGCACTTCTTTTATTTCATTGTAGAGTTCTGCAGTAGTCACATATGGCCAGTTATTCCATCCAGCACCTGCTCTATCCATCCAGTGCTGACAGACATTTGGAGTATGTCCAGCCTGGCATTTTGTAAACAATGCTGCTAAGAGCTTTCTCATGCTTACCTTTCCTGAGCCTGTGTGGGAAAGCCTCCCCCAAACTGTATACAAACTGTAGCGCTTCGGGACCACACGTAGATGGCATACATTGTAATCATTCTCACAAATTCTAAAACATTTTACATTTTATTTATTTATGTGTATGGGTGTTTTGCCTGCATGCATGTCTGTATACCATGTGCCTACAGTGCCTGTGGAGGCCAGAGTAGGGATAATATTCCCTAAGAGCTGGAGTTACAGCCAGCCATGAGCCAATACATGGAACTGGGAATTGAACCCAGGTCTTCTGGAAGAGCAACCAATGCTCTTAAACACCAAAACATCTCTCTAGCTTCGTGCTGTGATAGTTTTAGTTGTCAACTTGATACAAACTAGAATCACCTATAAGGAGGATCTCAACAAGGGATGGATTGCCTAGATTAAGTTAGCCTGTAGGCATATCTTGGAGAGATTGTCTTGATTGCCTTAATTGAGGTGGGATGACAGAGCCCACTGTGGGTGGCAACATTCCCTAGGTTTGAGCATAAAACTGTGTGTACACAAAGAGTTGAGCACTAATGAGCATACACACATTCATTTCTCTCTGCTCATGACCGGATATGATGTCACTAGCTGTTGCAAGTTCCTGCTTTGACTTTTCTGCTGGAAGTCAAGATGGACTGTAACCCAGACTTGTAAGCTAAATAACACCCCCCCCCTTTTTTTTACCCTAAGTTGCTTTTTGTCAGGTATTTTATTACAGCAACAGCAACAAAATCCAGGCATATGTTCAGGGTTGTAGTCTGAAACTAACAAGTCCCCGACAGGCTCCTGTTCCAAGTGATTGGTCCTCAGATAGTGGAGTTGTCCTGAAGGCTGTGGAGCAGAAGTGTCTCAGTAGGGACAAGGCTTAGGAGGGTAGATCCGGCTTGGCTTCCAGTCTGCTTCCTTAGCTTCCTAGTGATCTCCATGTGACAAACTGCTGCTCTTTGGTCAACAATCCTGGATAGAATTGCTCGAGCATGCCTTTCCCGGCATGGCAGATGGAGACACTCTGAAACCACAAGCCAAAATAACACCATATTCCTGTATGCTGTTTATGTCAGGCTGCTGGGTATGGTGGCCATACCTGCAATCTCAGAATTAGGATGCTGAGACAGCGGGGAAGCTATGATGGGTTCAAGGGCAGCCTGTGCTAAAGAGTGAGTATCTCTAAATATTGTCTATGCCACGTTTCTGCCACCAAGACAAGAAAAGTAAAAAATAAAAAAGTAAAAAAATAATCAATCCATTTCCCCCCCTCCTTTCTTCCCTCCCTCCCTTTCTTCCTTAATGGAATTAAGGACAGAACTTAAGGTTTTATACATAGTAGGCAAGCACTCAACCATTGAGTCAGGTCATTTTTTTTTCTTTTTCTTCTTCTTCCTCTTCCTTCACCCTCCCCTTTACTTGGCACGCCCTCTCTTCCTCTGGTAGGGTATGTTACTTAGGCTGGCTTTGAACTTCTGCCTCCACTTCCCAGGTGCTTTTTCTGTTCACCACCACGCCGATTTTTATAGTGCTTTGGATTAAGCCTAGCACACTGCACAAAACCCAACTGAATTGCATACTCTACTCTCAGCCTTCGCCTTTCTGGATGTTCTTAGGAAAGGCCCTTAGCATCCCTGAGCCTCTGTTGGGAAGACTTGGATCTTTGCCCCTGAAAGATGCAGGAGCCCATGGGATGCAGAGTGCTTGGCACTTGTAGAGAATGGGAACACAGCCCTCCTTGCCTGAAAGCTCCTCACAATTAGGCCTCAAAAATCATGCGGAGCAGTCTGGCCACCTGACGCTACGAGATAGTCATTTTGGTGACCCATAGTTGTGAGTCACTTGCGGAGACTGCCAGGCTGGACTGTGCTCCCAGGCCCTCATGGGGAGGTTGAAGCCCCCCGTGACAGCTGCTTGTCACTGTTACTTCTTCTAAAGGGCATGGGTTCCCCACATCTTCCCCCCCTGGTAGAGTTCAGCTGCCGAGTGTCAGCAACGGCAAGGATATATGTGGGTCTCTCTTCTCTGAGATAACTTTCCATCTTAAATTTAAAATTAAGCTACCAGAGTAGGGCTGAGGGTCAGCCAAGAACAAATCTATTGCGTGGCCCCAATTTCCCATTTCCACCCCGCCGCAGACAGGCTGCTGATATCAGCCATCTTTCTTGAGCCAAAGGCCATCTGGACTCTTCTCCTTTTCTGCCCTGCAGCGCAGTGTCTGGTGCGCATGCGCAGAGCAGACAACAATGACAACACCGCTGAACTGCAGTGTCTGCATCTTCCTTCGGTTTTCCTGAAGGGTGGAAGAGACAGGGGCAAACCATAGTGGGCCCTGGGTAGAGAGTTTGACTGCAAAAGTAGCTCAGTATCCCAGCCTTAAATTCCCCTTTCCATTTTCTGTTGCCAAAAATAATACAACCAAACCCCAAAGCTAACGGCATGGGATGGTTCATACCCATGGGTTCCTGTGTGAGGCTTTTTGGCCAATGGTCCTTCAAGGTGTAATTTCCCTCCCTGCTGAGATGCTGGGGAAATGGGGAGAGGCCAGGATGAGGGCTCTTCGAAAGGGCATAGGAGGAGTTCTTCCTCCACAGGGCGTGTCTCACAAAAGTGTGTCTACACAGAGGAATATAGTATGTGAAATACCAGGACCCTTGAAATCATAGCAGAATTTGCTTCATGGTCTCCTGGCTCACAATCCCATCCTGTCCCTGTCCTCCCTCCCCCGCCTCTTCCTAAGTTTCCAGATAAGGCTTATCTCATGCAAGAGTGACTCCAAAGGTTGGTGCTCTGATGGAAGGATCTCTCAGACTTCATTGTCTATGGATGACAGCCTTGCTGGAGGTCATATCCCAGCAGTACACTGAAGTCCCCCAAAGATGGATTCTAGGCTGCACCTTGAGATATGGGCTTCCCTTTTTCCCTATGTGCACGCATGTGCAGTGTATATGCATGTATGTGTGTTGGGGGGAGGGGGGTATATACAGTCACCATGCACACGAGGAGGCCAGGTGACGTCACACATCCTGCTCCAGTCTGGGGACAGCCAGCAAACCCCAGTGATCCATTCTTACCTCAGAGTTCTCACCTTCTGGTCCCTTCCTCTCTCTCCTCCCCTCCTCTCCTCCTTCCCTCCCTTCTTCATCCCCCCTCCCTCTTCCCCCTCCTCTCCTTTTCTTCTTCCCTCCTCCCCTTTCCTCACTTCTTCCCCCTCTCCTTCCTCATCTCCTTCCTCTTTGTTCTCTTTTTACAGGGTCTGTGGCTCAGGCTGACCTTGAATTCCCCACCCACTCACCATCCTCTTTCCTCCACCTTCTAAGTGCTTGGGTTACAGTTGTGTACCTACAGGCCTGGTGTATGCATTGTTAGAGAGTAAACTTGGCCCTGCATGTTGGAAAGCTAACACGCCACCAACTGAGCTCTACCCCCAGCCTGAAAGCAGCATCTATGAGCTTTTTTTCTCTTTGTCAGAAAGCCTAAATCTTCCCCAGACCCTGTCTGGTTTGTTATCTAAATAAGCATGTGGCCACCTCGGTTCTCACAGAGCCCAATATGAGTCTGTGACATGAAGTCACATCAGGATCCATCTCCAGCTGGTCAACTAAGCAATAATGCTCAGCAAAGGAAGAAGCTGAGACTGCCTTCACCGGGCCTGCCATGGTGGCCAGAGGAGACTTATTACCAACCGCTAAGGAGGTAGTAGATATTAGTGTCTTCCAATTGAAAATAAGTGAATGTGGGTCTTCCTACGGATACCCTGGTGTAAGAGGGACCAACTGCTTCTAAGGCAGAGAGGCACTTTTGTATCTTTTCTATGACTATTTCAGTGCGGGATGAACTTACACAAGCTATTTGGCTTTAATATTGACAGAGTGAAGAGGCAGAAGACCAGCTGGGCTGGGCCATGGCTTCAGCTCATACCTCACCATCTTAGGTAAGGATTTTGAACAGATTTAACTGTGATATAGAAATAACTGTGAGCATGGATCATCAGTAATTAGTTTCCCTAGAATCTCCCAGGGAGGGGCTGGGGGCGTGGCTCAGTGGTAGAGCTCCTGCCTAGAATCCCCCA
>LR755360.1:5643-31578 GCA_902729485.2 Mus minutoides
AGGATGGAGACTGGTTCATTTGGACATAACATTTGGCACCTAGAAGTTAAGACATAATGAGTTACCCCATAGTTAAGCATTATAAGGGAGGACATGCCCCAATGTCAGTCAAAAGTAATCACAGTGTAACGGTGAAATTCACATTTTAGTCATTTTTTTACCTAGAAAACGGAGCAACAGGAGTCCAAGGAACAGAGCAGGGGCCCTCATGTTCATTCTGAGTCCTGATTGCATTGACAGATGCACAGAGTATAACTGGCATATATGTTCCCAATATTGTGCAGTGAGTGCATGCAAATCACTGGAGACTATTTAGTGCTGGGCACAGCTGCAAGGCTTGCTCATCTGAGCACTTAGGAGAAGCCCAGTGTTCACAAATGCCCAACGTCAGACCACATATAGGTCTCCAGGGAATGCATTCCTTTTTATAGTTTTTAAATTCTATATGGCATCTGGAGGTTATGTGAAATTTTCTAATATGCCTAAGGTCTGTTTTTATTAACATAATTCAAAGATATATGGGTACATATGGAGGGATATACTACTATCAGATATTATACAACAGAGAAGTGACTATTAAATCTTTAACACACTGAAGTAATTCACATAGATTTTAAAAATAATGTGTTCTTTATGTGTATTTGTGAGTTTGGAATAGTCATTTCTTTAAAAAGAAAAAGAATATATTTGTCTCATCAAGACTATTTTTAAATGAACTACAAGGAAAGACATAGCTGGGTATTGTGGCCCACGCCTTTAATCACAGCACTAGGGAGGCAGAGGCAGACATATTTCTGAGTTCAAGGCCAGCCTGGTCTACAAAGTGAGTTTCAGGACAACCAGAGCTATACAGAGAAACCCTGTCTCAAAAAACAAAACAAAACAAAACAACAACAACAACAACAACAAAAAGACTTAACAACCTTAAACATGCTTATTTAAGTACCAAATGAGGGAATACGCAGGAGATGAACATGAAACACCCCGTTTCAAGCTACATGTGTCACTTAGAGTTCTGAATCCATATTATTCCAGACACTAATTACAAATTATCTTGGGCAAACTTTAGAGCCCTTAACAAGCATTCTTCTTTAGCCGCCTTTTTGTCTGACCTGTTGTCCTTGTGACTAGCAGGTGGTAGGTTTGTTAACAAACAATAAGCTACAACAATCACAAGACTAAGTAAGAATGTTTTTAGATTGTGTCTGAAGCCTACAGTAGTGACTCCCCCACTTAATTTAATGTTTCTATTATTATTTCAAGTATTGAATTGAAAAGTGATTCAGTTCATGACTTTCTTTGCTCTATTACTAGAAAATGTTCATCAGTTAGTAGGTACAAACATAGGTTAGGGCTAACATAAATGTGTTCCCAGGCCAAAATTATTCATACTTGGCTACAGAGAAAATAATCAGTTATACAGTTTGATGTGTAAGGTGTTTTTAATGGGATATTTTATGTTTTTACATTTCAAATCGCATCCCTTTTACCAGTTTCCCCTTGGAAATCTTCTCTCCCATCTCTCCTTCCTCTGCTTCTATGAAGATGCCTCCCCCTCCTACCCACCCACTCTCACATCACTGTCCAGGCCTACACTGGGGCATCAAGTCTTCAGAGGACCAAGGGCCTCTCTTCCCATTGATGCCAGAAATGTACATCCTCTACTTTATATTCGGCTGGAGCCATGAATCCCTCCATGTGTATTCACTCTTAGGTTGATGGTTTAGTCCCTGGGAGCTCTGGGAGGTGGGTCTGCTTGGTTGATATTGCTGGTTTTTCTATGAGATTGCAAACTCATTCAACTCCTTCATTCCTTTATCTAACTCCTCCTTTGGGAATCCCATGATTTCAATTCTCAGTAACCATGTGGTGGCTCACAATCATCTCTAATGGTATCTGATGCCTTCCTCTGGTGTGTCTGAAGATTAAGTGTACTCACACATGTTAAGAAAAAAACAGTTTTCTTTTTATACTGACAAGTGAAACTCTCCATAGTGGTAAAGTATGATCTCTTATAGGCCTTGAATTTTGAGGGTTATTTTTGCTTTGTTTTGTTTTGTTTTGTTTCATTTTGTTTCATTTGATGTGTTTGACAATTGTGACATTGCCATAGTAGTGAAGCTCATATGCTAACAGAAGGGAAAGTAAAACAGATAAGGAGGATACATAATGATGTGCCAATAAGAAATTATTTTCTACTCCATGTATGCTAACAATTATTGATCATGATTCAGGTATAAAATAATTTAATTTAATAAGTTTAATTGTAAAATATGTCTAGGACTAGGATATATATCAACTCTTTCTCTTTTCATGATTTTTTGATCTGACCATACTTGCAACCTATTTTTCTGATATTTATGTCCTACCACACAAGTAGGTAATAATCAGTCGTCCCTGAGGTTAGTCTATAATATCTAATAATGGCTAATATTCTTGAATCTTTCTTTGGAACAATTCATATGAGTTTTTAAATTCAAAATATTTAAATCTTCTTTTCATGGCAAGAGAGACATACATCTACAATTCTGGTAAAATTGTGATCCCTTTTATCTTTATACCAATAATGGGTCTGCAACACGGTTCCTGCTGTTTGAAGGTTTAAAATAACACGGAAAGGTGATTGTGCCTACTGGATACATGTTTTTCCTATTTAACTTCCACTTCCTTTATACATGAATGAATGATATCAGTGTCTTTAAACAAAAATTATTTTGTATTGAATAAATAAATAAATATAAACATTGTAATAATTTTAAGGATTTTTATCAGCCTCTTAAAAAAACAAAGAAAGTAATACTGTTCTGGTTATTTATTATAGCCAGGAAAAAATACACACACACACACACACACACACACACACACACACACACATATATGTATGTATGTATGTATGTATATACATACACATATATATATATGTATATGTATATATATATATTGCTCATATAGTGCTCTTTTCCTAACTTTTTTCTCTTTTTTAAATTTTTTGATTATATTCTTTATTTACATTTTACATGCTTTCACCTTACCTAGCTGCCTCTCCCAAAGTCCCCTATACATTCTTACCAACCTGCTCCCCAACCCACCCACTCCTGGCCCTGGCATTAACCCTATACTGGGGCATATAATCATCAAAAGACCAAGGGCCTCTCCTCCCATTGATGACTGACAATGCCATCCTCTGCTACACATGCAACTAGAGACACAAGCTCTGGGTGGTACTGGTTAGTTCATATTTTTGTTCATCCTATAGGGTTGCAGACACATGTAGCTCCTTAGGTACACTCTCTAGCTCCTCCATTGGGGGCCCTGTGTTCCATCAAATAGATGACTGTGAGCTTCCACTTCTGTATTTGCCAGGCACTGGCATGGCCTCACAAGAGATAGCTATATCGGGTCCTGTCAGTAAATCTTGCTGGCATATGCAATAGTGTCTGGTTTGATGGTTGTTTATGGTATGGGTCCCTGGGTGAGGCAGTCTCTGGAAGGTCTTACCTTCTGTCTCAGTTCCAAACTTTGTCTCTGTAACTCCTTCCATGGGTTTTTGTTCCCCATTTTAAGAAGGAACGAGCTTCTGGTCAGATCCTGTGCACCTTGCACCAGCCCAGGGCTCGGGCACTCTTCCCAAGGCCCCTTCGGGACTCCCCAGGCTATCTTGGGACCACAGGCGAGCAGCTGAAAGCAACATCTGTTCCTGCCCAATCCTGTGCAACCTGAGACACCACCCAGGACAGAGATAAAGGCCCAGAGCAGGACAGACTCTCCCTTCCGGTCGGGTCCGGTGCACCACTCACCAGCCCAGGGCTCGGGCACAGGCTCTGCGCACGCTTCCCGAGGCCCCTTCGGGACTCCTCAGGCTATCTTGGGACCACAGGTGAGCAGCTGAACTCAGCATCCATTCCTGCCCAATCCCGTGCAACCTGAGACACCAGCCAGGACAGAGATAAAGGCCCAGAGCAGGACAGATTCTCCCTTCTGGTCTGCACCAACACCAGGTCTCCTTGGTTAGAGATGGCAGGAGGTAAGCATAAGAACAGAAGCAACAGAATCCAAGGGTACTTGGCATCACCAGATCCAAACTCACCCACCCCATCAAGTCCTAGATACAACAGCACACCAGAAAAACAGGACATGGATATGAAGTCACTCATGATGATGATGATGGAGGACTATAGAAGGAAATGCAGGAAAACATAGATAAACAACTAGAAGCATTTAAAGAGGAAAAACTTAGAGAGTTACAGGAAAACAATACCAACAGGTGATGGAATTCAACAAAGCCATCCAAGACCTAAAAATGGAAGTAGAAACAATTAAGAAAAACCAAAAGGAGATAACCCTGGAGATAGAAACCATAGGAAAAAAATCAGGAACCATAGATATGAGCATCAGCAACAGAATACAAGAGATAGAAGAAAGAATCTCAGGCACAGAAGATTCTATAGGGAGCATAGACAAGACAATCAAAGAAAATGCTAAATGCAAAAAGATCCTAACACAAAATATCCAGGAAATCGAGGACACAATGAGAAGACCAAACTTAAGGATAATAGGAGTAGATGAGAAGGAAGAATAACAAAAGGGCCAGCAAATATCTTCAACAAAATAATAGAAGAAAACTTTCCATACCTAAAGAATGAGATGCCCATAAACATACAAGAAGCCTACAGAACTCCAAATAGGCTAGACCAGAAAAGAAATTCCTCCCGACACATAATAATCAGAACAACAAATGCACTAAATAAAGAGAGAATATTAAAGGCAGCAAGGGAAAAAGGTCAAGTAACATATAAGGGCAGGCCTATTAGAATTACTCCAGACTTCTCACCAGAGACTATGAAAGCCAGAAGATCATAGACAGAGATTATACAGACACTAAGAGAACACAAATGCTAGCCCAGGCTACTGTACCCAGCAAAACTCTCATTTACCATAGACGGAGATACCAAAGTATTCCATGACAAATTCACATTTACATAATATCTTTCCACAAATCCAGCCCTTCAAAGGATAATAACAGAAAAACACCAATACAAGGATGGAAACTATGCCCTAGAAAAAGCAAGAAAGTAATCCTTCAACAAACCTAAAAGACGACAGCCACAAGAACAGAATCCCAACTCTAAAAACAAAAATGACAGGAAACAACAATTACTGTTCCTTAATATCTCTTAATATCAATGGACTCAATTCCCCGATAAAAAGACATAGACTATCAGACTGGCTGCACAAAAGGACCCAACGTTTTGCTGCTTACAAGAAACACACCTCAGGAAAAAAGACAGACACTACCTCAGAGTGCAAGATTGGAAAACAATTTTCCAAGCAAACAGTCCGGAGAAAAAAGCTGGGGTAGCCATTCTAATATGGAATAAAACAGACTTTCAACCCAAAATTATCAAAAAAGACAAAGAGGGGCACTTCATACTCATCAAAGGCAAAATCTTCCAAGAGGAACTCTCAATCCTGAATATCTCTGCTCCAAATGCAAGGGCAGCCTTCAGAAGAGGTTCCATCTGGTAATAAGGACACATGTCCCACTATGTTCATAGCAGCCTTATTCATAATAGCCAGAATCTGGAAAGAACCCAGATGTCCCTCAACAGAGGAATGGATACAAAAAATTTGGTACATTTACACAATGGAGTACTACTCAGCTATTAGAAACAATGAATATATGAAATTCCTAGGCAAATGGATGGATCTGGAGGGTGTCATCCTGAGTGAGGTAACCCAATCACAAAAGAACTCACATAACATGTACTCACTGATATGTGGATACTAGCCCAGAAGCCTAGACTACCCAAGATACAATTTATTAAACACATGAAACTCAAGAAGAATGAAGTTCAAAATGTGGTCTCTTCACCCTTTCCTAGAATAAAGAACAAAGCACACATTGAAGGAGTTACAGAGATCATGTGTGAAGCTGAATCAAAAGGATGGACCAACCATTGACAGCGGCTGCCAGGGATCCTTCCCATAATCAGCCACCAAAAATAAACACTATTGCAGATGCCAGCAAGATAATGCTGAAAGGGCCCTGATATAGCTGTCTCCTGGGAGGCTATACCAGTGCCTGGCAAACATGGAAGTGGATGCTCACAGTCAGCTATTAGTTGGAACACAGGACTCCCAAGGAAGGAGCTAGAGAAAGTTCCCAAGGAGCTGAAGGGGTCTTCAACCCTATAGGTGGAAGAATAACATGAACTAACTAGTTCCCCCTGCGCTCATGTCTCTAGCTGCATATATAGAAGAAGATGGCCTAGTTGGCCATCATTGGGAGGAGAGGCCCCTTGGTCATACAGACTTTATATGCCCCAGTACAGGGGAATGCCAGGGCCATTATGTGGGAGGGGGTGGGTAGGGGAGGAGGGCGGGGATGGGGGAGGGTATGGGGAAATTTCTGGATAACACTTGAAATGTAAATGAAGAAAATATCTAATAAAGAGGAAAAAATTTAAAAAAAAAGAAAAAAAAGAAGGAACGATGTATCTACTCTTTGGTCTTCCTTCTTCTTGAGTTTCATGTGTTTTAGAAATTGTATCTTGGGTATTCTAAGTTACTGGGCTTATATCCACTTATCAGTGAGTGCATATCATGTGTGTTCTTTTGTGATTGGGTTAGCTCACTCAGAATGATATTCTCCAGATACATCTATTTCCCTAAGTATTTAATAATTTTCTTTAATAGCTGAGTAGTACACCATTGTGTAAATGTTCCACAATTTCTGTATCCATTCCTCTGTTGAGAGTCATCTGGGTTCTTTCCAGCTTCTGGCTATTATGAATAAGGCTGCTATGAACATAGTGGAGCATGTTTCCTTATTACCAGTAGGAACAGCTTCTGGGTATGTACCCAGGAGAGGTATTGCTGGATCTTCTGGTAGTACTATGTCCAATTTTCTGAGGAACCAACAAACTGATTTAACAATGGTTGTACAAGCTTCCAATCCTACCAACAATGGAGGAGTGTTCCTCTTTCTTTACATTGTCGCCAGCATCTGCTGTCACCTGAATTTTTGATCTTAGCCATTCTGATTGGTATTAGGTAGAATCTCAGGCTTGTTTTCATTTGCAATTCCCTGATGATAAGGATGTTGAACATTTTTTCAGGTGCTTCTCAGTCACTCATTATTCTTCAGTTGAGATTTCTTTGTTTAGCTCTGTACCTCACTTTTAAAATAGGGTTATTTGATTTTCTGAAGTCCAGCTTCTTGAGTTCTTTGTATATGTTAGATATTAGACTTCTATCAGATTTAGGATTGGTAAAGAATCTTTCCCAATCTGTTTGTGGCCTTTTTGTCTTATTGACAGTGTCTTTTGCCTTACAGAAGCTTTGCAATTTATGAGGTTCCATTTGTTGATTCTCCATCTAACAGCAGAAGCCATTGCTCTTGTGTTCAGGAATATTTCTCCTGTGCTCATATCTATGAGATTTTTTTCCCACTTTCTTCTCTTTAAGTTTCAGTGTCTGTGGTTTTATGTGGAGTTCCTTCATCCACTTAGACTTGAGTTTTATACAAGGAGATAAGAATGGATCAATTTGCATTCTTCTACATGCTAACTGCCAGTTGAGCCATCACCATTTGTTGACAATGCTGTCTTTTTTCCACTGGATGGTTTTAGTTCCTTTGTCAAAGATCAAGTGGCCATAGGTGTGTGGGTTCATTTCTGGGTCTTCAATTCTATTCTACTGATCTATTTGTCTGTTGCTGTACTGGTACCATGCAGTTCTTATCACAATTGCTCCATAGTATAGTCATGGTGATTTCACCAGAGTTCTTTTAATGTTGAGAATAGTTTTTGGTATCCTAGGTTTTTTGTTGTTCCAGATGAATTTGCACATAGCCCTTTATATCTCTGTTAAGAATTGAGTTGAAATTTTGATGAGGATTGCATTGAATGTGTAGAATGCTTTGGGCAGGATAGCCATTTTGACTATATTAATCCTGCTCATCCATAAGCATGGGAGATCTTTCCATCTTCTGAGATCTTCAAGTTCTTTCATCAGAGACTTGAAGTTCTTATCATACAGATCTTTCACTTCCTTAGTTAGAGTCACACCAAGGTATTTTATACTATTTGTGACTATTGTCACAAAGGGTGTTGTTTCCCTAATTTCTTTTTTTTTTAATACAAGATGTAATTTTATTCACTGATTGGTTAAAAAGAATTAAATTATGAAGTTTTTAGAATAATGAATAGAACTGAAAAATACTATACTGAGTGAAAAAAAAAAAAAAAAACATTCCCCTGTAGATTATCATCCATGTCATTAATAGGGATGACTTAATTGCAGCTTTTTGTTTGTTTGTTTGCTTGCTTTTTGGTTGGATTTTGCTGTTCAAAGCCCCAAGATTTAATGGCAGGAATTTACTTTTTTTCCAATTTTTATTAGATATATTCTTCATTTACATTTCAAATGTTATCTCAAAAGTCCCCTATACCCTCCCACAACTCCCCTCCTGGATCCCCTACCCAACCACTCCCACATCTTGGCACTGGCATTCACCTGTACTGGGGCATATAAGGTTTGCATAAACAAGGGGCCTCTCTTCCCAATGATGGCCAACTAGGCCATCTACTGCAACATAAGCAGCTAGAGACACGAGCTCTGGGGGTACTGGTTAGTTCATATTGTACTTCCACCTATAGGGTTGGAGACCCCTTCAGCTCCTTGGGTACTTTCTCTAGCTCCCCTATTGGGAACCCTATAATCTATCTAATAGCTGACTGTGAACATCCACTTCTGTGTCTGCCAGGCACTGGCATAGCCTCACAGGAAACAGCTGTATCAAGATGCTTTCAGTAATATCTTGCTGGCATATGCAATAGTGTCACGTTTGATGGATGATTATCGGATGGATCCCTGCTGCAGCAGTCACTGGTTGGTCCATCCTTTTTTCTCAGCTCCACACTTGATCTCTGTAACTCCTACAATGTGTGTTTTGTTTCTAATTCTAAGAAGGGGTAAAGTGTCCACACTTTGGTCTTTATTCTTCTTGAGTTTCATGTGTTTTGCAAATTGAATCTTGGGTAATCTAAGTTTCTGGGCTAATATCCAATTATCAGTGAGAACATGTTATGTGAGTTCTTTTGTGATTGGGTTACCTCACTCAGAATGATACCCTCCAGATCCATCCATTTGCCTAGGAATTTCATATATTCATTGTTTTTAATAGCTGAGTAGTACTCCATTGTGTAAATGTACCACATTTTCTGTATCCATTCTTCTGTTAAGGGACATCTGCATTCTTTCCAGCTTCTGGCTATTATAAATAAGGCTGCTATGGACATAGTGGAGCATGTGTCCTTATTACCAGTTGGAATAAAATCTGGATATATGCCCAGGAGAGGTATTGCAGGATTCTATGGTAGTAATATGTGCAATTTTCTGAGGAACTGCCAGACTGATTTCCAGAGTGGTTGTAAAAGCTTGCAATCCCACCAACAATGGAGGAGTTTTCCTCTTTCTCCACATCCATGCCAGCATCTGCTGTCACCTAAATTTTTGATCTTAGCCATTCTTACTGGTGTGAGGTGGAATCTCAGGGTTGTTTTGATTTAAATTTCCTTGATGATTAAAGATGTTGAACATTTTTTTTTCAAGTGCTTCTCAGCCATTCTGTATTCCTCAGTTGAGACTTCTTTGTTTAGCTCTGTGCCCCATTTTTAATGAGGTTATTTGATTTTCTGGTGTCCACCTTCTTGAGTTCTTTATATATATTGGATATTAGTCCCCTATCTGATTTAGGATTGGTAGAGTTCCTTTCCCAATCTGTTGGTGGCCTTTTTGTCTTATTGACAGTATCTTTTGCCTTACAGAAACTTTGCAACTTTTTGAGGTACCACTTGTCAATTCTTGATCTTACAACACAAGCCCTTGCTGTTCTATTCAGGAATTTTTCCCCAGTGCCCATATCTTCGAGGATTTTCCCCACTTTCTCCTCTATAAGTTTCAGTGTCTCTGGTTTTATGTGGAGGTCCTTCAACCACTTAGACTTGACCTTAGTACAAGGAGATAAGAATGGATGAATTCCCATTCTTCTACTTGATAACCCAGAGTTGTGCCAGCACCATTTGTTGAAAAGGCTGTCTTTTTTCCACTGGATGGTTTTAGCTCCCTTGTCAAAGATCAGGTGACCAAAGGTGTTCATTTCTGGGTCTTCAATTCTATTCCATTGATCTACCTGTCTAATGCTGTACCAGTACCATGCAATCTTTATCACAATTGCTCTGTAGTACAGCATGAGGTCAGGTATGGTGATTCCACAAGAGATTCTTTTATTTTTGAGAATAGTTTTTGCTAACCTAGGTTTTTTGTTATTCCAGATGAATTTGCAAATTGCCCTTTCTATCTCAGTGAATAATTGAGTTGGAATTTTGATGGGGATTGCATTGAATCTATAGATTGCTTTTGGCCAGATAGCCATTTGGAGTATATTAATTCTGCCATTCCATGAGCATTGGAGATCTTTCCAACTTCTGATATTTTCTTCAGTTTCTTTCCTCAGAGACTTGAAGTTCTTATCATACAAATCTTTCACTTCCTTTGTTAAAGTCACACCAAGATATTTTATATTGTTTGTGACTATGGTGAAGGGTATAGTTTCCCTAATTTCTTACTCACCCTGTTTATCCTTTGTGTAGAGAAAGGCCACTGATTGTCCTATCTTCTAGATTATAATACTTCGTACCTTTGTTTTTTCTGCCATAGAATGATTTCTGAAGAACAACTTAAGTGTCAGTATTCCTTCATAAACCACAAAGTCTTTTAAGTATGAGTGCTTCTGGGTCACCTACAATCTCATCAGCAACTCCTTACCAATTATCTGCAGGTAATTCCATTAAACTCATTGATAGCACAGGGGAAACTTTAATACATTTGAAATTTGGTTTGCCTTAGAGATGAACCAAACTTTGTGAAAAGGGTTTATATATTATTTAGACTCCAAATAGAGGGATAAAATTATCACAGTAAGTAGTAAATTCAGTTCTTAATTTTTGCATATTTCATAGTACTATGAAAGATAAATTTTAGACTGACATAAACATCACAGTTGTTTTAGTAATAACCAAATTTTTATAGATGAATATTCAGATTGGTAGATATTTCTAGAAAAAATTGAACAGATTATAAATCTTTTGCAAGTTATGAAGGTCTGAATAAGTTATTTAAGATTCATAAAGGCCAAGAATTAAAGACAGTGTATAAGATATTAAAGTTTATAATGTCTAAATTTAACAATTACAGACAATAACAAAAATGTATGTTCAGCCAATGGTTATTTAGAAGTATCTGATTATTAAAACTGAATAGTATTTTCAGACAGCATCTTCCAACTGTATGCCATAATCTGTATGAGGTAAAATCTGCTCCATAGCTACAGCTGATGAACTATGGCAGGAATCCAGAAAGAAGTGTATTGCCTTCTGAAATAAGGAGCTATGGAGCATCCCTAGCTTCTTCTGCTAAGAGTTCATATCTGTGTTTGTTCTGCAAGTGACAGGGACATTTTCCCTCAGCCATGGGTAAGAATTATGGAGACTGGGTGTCAATTTTTTCTGCTGTAGAATCTGTTTATGGAAGAAAAATATCAAAGACACATCAAATGTGCCATATTTAGAAGATAGAATGAAAACTATTAATGCCATGAAAGACAGAAACCATACTAGAGATCCAAAAGAAGAAAATTCTGAGGAGCTGAGCTTGGGAAGACATCATCCTGGCCCTAAGTACTATCCAGCTTCATACTCAGTTTGATGACATACATTATATATCATCAGAGAGGCTGAGGTGATAATAGGATCCATGTGAATTATATTGGATATGGTAGTACGTGGGGAAGTAGATTGAATAGACACTGTTAAACTTCATACAGAGTCTCTTTACAGCTTAGGAGGTATTCATAGGACTAGGTTTAAACTTATGCCTACAAGGTTGATATCTTGTCTCTGCTCCATTCTTCTGAAAGAGACTTTTGTGTTTCTGATTCAGTGTTACATTGACCCAACAGGGAGGAGTCCACAATGTCATTCTTGATGTTGTTTCTCTTTGATCATTTAAGTTGTGGTAGAAGGGGCTTAGAGAGTAGCTCATTAAAATGTTTTTTGTCTACACCTTAAATATCCTGATTATCATTTCTGCATTCAGCTAATGTTTCCAAATTTACTTAATCCTTTGGAAATTTGTCATTCTAACCAGAACATAAATGGGAAAACTGTGAAAGTTTTTACATTATATTTTCTGTGAAATAAGTCAACAAATGTGAGGGTTTTCATTGCATCTGGTGAGACTTACATCTTGCATAGAGGAGTTTCTGTAGTTATTATAGTTCTGTATTTTAATGTTACTTTTAGTATTTTCAAATGAAACCTTAAGGATTAGTGTGCTATGTAATGGGGCAAATTATGGATAAACAATTTAACTAATATGGTTTTCTTTAAACAAAATATTGTTAACCTCCATTTTTAGTACATCAGTTTGCTTAACACATTGAACATGAAGAAAGATGAACAAAGAAACCTGAAGAAACCAAAATGTTTATATTTACATGGGAACATACATATGCATGAAAATATATCTGTGTTTGTGTGTATTTCTATACATGAATTGTAAGAAATGAAAATACACATTGAAATAAACATACTAAAATTAATACAAAGCACAAAGGATAGTTAGCAGAAAATAGCTGCACTGTTCATGTAGTGATTCTTTCAGTCTGATATTCTTCTGGGTAACTTTTGCAGCAGTCTGAACATCAGTGTAGGAGAAAATGGACAGTATTCTGAAAGCCTGTCTGCACATGTCTAATGTCTCTGATAAAAAGAAGTCTTATGTACTTCTGTTGAATAAATGTTTCATTGACTTACAAACTATAAACAAAAATCAGGGGAATGCTTAGGCAGTTTCCAAGTGAATTTTAAAGAATGCTTTGGCCAGCTACCTTGTCAGTACTCCTCGCTGGGAATGTGCACCTATATTTTAGCACCTTTTAAAGAGACTTCTACAAAACTTCAGTACTGAAGAGACAGGAAAGCAATAAACAGTATATATTAATGAGGGTTAATGGAAAACCCTGAACCAACATGAGAGACAGAGACAGATAGAAGTTAGAGGCCGATTTGTATATTCAAATTCTATAGGTTTTTATTGGTACATATGTGAAACCATGGGATACAGATTAAGTAGAAGTGTCAATGCCCCATGTCTGGAAGTTGAGTGTACCCATGTAAGAAATGTGTAGTCCCTGGGAGATAGGAGCTGATAGAGCCTTATTAAGAAGGTCCAGTGAGATGGTTTTTTGGATGTGAATGTGGAACTTTGCCTTCTAAGTGGATGGAGGACTCAAAACCATTAATTTGATCATGGGATCATTTGAAAAAAATTGGTTCTACCAAAAACTTCTATCATAATGTTCCTCCTTGATACAGGCCAAAGTCATTGGCTACTTGGTCTTGGACTTAAGAACTTAAAAACTGTCAACTCAATCTTTTCTCACGCATTTTGTCATACCACTGCAAAGCTGGCCAGAACAAAGATCCAGGAGAAATTTACTCTCAGACTTAGGAAGAGTCATGTCTTCAACTGATGACATCAATGTTAATAACAAGGGATTGCTACTTTGCTATTATGTATGTTTTTCCAGGTATCTGAATGCCATTCCATAGCCAATTTGACTCATGAGGTTAACCAACTTGTAGATATGTTGGGATCATTCTTGAATCAGTTTGCAGATTCGTTTTTCTGGGTTTCACCTGCTGACACTTTTTTTTTGCATTTTTTATTAGATATTTTCTTAATTTACATTTCAAATGCTATTCTGAAAGTCCCTCCCCCTCCCCCCTCCCTGCTCCCCTGCCCACCCACACTCACTTCTTGGCCCTGGCGTTTCCCTTTATTGGGGCATATAAAGATTGCAGTACCAAGGGGCCTCTCCTCCAAATGATGGCTGACCAGCCCATCTTCTGTTACATATGATGCTAGAGACTCGAGTTCTGGGAGTTCTGTTTAGTTCGTATTGTTGTTCCTCTTCTAGGGTTGCAGACCCCTTCAGCTCCTGGTGTTCTATCTCTAGCTTCTCCAATGTGGGCCCCATGCTACCTCTTATGGATGACTGTGAGCATCCACTTCTGTGGGAGTCAGCTATATCAGGAACCCTTCAGTAAACACTTGCTGTCCTATGCAATAGTGTCTGAGTTTAGTGACTGATTATGGGATGGATCCCCAGTGGGTTAGGCTCTGTATGGTCCATCCTTTCATCTTAGCTATAAACTTTGTCTCTGTAACTCCTTTCATGGGTATTTTGTTTCCTATTCAAAGGAGGAATGAAGTATCCACACGTTGGTCTTCCTTCTTGATTTTCATGTGTTTTTCAGATTGTATCTTGGGTGTTCTAAGTATCTGGGCTAATATCCATTTATCAGTGAGCCCATATCCAATGACTTCTTTTGTGACTGGGTTATCTCACTAAGGATTATGTCCTCCAGATTGATTCATTTGCCCCAAAATTTCATAAATTCATTTTTTAATAGCAGAATATTACTCCATTGTGTAAATGTACCATATTTTCTGTATCCATTCCTCTGTTGAGGGACATCTGGGTTCTTTCCAGCTTCTGGCTATTATAAATAAGGCTGCTATGAACATAGTGGAGCATGTGTCCTTTTTACCAGTTGGAACATCTTCTGGGTATATGCCCAGGAGAGGTATTGCTGGATCCTCTGGTAGTACTATGTTCAATTTTCTGAGATATTGCCAGACTGACTTCCAAAGTGGTTGTACAAGCTTGCAATTCCACCAGCAATGGAGGAGTGTTCCTCTTTCTCTACATCCTCGCCAGCATCTGCTGTCACCTAAGTTTTTGATCTTAGCCATTCTGACTGGTGTGAGGTGGAATCTCAGTGTTGTTTTGATTTGCATTTCCCTGATGATTAAGGATGTTGAACATTTTTCAGATGTTTCTCAGCCATTAGGATTTCCTCAATTGAGAATTCTTTGTTTAGCTCTGTACCCCATTTTTTAATGGGGTTATTCATTTTTCTGGAGTCTAGCTTCTTTAGCTCTTTGTATTAAAATTATCCCATGCATCCTATCTGACCACCATGGACTAAGGCTGATCTTCAATAACAACATAAATAATAGAAAGCGAACATCCTCATAGAAACTGAACAATGCTCTACTCAATGATTCCTTAGTCAAGGATAAAATAAAGAAAGAAATTAAAGACTTTCTAGAGTTTAATGAAAATGAAGCCACAACATACCCAAACTTATGGGACACAATGAAGGCAGTCCTAAGAGGAAAACTCATTGCCTTGAATGCCTCCAAAAAAGAAATTAGAGAGAGCATACACTAGTAACTTGACAGCACACCTAGAAGCTCTAGAACAAAAGGAAGCAAATTCACCCAAGAGGAGTAGAAGGCAGGAAATAATCAAACTCAGGGCCGAAATCAATCAAGTAGAAACAAAAAGAACTATTCAAAGAATTAACCAAACCAGGAGCTGGTTCTTTGCGAAAATCAACAAGATAGATGAACCCTTAGCCAGACTCACTAGAGGGCACAGTGACAGTATCTTAATTAACAAAATCAGAAATGAAAACGGAGACAAAACAACAGAACCTGAGGAAATCCAAAACATCATCAGATCCTACTACAAAAGGCTATACTCAACAAATCTGGAAAAGCTGGAGGAAATGGACAATTTCCTAGACAGATACCAGGTACCAAAGTTAAGCCAGGTTCAGATTAATGATCTAAAGAGGCCCATTTCCCCTAAAGAAATAGAAACAGTCATCAATAGTCTCCCAACCAAAAAAGCCCAGGACCAGATGGCTTTAGTGCAGAGTTCTATCAGACCTTCAAAGGAGACCTAATTCCACCTCTCCTCAAACTATTCCATGAAATAGAGACACAAGGTACTCTACCCAATTCATTCTATGAAGCCACAATTGCTCTGATACCTAAGCCACACAAAGATCCAACAAAGAAAGAGAACTTCAGACCAATTTCCCTCATGAACATCAATGCAAAAATACTCAATAAAATCCTCGCAAACTGCATCCAAGAACACATCAAAACGATCATCCATCATGACCAAGTAGGCTTCATCCCAGGAATGCAGGGATGGTTTAATATATGTAAATCCATCAACATAATACACTATATAAACAAACTCAAGGACAAAAACCACATGATCATCTCCTTAGATGCTGAGAAAGCATTTGACAAAATCCAACACCCTTTCATGATAAAAGTCTTGGAAAGAACAGGAATTCAAGGCCCATACCTGAGCATAATAAAAGCAATCTACAGTAAACCAGTAGCCAACATCAAACTGAATGGAGAGAAGCTGGAAGCAATTCCATTAAAATCAGGTACTAGACAAGGCTGCCCACTGTCTCCCTACCTATTCAATATATTACTTGAAGTCCTAGCCAGAGCAATTCGACAACAAAAGGAGATCAAGGGGATACAAATTGGAAAGGAAAAAGTTAAAATTTCACTGTTTGCAGATGATATGATAGTATATATTCAGGACCCCAAAGACTCCACCAAAGAATTCCTAAACCTGATAAACAGCTTCAGTGCAGTAGCTGGATATAGAATTACCTCAAACAAATCAATGGCCTTTCTCTACACAAAGGATAAGAAGACTGAGAAAGAAATTAGGGAAACAACACCCTTCACAATAGTCACAAATACTATAAAATACCTTGGTGTGACTCTAACTAAGGAAGTGAAAGATATGTATGACAAGAACTTCAAGTCTCTGAAGAAAGAAATTGAAGAAGATCTCAGAAGATGGAAAGATCTCCCATGCTCATGGATTGGCAGGATTAATATAATCAAAATGGCTATCCTGCCGAAAGCAATCTACAGATTCAATGCAATCCCCATCAAAATACCAACTCAATTCTTCACTGAGATAGAAAGGGCAGTTTGCAATTTCATATGGAATAAAAAAAAAAAAAAAACCTAGGATAGCAAAAACCATTCTCAACAATAAAAGAACCTCTGGGGGAATCACCATGCCTGACATTAAGCTGTACTACAGAGCAATTGTGATAAAAACTGCATGGTACTGGTACAGCAACAGACAGATAGATCAATGGAATAGAATTGAAGACCCAGAAATGAATCCACACACCTAAGGTTACATGATCTTTGACAAGGGAGCTAAAACCATTCAGTGGAAACAGGACAGCATTTTCAACAAATGGTGCTGGCACAACTGGTGGTTATCATGTAGAAGAATGCAAATTGAACCATTCTTATCCCCTTGTACAAAGCTTAAGTCCAAGTGGATCAAAGACCTCCACATAAAACCAGAGACACTGAAATTTATAGAGGAGAAAGTGGGGAAAACCCTCGAAGATATGGGCACAGGAGAAAGATTCCTAAACAGAACTGGTCTTGTCAAACACTGATTAACCCTGTGTGAGCTACACTGCCAGCCAATATTAGCCTCTGCATCATTCAGCTCTACTTCATTCTCTTTATGTCTCACTGGAAGAACTGGAAAAACCACAAGTTAATCATCTGAGTTGGAGACAATAATTTCTGGGGAGGAATAAGGCCCTTCCTCTAAAGTGTCAGTCAGTCTGTCCATGCTTTCATCCAGATGCTAATTCCCATCTCCATGGCATTTATTTATTCTTTTATTAAGGTCACATTCATCTTCCCATCTGTGAGAAGATCTACTCTGCTGAGTCGCTTACAATGCCACTAGCTCACCTCGTCTCAAAGGATGGAACCTGGAACATACCACACATCAGTGTTGCCCCTCAATACCTGCTCCCCATTTGGAGAACAAGTTCATGGTTAGAAAGAAGGGTTTTTCCAAGCAGAACAGATAATAGCATCTCTCTCCCACCCTGCCCACAAGTAGAAGGAGCTCAGTCATGAGGGAAACAAGGAATTATAGCAGCAGTGACAGTGAAAGGCAGATACCAGCAAGAACCAAGTGCAAGTTTGTAAAAAGCACCACTTTGCACTGGCCCTTGTTACAACTGTGCAGCTAGTCTTTGTGAGAAGGTCTTTCCTCCTCCATGTGTCCTTTCTTGTTACATCCTCACAGATTCACTGAGAGGCATGCCTATACTTTATTCCACATTGAATCAAGTAGATAATAAAATGAACTGTAACAGTCAGTACCCGAATTAGTCTTTCGGTTATTACAATACAATTGAACACAGTGAATGTATTTACTATGAACTAAAGTTCCATGGACTTTCACACTATGCATCTGAGAAGACTGGACCAATTCCTGTCTTCATGGTGAAAGAAGTACCATTCTTGAATGTTCTGTGTTCTAGCAGGCATATCCATCCCACACCCAAGTTAAGCCAACATTTCAGGATGATGGACAGAAAATGATGCACCCAATGTGAGACCTTGACTGTGGCTTGAGGACAATTTAAAGTCAAAGGACATATTGGAGTCTTGCCAATTATATCATTTGAGTCAAGCTTGCAGATGCCAAGTACAACATAGAATTCTCAGGGAATGCTGCTATAGGTTGGTGCTGTAGAAGGCTGATTCCAGATCTGACACCAAGAGACCATTACTATTCACCAAGTATCTCTAAGTTGCTGACACTCTTTAGACATAGGCTATCTAAAAGAGGTCTCCTGACATTCTCAAAGGGAAATGCAGTCTGACTTCCTTTCTGTGGTCTATGCCAAGTATAAATGTGGTGTCTTGTATTATTCTCTCCCCATCCTACTCAACTTTGGTGGTATATCCCTCCACAAAGGATGTCTCACTCTATAAGCTATGCCCTATTCCTATGGCACAGGGTCTTTCCCTGTATATAGAGCTGGGCTGGCACTCCTAGCAATTCCTAGCAATCTTTTCCCTCTCAGCACCAGAGTTATAAGGTCTCACAGATAGTTTTGTTTTTGTTTATTATTATTATCACTTTTATTTTACAGTTTAATTGTAGACCCCTTCCAATTCTGACCTCCCACAGTTCCTCATCCCATTCCTCTTCACCCCTGTTTCTAAGAAGATGTCCCCATCCCCTGACAGACTTCCCCTCCCGACTCCCTGAGGCCTCAAGTCTCTAAAAGGTTAAACTCTTTTCCCACTGATGATATACCAAGCAGTCCTTTGCTTTATATGCAGGGCTCAGAGCAGCTCATATATGCTGCCTGGTTGGTTGCTCAGTGTCTCAGAGATTTCAGGGGTCCAGGTTAGTTGAAACTGCTTGTTGTCCTATGGGGTTGCCCTCCTCTTCAGTTTCTTCCAGTATTTCCCCAATTCATACACAGGGTTATCAAACTTCAGTCCAATGGTTGGGTCAAACTAGCTGCATCAGTCTCAGTCATTAGCTTATTTTGCTTCTCAGAGGACAGCCATGCTAGGTTCATGTCAGTATGCACAACATAGAATCAGGAATAGTGTCAGGCCTTGGAGACTCCCCTTGAGTATTCCATATTGAGCCAAGCACTTGACCTCCTTAACCCCAATCTTTTGTCCATTTTGATCCTTGAAGTTCTTTCAAACAGGAACAGGTCTCTGTCAGAATAATTGACTGTGAGATGGCATTCCATCCCTCCACTTAATGCCCTGTCTTTCTACTGGAAGTGGACACTATGCGTTCCCTCTCATCAGTATTGGGCATTTAATGTAAGATTCCCTCCCTTTGAGTCTTGAGATTCTCTCATCTCCCAAGTGTCTGATACTTCCTAGAGGGTTTTCCCATCTCCTATGCTATGAGATTGCATTATTTTTCATTCATTCTGCTGGCCATCTGAGCTTCTCTTCTTCCCCTCCCTCTCCATACCTTTTCCACTCTCCTCTCTCCTCCCACCAAGGTCCCTCCCTCCATTTGTATGGTGTGATGGATTTCTTCTTTTGTTTAATTGTATACTCGGTGCCAATTATTTCATTTCACTAGGCTAAGGGTTTATCCGTTTTGTTGATTTTCACAAAGAATCAGCTTTTGGTCTTGATGAGTATTTATATTGTTCTTTTTGTTTCTATTTGTTTGATTTGGCCCTGAATTTGACTATTTCCTGTAGACTTCTCCTCTTGGTTGTGTTTGTCTCTTTTTCTTCTAGGGCTTTTAGATGTGGTGTTGTTAAGATAGGATCTCTCCAATGTATTGTGGGGGCACTTAGTGCTATGAATTTTCCTCTCAGCACTGCTTTTATTATGTCCCATAAGTTTGGATATGCTGTGTCATCATTTTCATTGAATTTCAGGAAGTCTTTAATTTCTTTCTTTATCGTTTTCCTGAACAAGTTATCATTGAGGAGAAAGTTGTATGGTTTCCATGGATATATAGATTTTCTGTTGTTTTTCTTCTTATTGAAGTCTAGAGTTTTTCCTTGGTGATCTTATAGGAAGCTTGGTATTATTTCAATCTTTTATCTATTGCAGCTTGTTCTGTGACGGATTATATATATATATGGTCAGTTTTGGAGAGGGTACCATAAGGCTATGATAAGAAAATATATTCTTTTGTTTTAGGGTGAACTATTCTATAGATATCTGTTAAGTCCATTTTATTCATAACCTCTATCAGTTTCATTGTGTCTCTCTTTAGTTTCTGTTTCAATGAACTGTTGCTTGTTGAGAGTAAGGTGTTGAATCTCCCACTATTATTGTGTGGGGTTCAATGTGTGCTTTGACCTTTCATAAAGTTTCTTTTATGCATATGCTTGCCCTTTCATTTGGGGCATAGATGTTTAGAATTGAGACTTTCTCTTGGTGGACTTTTTTATTTTCTGTATATCAAGTTTTCTTCCCCTTCTCACTTGATAACTTTTGGTTGAAAGTCTATTTTATTGAATATTAAAATGGCTACTCTTAACTTGTTTCTTGGGACATTTTGCTTCTAAGACTTCTTTTCATCTTTTTACTCTGAGGTAGTGCTTGTCTTTGTCATTGAGCTTGGTTTCTTGAATGCAGCAAAATTCTGGATCCTGTTTACATATTCCTTCTGTTAGCTTATGTCTTTTTATTGGGGGAATAACTTTATTGATATTGAGAAATATTAAGTACAGATTTTTTTTTTGTTCCTGCTCTGCTTGTTGTTGTAGGTGGCATTATGTGTATGTGGCCCTCTCCGTTTGTTTTTTTCATGAGATGATTAATTTCTTGGTTTTTTTCTTTAGTGTAGGTACCCTTGTTGTGTTGGTGTTTTTCTGATATAATCCTCTGTAGGGCTGGAATAGTGGATATATATTGTTTAAATTTGATTTTTCCTGGAATATTTTGGTTTCTCCATCTATGTTGATTGAGCATTTTGCAATGTTACAGTCGCCTGGGTTGGCATTGTGTTCTTTTAGAGTGTACAATGACCTCTGTCTAGGCTCTCTGGCTTTTAGAATCTCTGTTCATAAGTCTGGTGTAATGATGGCATGTCTGACTTTATATGTTACTTGGCCTTTTTCCCCTTACAGCTTTTAATATTCTTTCTTTGTTCTGTGATTTGCTGTTTTGATTATGATGTGACAAAAGGATTTTATTTTCTGGTCCCATCTCCTTGCTGTTCTAGAGGCCTTTTGTACATTTATGTCCAGCTCTTTTTATTTTAGGTTGCAGACATTTTCTTCTACAATTCTGTTGAAGATATTTTCTAGTCCTTTGAGCTGGGAATCTTTGCTCTCTTCTATACCTTAGGTTTGGTCTTTCTATTGTGTCCTGAATTTCCTGAATTTTTGGGATAGAAGTTTTTGTTTTTAGGTTTTGATTTTTTTTTTTTTGAGAATTTTCTCAGTATCTTCTATGGCATCTTCTATGTCTGAGATTCTTTCTTCTATCTCTTATATTCTATTGGTGATGCTTGCATCTGTAGCTCCTGATGTCTTTCCAAGGTTTTCCATTTCTAGGTTTGACCGCATTCCTAATTTCTTCATTGCTTCTCCTTCTATTTTTAGGTCTTGGACTTCTTTGTACAGTTCCTTTCCCTGTTTGGTTGTGTTTTTCTATATTTCCATAAGGGATTATGTGTTTTCTTTAAGGGCTTACTTGTGTTTTCCTGTATTTCTTTCAGTTTTTTTTTTTTAATCTTCCTTAAAGGACTATATTATCTCTAGGAGCTAGAATTTTAAGTCAGGGTCCTGTTTTTCAGGTGTGTTGGGGAGTCCAGGGCTTGCTGTGGTAGGAAGCTGGTATTTGATGGTGCCAAAGTATATTGGCTTCTGTTGATTATGGTTTTTCACTTGTCTCTCACAGTCTGTTTATTTCTGGTGTGAACTGACCTCGGTGTCTCTGTCTGCAGCCTGCCTCTTGTGTCTCTGGGTTGATTCAGGTCTCCTGGGAAACCTGTGGCCCTGGTGGCAGTAGATCACCTGAGAGGCCTTCAGACTGTGGTGTCTTCTGAGAGGTAGACATACTGTTGATCTGTCAGAGAGTAAGGTGCAGGGTTTAAAGATGAGAGTTTGAGATTTTATATGGGAGTATGGGGTTTTGAAATCAGGATCTCATATATGTACAGCAAGCATTATTACCTATTAATCCATCTTCACAATTCTCATGAAGAAATTGAACAAAGCAGTCCAAGACCTAAAAAGTAAAGTAGAAACAATAAAGAAATCAGAAGTCAGTTAAAACTGGAAATTGAAAACCTTGGAAGGAGGTCAGGAGCTATAGATGCAAGCATCAACAACACAGTAAAAGAGATAGAAGATGCATGGGATTTTGCTACATCCACTCAGTAGCAACCCGCGTGACAGACTGAAAAGTCTAGGCACGGTCCCAGGGCAAAAAAGCTCAGGGAAACTTTAGTCTCCTGGAATTGTGCCATCCTGTATAAAGAATCCTCCAACATCCTTGCTTTAGTTGGTAAACAGATCTGTGTGCTTTTCCCTAATATTGCTTCATTATAAGTGTCCCTAAAGATTCATATTCTAACATATAGCCAAGTTAGATCCTAGGCAGTCCTTTTCCCAACCTTGAGCATGAATAGCTAAGTCACTGCCCTACTAAGCAATTCAGCACTATCTAGGAATAAGGAAGTTTGCGGTTTGAGGAGGAACCAGACTAGATACTTAGAACTATAGCTAACTGGGTTACACCCAGATACAAGTATTTACAATTGTTTAAAGGGAATGTGGACTATACAATAGTCTACAATAGGAACTAGGGCTTCTAAGATTAAGTGGACCTTAGGTGGAGCTGGTTTTGATCCCAGTTGTTTAACATTGAATTTTTTTTCTCTTTATTAGATATTTTCTTCATTTACATTTCACATGTTATCCAGAAATTTTCCCTTACCCTCCCGCGTCCCCGCCCTGCTCCCCTACCCACCCCTCCCACGTAATGGCCCTGGCATTCCCCTGTTCTGGGGCATATAGAGTCTGTATGACCAAAGGGCCTCTCCTCCCAATGATGGCCAACTAGGCCATCTTCTTCCATATATGCAGCTAGAGACATGAGCGCAGGGGGAACTAGTTAGTTCATGTTATTCTTCCACCTNCACCTAGAGGGTTGAAGACCCCTTCAGCTCCTTGGGTACTTTCTCTAGCTCCTACCTTGGGAGTCCTGTGTTCCAACTAATAGCTAACTGTGAGCATCCACTTCTGTGTTTACCAGGCACTGGTATAGCCTCCCACAAGACAGCTATATCAGGTCCCTTTCAGCATTATCTTGCTGGCATATGCTATAGTGTTTATTTTAACATTGAATTTTATCCCAGTTGGTTCCTGCTGGTCCTTTCTCTGTCTGCATTCCTTTGTTTTAAGAATCTAGTAACCTTTAGTAACCTCATTGTATCCTGCCAGCATGTCATCTAACTTTCCTATGTATAAAAGTCTGATGCTCAATTTGACACATTACACTCAGATATTACACACTCCCTTGTGTGTCCTGTCTGTTTGTCACTCGCCGAATCTTTGCCCACTTCCTCAAGAGAACTCGACCCACGCAGGCAGGGGACCCAGAGGGCCTGTGGCAGGATTTTAAACCAAACAAACTTCACTTGTCACTTACTAGTGTTTTTGGCATTATAACAGGCTAAGTTAGCATGAGCATAAAAGAATTTGGCTTATTAGTCTGGAGCTGGAAATGCAGAGATTGTGTTACCTCATATTATATCAAATACTCGACATAGGCAATATAGAAAGAACCAAACTGAATTGATTCCCTTTTCTTTTTTTCTCTCTCTCTTTCTCTCTTTTTTTTTTTCCTTTTTTAGAGACAGAGTTTCTCTGTATAGCCCTGGCTGTCCTGGAACTCATTTTTGGAGACCAGGCTGGCCTCGAACTCAAATCTGCCTAACTCTGCCGGAGCGAGCGGGATCGAGCTGAACAAGGGGAAAAAAAGGAAGGAAGGAAAAAGGAAGGAAGGAAAAAGGAAAGAAAGAACAAAAGAAAGAGAGTTAGAAAGAAAGAAAGAAAGAAAGAAAGAAAGGAAAAAGAGATGAGCATATGAGAAGCCAGTGCTGAGTTAAAAAAAAAATGAAGTTACTGACTAGAAGAAATTCACATGTGCTTGATAATAATGAAAGAGACAAACAGCCTCAAATCTTAGTGCTTCATTACTTTGAGAAGGAAAATATTGTAACTCTTATCAAGGCTTAATACAACACAGTATCCCGACATTCCACATTAAAAACATAGAACTATGAAACATACACTCTAACTATGTTTAACTACTGAGTCACCTTTCAGACTCCTGGAAGTGTCTAGTCTTCTGGAAAGTCCATCCTTTGGCCTTGATGAATGACTTCCCATTCTGTGTCCATTTGCACTCTGGATCTATCACGTAAGGAGAGCAGAGTCTTTGTGTATATGTAATATTGTTTTTTTATTTATTTTGAAATATTAATGCCATATAATAATTCATATATTATGTATTCAAAATTATATACAATAATTATTTACTTCATTCATATATTATTCTTCATATTATATTCTGTCCCATCTTTTTAATTTACTTTCTCTCCTATGTACGTTTTTACTTTTCAAATCTCAGTTGAATGAATCCATACAGGATATAATTTTCTCAGTACAATTGGTTTTTCAAGGTTCATTTAGGTTCTGTGAGTAAATAAATAAAATTTATCTATTACTGGATCTTCTAGTCATGATAACATTTGTATGACAATAAGAATGTTTTTACTTTTTTAAACCTTGAGAAAATTTTAAGGTACTATTAATATTTTTGTATCAGATTATACATGGACATATATTTCCACTTATCTTTAGCAGATACATAGAGGAGTATTTGGGAGCCTTAAGATATAAAATTGAAACCTATATAGTTTAGTAACTGTAGATTTCTTTATGTAGAAATGTCAGTGTTTTGCAATGTACAATTTTCTTCAAGTCATTAGATTCTTATTTTAATATTTTTTGTTTTGCTTTCTTGTATGATGGAGAGACTATAATTCAAAGTATGTATGCATATGCTCTGCGTATACTTTGTTCACAGCTCTCCCTTTATTTTTCATCTTTTAAAAAAATTTTTTTCTCCAGGTTGTTGATTACTTAATATGAATGTAACTTTGTTGCAAGTTCTTTCCAAATTTTTGAGAAAATGTGACTACTACCTTTATTTTATTTGGGGGAGGATGGGGGGTTGAGACAGGGTTTCTCTGTATAATCCTGGCTCTCCTAGAACTCACTGTATAAACCAGACTGGCCTTGAACTCAGAAATCTGCCTGTCTCTGCCTCCCAAATGCTGGGATTAAAGGTATGTGCAACCACCACTCTGCTATGACTACTACTATTAACCAAATGTCTTTTATCTTGATGTAGCATTCAAATTTAAATCAACACCTCAATTATTTATCTGTAGATTAATGTTGAAGAAATATTTCAATAGTTTTATGTAGGCAATCAAGCTATTCCTTTCACAGAAAAATATATGAAGAATATATTGTTTGAATATATGATAAACTATTTTTCAGCATTAATTATAAAGTGAATTGGGACACTTGAGAATGAAAGAAAATGTTATTTTAATTAAAG
>LR750260.1:0-122500 GCA_902729485.2 Mus minutoides
GCTACATGCTAAGTTGCAGGCTACAGAAGAGCAATAGTAGGCTGGTCTTGCAGTAATTTCATCCCGGCTGCCCCCTAGCAAACAGTAGTGAAACTGCAGGGAGAGTAACATTACACTCCTGTTTATTTTTGTCTTTAAATGTTCAGGCAAGGAAGAGAGGTTTTGTGGTTTTTCCAAAAATTGCACCAAGGTAAAGCAGAGCTCTAACCGATGCAGGTGTGTTGTCAGGCGTTAGCAGTACTGCCCTCACTACACGTTCATTGGACAGTAGCGCAACCCCAAGAAAAGGATGGTTGCTTGCAACCACGCGCGCCCGGCAGCCAGAAAGCGCTAAGTCCGGGTTTGGTTGCGGTGACTGCCATAGGGGGCCTACCCCAACCCACCCAGTGTACAGTATTTTCTTCGACTGCTGCTTCCCACGTCGAATACCCTTTCTGTTTTTCTGAAACTGCCAAGGGGCTTCTTGAAGCCTGCTTGTCTTTACCCAGAAGGCCGCGCGCCACAAGTCTGAAAATTTGCATACACGCCTCTGGGCGGGGCCGGAGGGAGGCTTAGAGTTATCATGGGGGGGGGGGAGCGGGGAGTGCAACCTCGTAAATTTGCACATGCAACTTAAGGATGGGGCGGGGCCGCAGTGGGCTCCTCTAGGTCGTGCTGCTTCTGAGGAGTTCCGCTTCGGAAGTTTTTCTTCCGAACGGTAGCGGGTTTTTCCGTGCCGAGCACCCTTTCCTGACCAGCCAGCTCAGCCTTCCCAGTCGCTGGGCGCCCGCGGGAAGCAGCTATGCCAGCGCCACCCCACCGCACCACTGACGCTGTGCTTCTTTGCGTTGCAGGTGGTTCTCTTGGGCATGGACATCCTGTCGGCATTGGTGACTAGGCTGCAGGACCGGTTCAAGGCGCAAATCGGCACAGGTGAGCCTTAGTTAGCAGACTCTCATCCTTCTGTCCCACCCTGGACTCATCCCCACATCGTGGTCTCACAGCCCCTAAACTGGTACCTTTCCCTCTAATCCCGAATTATTATAATATTGCCAATTGAGGATTTTTATGCCAGTTTAGTCATCAGCTTGATGCCAGCCAATACGTATTGTCCTCACAACCTCCTCGGAGAGGCAATTTTCTTTGAAAGGTCCTACAAAAAAGGAGCCAGTTGGATTTTCCCACAGTTTAGATGTCACTAAATCAGTGTGTTTCATGGTGGCGATGTAAACACTAAGCAATTCTGTTTATACAACTGTTTCAGTAGAAACTCTCTCCATTCTCTTTTCTTGATTCCCTTTTGTGTGCGCAGTGAGTGGATAGAACCTATGTCCTCTGTGTGCCAGCAAGCACTAACCACTGAGCCAATGTGTCAGCTGGAATTTTCCACTAGTGTTCATTACCAGTGTCTTTTCTTTTTCTGTAGCTTTGTGGTCAGTGCGCTCACTGAGAAGGATGGTGGGATCCTAAAACTTACTGTTAGGAATTTGGTGTTTGAACCATTTTCCATTTCCCTCCTACATTAGCTCATGGATTCTCACAAGAAGCCTAACAGGGTTGGACTAGGCATGGGTGGGCTGGCCCATACTTCAGTGTGTGGATGTGCTATGTGTCTTTTGTATGCTATAAGTAAAATGTATCCAGTGTCACTGAAGCAGGCTGGTCTTTTGCTTAATGTTTTTATTGCATTTCCTACAGTGTATTTCAACCCCCGCCCCTTGCAGTTGCCTCTATTTCCCTCTCACTCCTGCTTGATACCTTCTTTCTCCACTTAGCACCTTCTACATTCCTGTCTTTTTCTCCTCCCACGACCCACTGAGTCTCACTAGGGTTGTGTACAGAAGCATAGCTGAGGGATGTTTATATGGTGAGTCCTTATCCATAACCCCCCTGATGAGAATGGCTCACTCTCCCAGCAGCAGGGGACAGCGGGGCTATGTGAGCCCTCCTACCTCCCACACTGGGTGCCACTGGCTGGCCTGGAACGTTGACTGAAAAGGATGACCTTGAACGCCTGATTCTCCTTCCTCCATGACTGGAGTGCAGAGATTATAGACACAGTCCTTACCCAGCCCTAGCTTTGGAATAGCTACCTTAGTTAGGCCAGCAAACTGCAGATGAATGGCGGGTGACCTCAGATCCCAAGGTGTATTCTCACTTAATCCATTTCCATTTTGGTTTCCAGTGTTGCCAAGTCTAATAGACAGACTGGGAGATGCTAAAGACTCCGTGAGGGAACAAGACCAAACCCTGCTGCTAAAGATCATGGATCAAGCTGCTAATCCCCAGGTAGGGCAAGGGCAAGGGCGAGCGAAGTAGGGCTGCCTGCACAAACCGTGTATGCAACTCTCCGCGCTTAGTTTCTCTTAAGCTAACGGGTTAGAGGTTGTTTTATAGTCCCTATTGCTTCAACAGACACTGAGCAGAAGGCTAGTTGGAGAGGAAAGGGTTTATTCAGTAGTTTATGCTTCCACAGCACTGTTCATCATTGAAGGAAGTCAGGACAGGAACTCAAGCAGAGCCGGAACCCTGGAGGCAGGAGCTGATGCAGAGGGAATGGAGGGGCGCTTCATACTGCCCTGCTTCCCATGGCTTGCTTTCTTATAGAACCCAGGACCTCCAGCCCAAGGATGACACCACCTACAATGGGCTGGGTCCTCCCCCATTAATCACTAATTGAGAAAATGCCTTAAAGGGGGAATCTCATGGGAGGCATTTCCTCAATTGAGGCTCTTTCCTCTCTAATGACTCTAGCTTGTGTCAACTTGACATAAAACCAGCTAGTACAGAGGTGAACATTCTTATGGCCCACAGTCCCTCCTCATATGAGAGATCTAAATACATAACTAGTAGGCTGTTTCATTTGAATAAATTAGTGGGTTGGAGTGTTGAGTGTTTGATTGCTCTATTAGGCCCTTTAGCTTATTTACATGACTGGCTCTCCATTTCTCTGGAAAGAGGCAGCTAGTGGTATCGGAGGAGCCAGTAGGCCTGGCTAGGGCTGTGCTTCCTATATGATAGTTAGCTGGGCTTGCTAGAATGAATGGACTGACCATTGTTAGGGGTGGCAGCTGGGGCAGCCAACAGCAGTTTCCCCAGGGAGATAAAACAAGCCCTGGAGTGAGCCTCAGTGAGGAGACAGAAAGCAGTGTGTGTACCTACTATGCTTTGGGCTGAACTATTTTCAGTCATAAAATGGGGCGGTTATACCTCTTTAGGGTTGTTGGGAGAATCCAGTGGTGTTACCTAAGTACAGATGCTTTTCACACTTTAACTGGGTGTGTTTAATAAAGTCTCATGCCAGTGCGGTTATGAGAGGAGCCTGGGGGTGGGTATGGGACCTTATTTTGATGACTCCTGTCTTACTGTGAAGAGCTGCAGAATCCTTTCCCTCTTACCCTTGTCGCCTACAGTATGTGTGGGACAGAATGCTTGGAGGCTTCAAACACAAGAACTTCCGCACAAGAGAGGGCATCTGCCTCTGCCTTATTGCAACACTCAATGCGTAAGTCTGGGGTACACCTGCAACTCTGCTTAACTAGAGCTTGCCTGCCCCTCCCTCCCTCCCTCCCTCTCTCCCTCCCTTCCTTCTTTCTTTCCTTAAATAAAAGGTTACTCCTTTTGTAACTGAGTATTTCCTGAACTCCTGATCCTCCTGCTCCACCCCTCAACAGCTGAGATTACTGGCACAGGCCGCCATGTGTCTGGGGAAGCACTCTAAAATTTGAATCACAGTATAGAATATTTACTACAGATGTAGCCCAGTTTATTTAACCATTTATCCATTGAAGACAATATGGGTGACTTCAAGTTTGGGCTTCCTAGGAGTAAAATTGCTCTGGACATGTATGCAAGTTAATGCAGAAGTGTAAATTTTCAGTCCTCTTGACTAAGAGTATAATAGCAGGGTATTTTTTAAGGCCATAATTTGTTTGTTTGTTTGTTTAATTGTTTATTACGTTTGGGAGTTTTGTCTGCATGTACATCTGTGTGCCACGTGTGTGCTTGGTTCCTTTGGAGGCCTGAAAAGGGCATTAGATCTCCTGGAAGTGGAGCACAGGTGGCTGTGAGCTGACACGTGGGTGCTGGGCACCGAGTCATCCCTCCAACCCCTGCCCATCTTTAGGTTTGAAAAGAAACTGCTGAAATACTTTCCAGAGTTCCCTGTGCTGTTTTATACCATGGATTCACAAAGGGTGTCTGTGACATCAGCATTGGGACAGAGAAAAGTGGCCACAGGCTGCAGCATTATGCTTAAAGGTGCTTGTTTCTCTTTCAGAGGACCTGAGTTTGGTTCCCAGAACCCACATCAGGTGGCCATCAACTCTCTATACATTTCCCTTTAGAGGACCTGACATCCCCTTGTGTGCATACAGACAGACATGCATATAAATAAAAGTAAACCTCAAAGAGAGGTGACAAGCCTGACATCCCCAGTAGAGCAGTGTGGAGTTGGATGCCCTGCTGCCAGCCATCTTGGCACTGTCGTGTCATCAGCAGAGCTAACAGAGGGGACCCTGAGGGAGCTTGGCTGGGTTCACTGAGTTTGGCAGAGCAGGAAGTACGACCTGACACAGCAGAGCTAGGGTCTGAGGCAAGCATGATGTCAAAGGGCCACAACTGAAGAGCCCAAGCACTGCAGATGGGTTGTGTGGAGCTTTGGAGCCATCTTGTGTATAATGGAGGGAACCTTGTGTGAGGGGCCAATCATACCTTGGTGGAGGCAGAAGGGCAGGTGTGGGCATCGGCCTCTTTCTTCCCTTGGTCTCATGCATTCCTTTTGTTTCCAGCTCTGGGGCCCAGACTCTAACACTAAGCAAGATTGTGCCACATATATGTAACCTACTGGGAGATCCCAACAGCCAGGTGAGTGGGAAGAACACCTGCATCCTGGGAAGGTGCATTCTGGAGTGTGTGTGTGTGTTGTGTTGCACGTGCAGCAGGTGGGAGGCCCTTCCTCTGTGGACCACTGATCGTGGGAAAGAGTTTAGCTAACCATTGGTGTTTGTAAAGCTACTGGGGAGGTGGCTAAGAGTACTTGTTCTTACAGAAGACCAGAGTCCAATGCCCAGCACTGTCATGGTGGCAACACTGTGGCACACAGACAGGCGTATGAGCAGGACACTCATAGTCATAAAATCAAATCCCAATACCAAACACAAACCAAAAAGAACAAGCAGTGGCCACAGCAGTTTCCCAGGAAGACTTCTGTGCTCTTGCCTTCACTTCTCACCTTGGCCTTGATCTGTGTTTATATTTTTTATTATAGAAGTCCCGTCTCACCAGCCTCTGCTGTGTGCCGTGGGAGTAACATCAGCCTTTTCTTCTCAGAGGCTCAGATCCTGTGTAGATTTGGAGGGGCATTGGCAGTGACATGTTAATACTTAGAAACTGGAAAACAGTGTCCTTGTTCCCTAAACGCTATTCAGAGAAGCCTTAGCACTCACCTGCTGCATCCCAGCTTTCACTTTGGAAGGTTTCTGTCCGGGATGGTCAGCTCGCAAACACATAGCACACAGCACTGAGAACTGGCCTGAACTGGAAAGGTGGCTCCCCGATTCCACTTCCCCGTTGGGGTCCCGAGCAGAGGGAATGTGTGAGATCTCTCTGGGAGTATTGGCAAGGTTCTCCTTACTTTGGAATAACGTGGGTTAAATATCATATGATCAACACAATCTTGCATTCTGGACACACTGCCTCAGTTATTTTCATGTTGATATTAGAGCCAGCATGAGCATCAGTTTAGGAGAATATATCAAACCTTGGACTCCCCGGGCCAACACAGAGAGCCTAGAGGGAGCACATGCTCTGGTCTTGCCCAGCCGACCCTGGGGACACTTGGGGCTTGAGCCTGCTTCCCTGTTAGGGCTGTAGCAAGTGCTTTTTGAGTCTCAGTGTTGAGTGCTCTGGAGGTGAGTGTCCTCAGCTCTAGCATTACTGTGGGGCCCAGCTTACTAGGAGTCTCCCCAGCCTGAGGTGGACATGGCGTTTGCAGAAATCCCATATCTGCAGCATGTAGTGGGGTTTTGAGAATCCCTTAACTGCTGTATAAATAAGTGACAATACTTGACTGCCCTGCTAGGTCTTCACAATATTCACGGGAGTCCTGGTTAGGTGACATGCACACATCTGCATATCAACAGTGTTCATTACCCAAAGGCAGGCACTTCTGAGCTGATTCTCAGTAGTAGCAGTTCAACTTAAATGTGAAAAATCATGCCTTTACCTGGGGTTGTATCTAACAGCTCTCAGTAATTAATGTAAAGATTCTATAAATTTTAAAAAGGTGCCCTGCATGGCGGCACATTCCCGAAGCCTGAGCAGACAGGTGGATCTTGGAGTCAAGGCCAGCTTCTCTTCATAGTGGGTTCCAGGTCAGCAAGCACTGTGCAGGGACACCCAATCTCAGAAGTAAGAATTACAGACTGACGAGATGCTCAGCAGTTAGGAACACTTACACTGTTGTAGAGAACCTGAGTTCAGTTCCTAGCACTCACATGGCTGCTCACAATTCTCCATAACTCTAGGTCTGGGTGACCTGGTGCTCTCTTCTGACCTCCCTGGGTTTCAGGCACACACAAAGTAAAGTACACATAAAAATTTTAAGCCAGGCGTGGTGGTGCACGCCTTTAATCCCAGCACTCAGGAGGCAGAGGCAGGCGGATTTCTGAGTTCAAGGCCAGCCTAGTCTACAAAATGAGTTCTAGGACAGCCAGGGCTATACAGAGAAACCCTGTCTCGAAAAACCAATATATATATATATATATATATATATATATATATATATATATATATATATATATATATATATATATATATATATATATATTACAAAATAAATAAAAATAAGGCAAATGAAATTTTTTTTAAAATAAAATGTAAAATTGTGTTAACAAACTGAACTTCAAATTACTACTTTCTACCCAGCATCTGAAGGAACCTGTACCTTAGGGACCACCTGTGGCACACCCTGTTGTAGTAGTTCTGTGCACTGATAAGACCATTCTATCCCTCCTTCCCAGTGTGTGTGTGTGTGTGTGTGTGTGTGTGTGTGTGCCCTAGTGCGAATCAGGGGTTGGGGGAGCATGCATGCATTTGGGAGCTAGAAGAAAACATTAGTATCATTCTGCAGGCATTGTCCACCTTGTATTTTGAGATGGTCTCATGGCCCTAGAATTCAATATGTAGGCTCTACTAGATGGTCATTGAACCCCAGGGTCCATCTGTCTCTGTTGTCCAGTGCTGGGATTATAAGTGTGTGCCCACCTGGCTTTTTGACATGGGTTCCAGGGATCACCTGGGTCCTTGTGCCTACAGGGCCAGCTCTTTACCCAGCATCTCTGTTCCTAACTTTCTGTTGTGGTCTTTGGTATTAGACAACATTGGTCATATCCTTACTGCCTTCTGTTAAAAGTAGCATTTGTGTGTGATGTTGCTTCTTTTTAGCTTCATAAGCTCCTTGAAAGGAGGGTCCTTATCGCAGGCCATTGCTCATTTTTTGTTGCTTGTCTTAATCTCCTCAGACATGGAGCTGATGCTTTCCATCACCTACTTACACAGTGTCTTTGTCACTAAGACAAGGTTAGAGTTCATGACTCTCATGGCAGGGAGCATGGCAGTGTGCAGGCAGGCCTGGCATTAGAGCAGTAGCTGAGAGCTCATGTGTTGATCCACAAGCATGATGCAGAGAGAGAGCTATCTGGGGCTGGTGTGGACTTTGAAGGCCTACCCACAGTGACTGACATACATACCTCCTCCTCCAACCAGGCTGTACCCCTCAATTCTTCCCAAGCAGTTCTAACAACTGGGGGCTGTTCTCATTCAAGCCACCACATTTCTGATGTTCTTATAGCATTAGTTTATTGATTTTTATTTTGAAAATTCTGGTTTCTTGACATCACATGTTAAAGAATGGGGAGGACTTGGGGACCTGTATAAAGAGCTGGAGATTTCGTTCTATAATATTTGGGATCATTTTATGGGAGTAAAACCATCCAGATTTGCCCTTGCTTAGTCTGGCATTGTCAGGGATTGTATGCATGGCTGTACTGGTAGACTGGTGATAAATTGGGTGGGCATATAGTGTACTGGTTCTCTAGGGAAGGGCTGGGGAATGACATGACGCACCGGCAAGATTTCTTCTTTTATGTCTAGGTTCGAGACGCAGCAATAAACAGTCTGGTGGAAATTTATAGACATGTAGGTGAACGTGTGAGGGCAGACCTCAGTAAGAAAGGACTGCCACAGTCCCGGTAAGTGTCCACTTTCTCCACTTTCTCCATTTTCTACTTAAAACAATTTTTAAAAATGAATTTGTTTGTATCTCGTATATGGATCTGTGTTGTTTTTGGAGTTCAGAAGACATCTTGCAGGAATTAGTTCTCTCCATTTGAGCACTGGCATTGAACTTAAATTTCAGACTTTTAGCAAATGCCTTCACCAGCTGAGTTGCTGGCCCTTAAAAATATTTTTTTAATTAATTAAGTAATTAAAATTAAAAATAACTTATTTAACATTGAATGTTCATTTTGCGTATGTTTTGGGGTACTTTTTCTATATCCCCTCTCCCCCTCTTCAGGTTTCATCTTGGTCCATGCTTGGCTACAAAGCATGACCTGCCAGATATCACAAGAATTGTCTTTAGCTAATATTTTTGGAAATGTCTGGAGCTGGGCCTCCATAGTTCACATTGCTCTTAGCACTGATGTACTCCAAGCTTCTGCTAGGATGACTGACCCATTAAACTCTGCTTCTAGCATTCAACCATTTTCTTAGCCCAGAGTTCCACAGTCTTCTCCATTCCTCTAAACTGAGCATGGTCAGGCCTGTCACAGAACTGGCTCACATCTTTATACCAATTTCTGTCCTAGTTCTTTGTTTATTACTGTTACAAGCCATCACACGTGTCTTAGAATTTCTGTTGCTGTGAAAAGACACCATCACTATAGCAACTTTTATAAAGGACAACATTTAATTGGAGGGGGCTTACAGGTTCAGAGGTTTAGTCCATTATCATCATGGTGGGAAGCATTGTGGCATGCAGGCAGACATGGTATGGGAGAAGGAACTGAGAGTTCTACTTTTGCATCAGCAGGCAGCAAGAAGAAAGGGTGACATGGCCTGGCTTGAGCACTTGGAACCTCAAAGCCCCACACTTCCTCCAGCAAGGCTACACCTCCTAATTGTGCCACTCCCTATGAGCTGGTGGGGGCCATTTTCATTCAAACCACCACAATGAGCAAGACAACTTAAAATAAAAGAAAGCATTTAGTTGGGGCTCATGGTTCCAGAGGGTCCCAGTCTGTGACCACAATAGTGTGGGGGTGGAGGGCATGGGGTTTGGATGAACATGGCAGCAGTCAGGAAGGAAGGCATGGCACTGAAGTTGACAGCTTACGTTTGCAGAGTTTTATGGGAATGGCATGGGCCTTTGAAATCTCAAAGCCCATCCCCAGTGACACACCTCCTCCAAGGCCATACCTTCTAATCTGTTCCAAACATGTCTGTTAACTGGGGACCAAGTATTCAGATATGGGCCTATGGGGCAATTCCTATTCAGAACACTGCAATGTCCCACACCTTTGCAAGGTATTGGTATTGAGACATTCATCACTCTTATCATTTTGTGGTTCTATATCTTATTTGTACCCAGCACCTAATGCAGGTGTTTAGTTTGATTGAGATACTGAAGCCATTTTGCCTACCTATAAATAGCAGACACCCTCAAAGGTTAGTTTTCTGTTCTGAGTGTCACTTTCAATGTATAAAACTGATGTAACAGAAGTAGCACCTTCCTAGTTGTCTTAGTTAGGGTTTCGATTGCTTCAACAAAATACCATGACCAAACAATAAGTTAGGGAGAAAGGGGTTTATTCAGTTTACACTTTCACATTGCTATTCATCACCAAAGCAAGTCAGGACAGGAACTCAAACAGAGTAGGAACCTGGTGGTGGTGGTGGGGAGCAGGAGCTGATGCAGAGGCCATGGAGGGGCACTGCTTACTGGCTTGTTTCACATGACTTGCTCAGCCTTTCTTATAGATTCCAGGACCACCAGCCCAGGGATGGCACTACCCGCCACCCTCCCCCCTTGATCACTAATTGAGAAAATGCCCCACAGCTGGATCTCATGGAGACATTTCCTCAAGGGAGGCTCCTTCTTTTCTGGTCACTCTAGCTTGTGTCAAGTTGACACACAAAAACAGCCAGTGCACTAGGCCCAGAGTAATTGTGTTAGAATGCAAATGAGGTGATACTAATCACCAATCTCATATGCCTAGCCAGAGGTCATGTGGCCTAGACCCCTCTTCTGATGTCATTCGGGAAGTTCTCTCTGCTCCTGCCACACTGGCCAGCCTGCTAAATTAAACTATTCTGAACATCTCTGTCCTTAGAATTGCCCCTTGAATTGCTATGTTCAAAGCTAGCAGTTGAAAAGCAGTACTTGAGTGTCTATGGAGTGCTTTGTTGGTGTTCAGCTGCCCACAGCCCTGTTGCAGGTCTCTCAGATATAGCCAGGATAGAAGCCATAACCAGCACAGGCACTACTGAGCAGAGAATGGGGGTGTGTAACAGTGACAAAAAGGACATCCTGTCTAGAGTTCTAGGTGAAGACAAGGGTGCCAGGAACAGTGCCCTTTCTTTGGGTGTTCTTCCGCCTAGTTGTTGAGTCCGTAGGGTGTGGTTGAAATGACCACACTGCATAGACCTCACCCCTTGGAGAGAGCCTACAGTACTGTTTTCACAAGTGCCGTTTGTGACTGGGACTCTTCCAAGAATGTAAATAATACTCATCCTCTTCCAGAAACTTCAGAGACAACCAGATGAAAGAGATACCTCTGCCCTAACTTGTAAGCTTCTGTCATGGACCTGTCATGGCAGAGGGTGTGGCTGTGACACAATAAAGTGGTACCCAAGTCAGGGCACACCCTGGCAGCCTGCGCAATGAGGCTATTTATGGGCTTGCCCAGCCATCTAAGATCTTTGTTGCTTTAAAAAGGAAGGTGATGGGAACATCTTAAGAGTTGACACTAAGGCACCTGGATCTTAGTAACCACCCGTTTGAATGTGAGTGACAGTTTTACTCATGTTTGGCCCTGCGGTGGCAGTTGGACTTTTATTTCAGTCTCCGTTTTGATTTGTGGTTAGTGGTGGTCTGGAGTAATTTTGGGAAGGATTCTGAAGATGTATGTGAGACCTGGGAACTTTGAAAAAATTACTGATCTCTCTCCTGTGGGATGGGAGGGGCAAGGCACCGAGAAAAATGGATTTACCCCTTTGTTTTGCCAGTTGTATTTTTGGCTTGCCTGTTACTTAGACTTTAAGCTCTAGAGGGAAGCAACCTTCGAATTCAGCATCTAGTTAGCTCTGAGCTAGGCATACAATGGACACCCCAGTATTTGTTACATGAACAAGTAAATAAGTCCCCTAAGAGCAGAATATGTAAAGTTTCTAGTGTTCCAGATAGAAGTCAAAAACATGGCTGGGTACCAGCTCCCTGATAGCCCTGATGTGACTCTCAGGGATGACCTTCCGCACCGTTACCAAGAGAACAGGGAGCTCCCATTTCAGTCTCCAAGGAATTTTTGTTCTGATTAAGAAAAGATGCGTGTGCGAGATGGCTATCTCTCAAAGGCAGGATGGGAAGGAAGACTTTAAGAAAGCACTAGCCTGGTCCTGAAGTGGGTGGCAGCTATTGAGTGCCAGTGCCTCAGAGCGTCCTTCTGCCTCACAGTAGAATGAGCGGACTGTCTTGCCTGGGAAGCCTCTGTTCTCTTACTTGTAGGGATGGCTGCCTTTCACTTACTCTGGTGTCAGCTAGGATGGGGTATTGACCCATCAGTAGTTTTGCTTACATTTCAATGTCAAGGTGAGATAACCTGTTATAAAAAGAGTCGTGTAGCTCTCTCCAGCTGAAGCATGTTCAGTCACAACATTTGTTTTTAGAAAGAGTTATTTATAACATTTAGAATTAAGTATAAGTCAGGGAAAGCCTGTAGTCTGAAAGTAGTGCACTGTGAAAGCTTTATCCAAGCTAACTGGTAGCCTGCATGAGAAATTCAAATGTTTAAAACAAATTTGAAAATTGTTTTCCATACAAACGGCATCAGGTGTTCCACCCTGTCACTCTCACCTCATTCCCTTTGACATAGGCTCTCTCACTGAACCTGAAGCTAAGCGAGAGGCCAGATAGACCCAGCAACCCTCTGTTTCCTACCCCTTACAGTGTTGGGATTGCAGGTGTGTGCCTGGCCACAAACCGTTTTTAACATGGTGTCTTAGTCAGGGTTTCTATTCCTGGACAAAACATCATGACCAAGAAGCAAGTTGGGGAGGAAAGGGTTTATTCGGCTTAAACTTCCATACAGCTGTTCATCACCAAGGAAGTCAGGACTGGAACTCAAGCAGGTCAGGAAGCAGGAGCTGATGCAGAAGCCATGGAGGGATGTTCCTTACTGGCTTGCTTCCCCTGGCTTGTTCAGCCTGCTCTCTTATAGAATCCAAGACTGCCAGCCCAGAGATGGTCCCACCCACAAGGGGCCCTTGATCACTAATTGAGGAAATGCCTCACAGCTAGATCACATGGAGGCATTTCCCCAACTGAAGCTCCTTTCTCTGTGATAACCCAGCTGTGTCAAGTTGACACAAACCTAGCCAGTACACATGGGTACCGGGGAGTTGTACTCAGGTCCTCGTGCTTGTGCAGCAAGCACTTCAGCCCCAGGTGTGGTCTTCAGACTGAGTCCTTTAGCTCATGATGGTGTTCAGTTCTTGTTGGATAATAATATCACTTACTGAGGGAGTTAGAATTCTGGGTAAGAGGTTTTTTTTTTGTTGTTGTTTTGTTTTTTGATCATTGGTCATTTAGGGGTACAGGGGCTAATGGTCAGTTTATTATCAACTTAACACAGTTTAGAATAACCTGAGCATCTCAAGGAGCGTCTGTCAGCACTGGCTTGGCATGTGGACATGTCTGTGAGGGATTGTTTTGATGATGTTGAATAAAGTGGGAAAACCTGCCCACTGTGAGCGGCACCATTTCCTTGGGTTTGGGTCTTTGTATGAGTGTGTGTGCATCCATTCTCTCTCTCTCTCTCTCTCTCTCTCTCTCTCTCTCTCTCTCTCCCTCCCCCTCCCCCTTGACTATGGGTGTGACTTTAGGTTGACTCCTGCCAACACGAGTTTTCCACAATGATAGACTGTAATCTAGAATTGTGAGCTCTAGCCCGTTTCTCCCCTGGATTGCTTTTGATAGAGTGCTTTATCACACCAACAGAAATAAAAGTAAGGTGCCAGGGGCAGTCAACAGTGTTCAGTAATCATAAGTGTGATGATTGATATTCTATATATTGTTTTGTTTTGTTTTCAAACAGGTTGAATGTCATTTTTACAAAATTTGATGAAGTCCAAAAGTCTGGAAATATGATACAGTCTGCAAATGGTGAGTGGGAAAACCAGTCTTCATTTCTGTGTTTTTCAATTTCATGGCAGTAATGCTTTTGATATTTCTAAACAGGTACTAGATGTTTCAATAAGGTTTCAGTAGATGTTTTGAGGTCTTAAAAGTTAGGTTTCTTCCATCTACTTCTTTAGAACCTGCATTAAATCCATTAGTTAGTCTGTTCTCATACTCCTTTAGAACCTGCATTAAATCCATTAGTTAGTCTGTTCTCCTTCCTCTAACTTGCTGGAGCAGACTCCGTGATACTGGGCTGTCTTTGGCGTCGTGGGGACCTATGCTTGGCTCCTCTTCCTCCCCCACGTCTATAGCCTGTGTTCATTTAGCAGCCAGAGTAATCCTGTTAAAATGTAACTGAGGTGATTGCTAGTGACCCATCTCATAGCCATAGCCAGACTGCTAATGTGACCTTGACCCCTATTCTGGTGCAGTTTAGAAAGTTCTCTCTGCTCCTACCACAGTGGCCAGCCTTTCTTAGCATCTCTGTGCTTAGACTTGCACTTCCTGAAACCCTGATCACCTGGTGTCATTATGGCTCTCTTCTTGGGATGCCTATGGTCTGGAGAGTGATCTATAACAGTTCTATTTTCTGTTGTAAATGAGTAAGTTTATTAAATGTGCAACAAGCCAAGTAAAAGGATAAGTAGTAGGTAATGGTGAACATCATCAAATCACATCCTCAGACCATCCAGCCAGAGCCGATTAGCATGGCAGCCAGGGAATCTCAGGCAGAGCGGTATGTCGCCTTGGGTGAGGCTTCCAAGTGAAGGATAGCGACAGATAGCGATGACCTCATCAGACCGGGTGCTGACATCATCATGCAGAGGCTGACTGGGAAGTCCAGGCAGTCAGCTAGAGTTCCCAAGAGAACTTTCTCTCGGAGGCTGAGCATTCCCACAGCTGTGAATTCTCTTTCTCACTGCAGGCACTCTTCTGGTGTAGGATAAACAGTAGTAACCACTGTTAGAAACAGCCTGCCTTCTGTTTTCAGGGGTGCAGTGCTTTACTTTTGGGCTGTTTTGCTGTTCTCTTCCTGCGCTGTCACAGTGTCAGTGGGGCCAGCCTAACCCTAGCAAAGAGGGCTTGGACGACACTGGGCATAAACATGCTTGGGCCTGAAGTGGGAGACACAGCCTTGTTTCCAGAGCCAGCTTCTGGGAACGAGCTCAAATAGCACGTGACGATTTAACAATATAATCCACATTACCCCTCAGCCGCTCGATTGTCATACCAGAGGCCACCCAGAACACTGTGGTCAGGGGGTTCCAGAGACCTCTGGCCCACTGTTTGATTCTTCTTAGCAGTTTCACTCTAAGATGCTTGCTTACTTTTGCGGTAGGGTCTTCATTGAATTCCCTGTACTTCTTTTTACTGTATTCCCATTGAGCATAGCTTATTCATGAGAATCCCTGGCCTGTGCTATGTATGTGATACATATTGTTCTATAAATATGGAAAGGACCGTGATATGTGAATTGTGGCCTGTCATTTATACCTCTTCACTATACATTGCTTGCCTTCATTATACTTTGTGATAATATTTGAAGACAAATGGGTAACTTTTGTGATTCCCCAAAGGAGGAAAACACAGAAGCCAATTATTGTGAGAATGAAAAGCCATCCAAGAATAAATTGTCAACAAAGTATTTTTTGTGTATAAGTGTAATGTGTATATGTGTGAAATCAGGCACACATATGCTACAGTGCTTGTGTGGAGATCAGAGCACTACCTCTGGTATTGGTCTTCACTTTCTACATTGTTTGAGGTAGGGTCTCTTGCTTCCCCACTACACACACTGGGCTACTTACTTAGCCCAGCTTCCAGGAGGTTATACTGCCTGGCTTTTTTGTGGTTTCTGGAGATTTGAACTTAGGTCTGCACAACTGAGTTACAGATACTCGGCTGACCTAGCCATCTCCCCAGCCCAATAGCTCTTTTGGAATTGCTAGGGCTGGGCTCAGTGCAGTGACATGTTCCTTTAATCCCAGCATTTAGGAGGCAGAGGCAGGCCTCTGTCCCATATCTGTGAGTTTAAGGTGAGCCTGTTCTACATAGTGAATTCCAGGATAGCTGGAGCAACGTAGAAAGATCCTGTCTCTAAAACAAACAAACAAACAAACAAACAAAGGCTCATAGAGCCCACCTTCACATTTTGAATAGCTTGAGGTTATAAAAGAAGATTTTTTATGTATCAGGACAGAGCAGACAACTGATTCCAGGTTTTGGCTCACCTCCTGCTGTGTACTTACCATCCTTCCATTGATAATCCTAAGGACCTTGTATTTGGACAATGTAGTTTTTATAGACTATTTGGTGACCTAAATTATTTTCTCCTTTAAGGTATGTTGTTTTGTCTTGGTTCTAATGATGTAGCTCAGGATGGCCTTGTACTCACTATATAGCCCAGAATGACTTTGAACTTCTGATCCCCCTACCTGTCTTCTGAATGCTGGGATTATAGGCATGCGTCCCCATCTCACTCATTTCGTTTTCATATAATTATAAAAATAAACCATATTAGTGAAGGAAAATAAGTAACAACATAATTCAGCTATTGACAACAGAACTCCTTACCCCTACATTTTCTTAGAGCCCATTTTCCTGTAATTGTATAATGTGTGTTGCTCAAACCCTACACTTGTATGTATACTTTTACATCACCTCCAAGATTCTGCCATCAGTAGGACTGGGACCAAAGTCATGGCATCTGAGTCTTGCTCTAGTCTTCAGCGGGTATAGGGGTGTCTGGGGCAGAGCCATCCAGTTAGTGCTAAAAACAAACTTCTCCTTCCATGTGTGTATTCAGGTTTGTGTTGCTTCTTCAATGGGAAAATGATCAGCACCAAGAAAGTGCAGGGTAAGAAGCAATAATCATTGGGGCTGGAGAGAGGGAGCTCAGCAGTTAAGTGCAGGTGCTGCTCTTGCAGAAGACCTGCGTTCAGTTTGAGCACCTACATCTGATGCTCACACTGCCCCTATCTCCATTCCAGGATATCTGATGGCTCTTCTGGTCTCCTCAGATACCTGTATGCACCTGGTATATGTACAGATATTCAACACATACATACATACATAAAAATAAATAAATATGAATCTTAAAAATAACAAAAGAAACAGTAGTTGTGGCAGAAGAGAATAGTTACTGTAAGACAGAGTCCATGATTGGAGTCTTACCTAGAAGAGACTATATGTCTTCCATGGGTTTTACAGGATATGTGAAGTATAATTTAAAAATCAGAAGTGCCAACGCTGGGCGGTTCCAGGTCCCTGACAGCAACATTTAATTCTCCATGCCTGTATGTAAATACTGTCTCCAAACTTACTAAAATATTTTCCTCCAATTGTGTGTGTATGTGTGTATGTCTTGTTGTGTGGATATGAAATAATGCAGTGTGCCCCGTAAGGCAGCGCGTGTCGGCTTGGGTGTTCAGAGGTGGGGCTTTGGGAAAATGGTTTGCTCTTCATAACTCCAACTTCTTAAATGAATTGATCCATTGGAAGATTCATAATTTGGTGCTATTGTTGGGAGGTGGTAGTAAGTAGTAGATTGGGCCTGGTTGAAGGAAACAGGTCACTGGGGCATGTGCCTAGAAAAACTGCGCCTTGTCCCTGGCCTCGTCCTGACCCCCTCTCTGCTTCTTTGCTACCATCTTACCTCACTGTGCTCTCCCTGCCATGATGCATTCTTTGTCTCACAGGTCAGGTCAGTCACCCAGCTGTGCATTACTCTGAATCCAGGGTTAAACCAAGACTCCTCTTTTAAACTCTTGCAGGTAGCACTTCTTGTTATTCTCTCACTTGAGGGACTGAGGCAGGAGGACTGCTGTGAATATGAGCTCAGCCTGGGCTACAACGTGGTTTCCAGTTCAGTTTGTGGTACAGTGAGATCCCGTCTTAAAACAAACAAACAAACAAACAAATCACATTTTTTAGAACAATAAAAAGCTGATCAGCACAGCGTGTCTGTGTCTGCAAGTATATGTGGGCTTAGGAGTAGGTTTGAGGATAGAACAGTTGTTTCAGGAATCTATGGTAAAAGCGGTAAATGAGGAAAGCTTAGCTGAAACTCTCATGAAGCCTCCACTACATTTGCTGTATCTGACATTGCTACCACCTCCCAGTAATGCCATCACATTGTGGATCTACCAGTGGATTCATTCATTATGGAGTTAAAGCCTTCAATAATAGTCATTTCTTCAAAGCCTCATCTCACTTACCAAATGCTCAACACACAAGCTTTGGGAAGAACCTTTATATCCAAACCTAGACACACACACACACACACACACACACACACACACATACATGTGCACAACTTGGGCAGAGCATAAATATATTTATATGTATTTAAAGTTATTAAAGCTAAAATGTTTAAAAGGGAACAGAACCATGAATGCAATCTTTAAACATTTTAGATTCCTAACCTAAATAACCCCTTTACAGTAATTTTGAGAGCTCATAGTCTGCAATCAGACTACTAACCCTCCAAAACTAAAGCTGCATCGTCGTCGTCTTGCTAGAGTTGTTGAACTCTGAGCTGGCGTGCAAACATGCAAGGGCAGTGCAGTAAAGCATGTTCCCACCTCTAACCTTTGCCTCGGTAACTCCCAGGGTGATAACTCTCTGAGCTGCCCTGAGCTGCACGTTGTCCTTGGTGTTCTACTCATTGTAAATCTGTAAGCCCCTCTTTCACCAGTGACTGAAGTAAATGTATGTATTAGTTTTAGGCTTTTGTAGCTTCTGTGGGATTGTCACCATAGGCAGTCATGCCATCTGCACATGGGAACACTTGCTTCTTTCGCATCTGTCTTCCTCTCTCCTTGGCTTACTATGTAGGGTAGTGGGGTAGTGTAAACAGGGTTGGCAGCTTTGGCTCTTCACTCTTTCACCGCTGACACAGTGTTAGTAGTTGATTATGAGTTCACAAAACAGAACAGAACAAAGCCAGAAAAGCTTTATTGGAGGCTGGAGCGATGGCTAAGGTGAAGAGGACTGGCCCCTTTGCCTGAAGAACCAGATTCCATTCCTTGAACCCACATGGCTACTCACACTATTTATGACTGCAATTCCAGGGAGTCTAATGACCTCTTCTGGCTCCTGAAGGCACTGCATGAGTGTAGTGTACAGATATTGCAGGGACAACCACCACTTATTTCTCTATCTCCACCACTTTATCACTTTATGCCCTTTATCTCTCTTTGTCTGTCTGCTTCTCTCTCACTCTCTCCTCCTCTGTGTCTCTATTTCTCTCTCTGTCTTGCCTATACACACACACACACACACACACACACACACCAAAAAGCAAAACAAAACCAAAAATCAACCCTTTAAAAATACCCTTATTAAATTAAAGTAGTTTTTTTGTTTGTTTGTTTTGTTTTGTTGAGACAGGGTTTCTCTGTATAGACCTGGCTGTCCTGAAACTCACTTTGTAGACCAGGCTGGCCTCGAACTCAGAAATCCGCCTACCTCTGCCTCCCAAGTGCTGGGATTAAAGGTGTGTGCCACCACCGCCAGGCTATATGGGGTTTTAATGTCTTTAGTTATAGGAGGGGAAGGAGAGGCCCCCTTTCCACCCAGGGGTCTCTGTAGTGTTATAGGGAGCACCACGGACTCAGTACACTAATGACAGTGTTTGTCTTTCTCTGCTAAAGTGACAAGGTATCAGTCTCTACTTCTGCAAGAGTCCAGAATGGAGGATTTTATCTGTTATTACTCCAGCTTCTGTTTCTAATGCTTTGCAATCATTTGACAGAATAGTAGATAAGCGTGTATGCAGTGCTGGATCTCTTCATTTTTGTTTTTCAAAGAAGCTGGTGGACTCTGTTTAACTGCCTTTGCTGCATTGGCTTTAGATGCCCAGTGGTAACCTATAGGGTCATACTTGTATACCCTTAGACCTTGTTCTTTATACCAATCACTGTGGTACAATAACCAAGTGGCCTCATTTCAGCATTCTTGGTATATATGTAAGAAATACTAGTGCGGTTTTGAATATGCTAGGGCCAGAGAATGGCACTATTAGCTGTGGCCTTGTTGGAGGAAGTGTGTCACTGTACGGGTGGGCTTTGAGACCCTCCTTCTAGCTGCCTGGAAAACAGTATTCTCCTATTTGCCATTGGAACAAGATGTAGAGCTCTAACCTCCTCCATTGCCACATCTGCCTGGATGTTGCCATGCTTCCTGCCATGATGATAATGGACTGAACCCCTGAACATGTAAACCAGCCCCAATTAATTGTTATCCTTTTTTTTTTTTTTTTTTTTTTGAGACAGGGTTTTTCTGTATAGCCCTGGCTGTCCTGGCACTCACTTTGTAGACCAGGCTGGCCTGGAACTCAGAAATCCGCCTGCCTCTGCCTCCTGAGTGCTGGGATTAAAGGCGTGCGCCACCACGCCCCGGCCTTTAATTGTTATCCTTTTTAAGAGTTGCCTTGGTCTGGCTTTGAACAGAAAAAGAAAAAAGAAAAAACCACCCTACAGCCTGTCTTCAGCAAGCGTGCAGCCTCACCTCCAGCAAGTGCAGGTGGCAGAAATTCATCGATATGAAGAAGCATATTGAGTATATATTGTGGCTTTGGTCTGATTTGGGAATAAGGTGTGCTATGAAGGCTGGTCAGTCAATGATGGGCAACCAGATTTCTGAACTATATCAATCTAAGACAGAACTATATCAATCTATGCCAAGAGGCCGTGGCTTATTAATAATACACCACAGAGCCATGTTTGTGCAAAATAAACACAAACAAACTGCATATATTCTCCTTGACAGATAAGAATAGTTTGGGAAAATCTGAGTCCCCAAGCCAGGCATGGCTGCCAGCCACCATAACTCCCAGGTAGGACTATGGAGCATAAATAAATTTTATGCCTCAGTCCCGCTAATTTTTATTATATATTTAGGGAGGAATTGTAGCCTCCCTCAACCTTGAAGCAGGCTGATCCTGACCTTGACCTTGCTGCCACTAAGAATGAGATTACCTAGGGTGGAGCCTTCTGGCTTTGATGGCTCTAATTGTTACATCAACTACCACTGCGCTTCTCCAAGACTCTGCTACCTGCTGAGAGGTTCTTGAGGCTTTCCAGAGACACACCCTGCAGATTGCCTACAGGCTGGCTCCAGACACCAAGAATATTGGCGGGGTATGGACCTACCCTCTTTATAAGCACGGATTCCCAGTAAACTTTAGGGCTTTGAACAGAAAAAAAAAAGAGTTGCCTTGGTCATGGTGTCTGCTCACAGCACCGGAAACCCAAACTAAGACAACTAGCAATTCTTTTACCCAGCCTGTCCACAGGAATGTCACAGCAGCTATTTGTATTTCCAATTAGCTGCTTCATGTTTACCCTCTACCTGGGATCTGCTGCCAGCTGTCACTGCAGTCACCACACAGCCAGTGTTTGCCTTATCTCAAACAAGTGAGTCACTGTGCTGGAATCAGTAGCTTGTTGGGTGCTTGTTTCTGTGGGACTGTTATTCTGCAGTCTCCTCTCTGACAGGCACTGATGTAAGGTGACCCTGGTTCATCACCTAAACGTGTTTTCTACATGGTAGTGTCAGCTCTCTGGCAGTGGTAATGTGACAGTCAGACTGGTGCTGGAATCACTAGACACATTGGTGCACCTAATATTCCAAGCAGTCTGACATGTTTAACTTTTAAAACACATTTATTTGACTATACACTCGCAGTGGCATTCAGATAAGAGGTAGATGATAACCTTCTGGGGCCAGTTCTCCCCTCCCACCATGTAAGTTCCAGGGCTTGATCTCAAGTTGCCAGTCTTAGCAGCAAGCGCCTTCACCCCTGAACCGTCCCTCTGATCCTTTTACTAATTTTTATTTTACTTTTTAACACCTATCTATCTACCTACCTACCTTTCCTACCTATCACTTTTCAAGACAGGGTTTCATTATAGCCCTGCAGAATTTATTCTGCAGACCAGACTGGCCCCAAACTCACAGAGATCCACCTGCCTTTGCCACCCACCACCACCACCACCACCCAGGCCTTTGCTCTCATTTTTAAATTGTTCTATTTTAAGCCTTCATGACTGAACCATATGGATTATTTTTAATTAATTAGACTCATGGCTAATAAATATATAAATATAAATATAGTATATAAATAATTTGCAGGACCCCCTCCCATTGTTCAGGCTGTCCTCTCTCCTTTATGTGTTAGTATATAAAATTTGTAATTTTTTGATGACATTGAATTCATGTTTACTTTTGTTACTTGTGAACAGTGACACTAGTTTCAGTCAGAAATTGAAGTGCTAAATTAGCACTAACTTGGATAAATTTGTTTTGTAAAGATTAACTGTTTAGCTTTTGGACAATTTCATACATGTATCTGGTACATGTGATCATACCCCGTTGACTTCTCTTACCCTTCTCTGCTGGCCCTGTTGGCTCATCTTCCTGTCCTGCTCCCCCCTACTCTCATGGCTTTTGTTCTTTGTTTTTTTAAGGTGCAGGTACTGAAAATAATTATCATAAACACATTTTTATAAAAGTACTAGTGTTAAGGGTAATAGCTTTAAGAAACAGATAAGGCTCATCTTGGGTTATATGTCTTGACATACTTAAAATTATATTCTGTGAAACCAATGAGCTTCATTCCTTTGTGAGTATAATACGATTGTGACTGAAATTAGCAATAAAGACATAGCCAAGTAGTCATGTAGAATGTGCTTTCTGTCTGAAGTGGGTGCTTCATCTCCACGCAATGCTTCCTTGTTGCTAAGCTACCCAAAGACTTTCAGTTTTGTCTGGCAAAAAATATGGGCATTAAAAATATGTTGTTGTTGTATAAATGTATTTTTTTTCTTTTTCCATCTCCATATAATTAGCAAAATCCTTGAAGCACAAATTACAGTGTTTCCTTCCATGGTTTTCAAAAAGCAAATTATTTTCTGTGTACTTTTTTTTTAATCAAGCAGATGTGCTTTGCTTTTGGGCGAATTAGACTCTCAGAGTGAAAGAGCATTAATTAGGGACTAGTCAGTGTCCTTTATCCATAGCCATTTAACAGTCTTGAGTTGTGTTTGATTGACATGAGGCCCTGGACATAATTTGGTTAGAAAGTTTACATGTTGTTTCCTAAGAAAAGCGAACATGTTAATGAGGAAATCGAGAACGCATCATGTTGATTAAATCTCTGGAAATGCTGTAGTCTGTAGCTAAAGGAAAGAACAAAATATTAGAGATAAAGTCACACACTCAGTTAACTGATAATTATATAACTCTTATCATCTGTTACACACACAAATATACATCGGCTATCATTTTGCTGTGAAATGCAGCCTTCCTTACATTTTTTTTACTGTTGAAAATAGCTTGCAAACTGTTACCTAATTAAACTTGTTGGAAGTCAGAACTCCCTTTAAGCCTGGAAACAAACCATGGATGAGCTCAATGAGCAAGTTAGGTAAGGTCTGGCATGTTGCCAGGTGAGGCCAGGACAAAGCTTTCATTTAAAGGCGAGCCTTTATTAAGTGGCCAACCCTCCATTATCCACTCACAGCTTTAAAGGCGGTGGTGCTGGATAAGTGGCTCAGGTGGATAATGGTTTCATTCTGTCCTTGCTTGTTTACTAGGCTGTGCATCTCACAGGCTTGGAGAGTTCAGAGTCTTAGGAAAGTGTTTCCAAACTCACAAGTAGGCGGGCCTTGTGCTACCAGGCTGGCAAATGTGTTGAGCTGTGCTGAGAAGCCCTCTCCATATAGCCTAGAAAAGATTGCCTCTCCGCAGTGCAATAGAGTAAGCAGAAGGGACTGCCGGCGCCACGTCCATGTGAGACTGCGGTTGCTTCTTGTTTGAGGGTGTATTGTAGTTAGGGAAAGGGAGTTTCTTAAGGGAACTGCAAGTTGGTTTGCAAAATGAATAAGCTGTAAAAACTCTTATTATAATCTGTGAGTGAAGACAGACAGAGGCAGTCCCCTCCCTGGCCGTTGTGAAAACCTCAGGGCGAGAGTCTAGGCTTTTATTTTGGAATGAGGTGGCAGTTGTCACAGTGCTTCTCCTGCAGAAGGTGTGGGAGGAGAGCCTGCTGATGCCTAGGCTGCTGTGAGAAGGGCATTTTTATCTGGTACCGGATCACTGACAGCATGACCACTGGGAAAGGTAAGCCCTTGTGTTTTGGAAAGTGTAATTATTACTGATGTATTGGTATGTCACGTAAACAGGACATTTTGTAATCATGTTGTTAGCTTATACTCATGGGTAGAAAGTAAAGAAATGGTTGCTGTGAGTGTTATTTACAGGGTGGCAGAGGAGATGATAAGGCCTGCAGATGACAGTAGTAAAGCTGATGACCTTAAAAGACAATGAGGAAGGACACACAGAAGCAGAGGTGGCCAGAAGTCAGTCCTCAGTGGGTCTTTGTGTACTTTTAGCTTTTCTGTGCTCCTTTATGTGCTGGGGATAAATCTGTTTTCATTATCTAAAGCATTTGTTAATATGCTTAAGCTGTCTTCAGAAAGAGTCTGCTGGCTGGGAATATCTTCGTTTCTCCAGCAGCAGCTAGAAGGAAACCACAGTGGCAATGTGCTGTCACGGCCTTCCAGTCCCCATGTGGGAAGGGGATTCTGTAAAGTGACAAAAGCTGAGGAGTGAGGCCACTGGCAGGTACTTGCTGCTCGCACACTGTCCTGCTGCCTAGCCTCAGCTTCCCTGGAGGAGTTGCACAGGCTTAGGTGGGGCTGAGAGGATGGAGAGGCTCCACAGAGAGCAGGTCTGTGTTGACCACTGAGTGTGGCTGATGGTCTAGGAGAAACCTGTTGACTGGCCTGCTGTCCTAGGGGTCACATTCCCAGCAAACCTAATCTATTGTCTCTGAAGGACATTTCCAGACCCTTCAGCTGAAGCAGAAAAAAGGACTCAAAGTGCAACTGCTCCCAGTGACCTGTGTTCATTTCTCTTCCACTTTGGGGAACTGGGCTCCTCTCAAGTACTTTGGCACTGTGCTAATATTGTAGGGATCCTAAAGGGCACATATATCCATCTTGTTTGCATTTTCTTGTGCTATTCTATGTGTGTGGGGGTGGGTATACACGTGAGGCCAGAGGTTGACTTAGGGGAGTGGGTTCTCTTCTTTCACCATATGGGTCCTAAGTCTGAACTCCACTCATCAGGCTTGGCAGCAAGTGACTTCACCCACTGAGCTATCTTGCTGGCATGAGATCTCCTTCAGCTAAGCCTAGTTTAGCCAAAACCCAACAGAAGTTTTATCTTGAGTGAAAATAATCCCATTGGAAGGTGCTGTATCTTTGTTCATATTTTCCTATTGATAATTTACTGGGTTAAAGCAATGGTAAATTTCATACCTTGTAATGCCTCTTGTCAGGGTTACTGGCTGTTTAAGCTGTTTAGGAAATCAATACCTGGGTAGGAATGTTAAATAATTCATGTTTCAAAGAGCCTTTCATTTGCGGGTTTGCTGCTGCTGATAATAGCATTTGCCTTAAGTTGTTGTATTTTCGGACTACTTTCTAAACATCAGGGCAAAATTGGCAGTCAATGGTTGGAGGCCTGGAAGGAGCCCTTGCTAAACTTGAATTTAGCACGAAGATCACACATCTGCTTGGAGGCTCTTTTCAAGTGGACTAAATTCAAACTACCTGCCTTCTGTGCCTGAGATGCAGCTTACGCTGCAAGTGTGATAGCAAACGGGGACTTGAGGCCACTTCTGGGCAGGGGCGTGCGTGTCTGAATATCTGTCAGTCTGTGCCTGATAAAAGATAGGTTGACAGTATGCACCTGACAGCAACAGCTGTTAGTTACTGCTTGGTATTCTCAGAGCACATCCCTGCACTCGGTCTGCTCTCTTTGTTTTGTTATCCTCAGCAGGCAGCCCCTGAAGGACTGGAGTGTCAGGTTTTCTGTAATTGGGTCAGTGTCAGGACCCAGGAAAACTCCACACTGCTGTCTGAGATCAGTTTTTCCTCTATCTGGCACGTCCTCCTGCTTCCTACTCCACTGCTGTTATTATGGAGTTATGTTTGCTCCTATGATTCTGAAACTATGCCATGTTCAGTAGCCGCTGCAGGGAATAACTTAAAAATGAAAGCATTGAAAATGACATTAAAACAGGCATTGGAGCCAGCTGTGGTGCCTTCTGCATGAAATATCAGCACCCAGAGGAGGATAACAAGGCCAAGGCACTGGCAATCCGTCCCTGGAGGATGTTCTGATGTGGTGTTTCTGTCAGATGTTTGCTGAGGAGATTGGGGGTGGGGTAGGATGCTGCCAAAGCAAATTGTAATATGGAAACAATGAGTTTGGTGTAGCAGCAACTTGTGATTATGGAGGAGAGCGTGTGAAGATAGCCAGGGTTCTGGATGCCATGCACAGAGACTGATTCCTGTACTGAATGCCATTACTATGGTATGGAAACTTAAGCCACCAAGACTGTGTGAGTGAGGGAAACAGAAATGCAGCTAATCCATCATAACCATTTAGTAAGACAAGGCATGGACACCAGTGGGGAGTAAGAGAGATACTATTTTAGAAAGAAGATAGATAGGTCTTACGTGCAACAAATTTAGTGTTGTGACAAGTATACCAGTTTTCTTTAGCTTCAAAAAAAGATCTGTTTTATTTTAAATGATGTGTGTATACATGTTCCAGTATTTGTATATGTGCATGTGTGAGTGTATGTGCCCTTGGAGTCTAGAAGAGGCTGCTGGGTCTACTGGAGCTGGAGTTGTAAGTAGTTGTGAGCTACTTGATGTAAGTACTGGGGACTAAGCTCGGACCTTCTTAAGAGTGGCAAGTGCTCTTAACCCCTGAGCCACCGCCAGTCTCACGTCTCCTTATTTTTCTCAGTTTTCATACAGACCTAGAGTAAATCATCTTTAAAAAAATATTGCCAGTTCTTCAGGTAGCTTTTGGTGGTAGTGTCTTTACTGTTCTAGTTGACAGGAGAATCTGGGAGAGCAGGGGCTAAAAATGAAGTGGACTAAAATCTTATGAAATAGTTAATAGTTAATACTTTATTCAGAGCATCTGACAATTTATACTCTGAGGGTTAAGAAGAGTCACATCACTAAGGTGTGTAATCACAAGGACAAGCCACATGAGGCAAGACCATACTTTTCCATCGTCACCTGAATAACAGCAGCTGGAGTAAACTCACTCCTATCACTACACAGGAACTATATCTCAAGAACAGTTTGGGGTTTGCAGCAACTGAGGTCACGAGAGTCTTGTCATGTTTTCTTAGGATTTTTCTCCCAGACACTTAGAATTTTCACACAACTCCATTCCTGGACTGTGTTCTGACAGTGGTTGGTTGGATATGTTATCTTTGTATTGTGTTAGCTATATAGAAAAGATGCAAGAGATGAGTGAAGCAAATGCAGATGTAGTTGTATTTGCAAGGGAGTTTAGAGAGCAATAGTGAGGTAGAAGTGCCCTGAGTGTGGGGCGCCATCCATAGCCTGGATGTCCAGGTAGAGTGTTGGACAAAGCCCACTAGTGTAAGCCTTTGCTCTTCCCGTTCCCTTGCTCTTATGATGTGAGCTTTGCCCCATGGACTGAAACTGGCAGGTAAGGTACAGCCTTCCTCTGTATTTGCTGTTGTGTTGTGTTTTTGCTTTATGGCCATTGAAATAACAGTAACATGATAAACATGACATTCCATCTCTGTGATCTTCCTTTTCCAATCTAGAAACCCATGGAAAAAGCACATGAACTGTCTTATCCATAATCTAGCTAAGGCCTGTTGCTAAGGCCATCTGAAAACGAGCAAGGACACAGTGAAAACCTAGAGCAGGCTAGCGAGACGACTGTGGCCATGCATTCTGACTGTGGTTCTGGACAAAAAGGGCCCTGTCTGAGGACTAAGGGACACCAGGCAGACTGTGCCAGTAGGTACTGAGGCTGCATCAGCCCTGGTACTTCAGTCTCGCGTCTACTGAGTTACTGTATGAGATTGCTGTGGAGAAACTAGTGTGGAGTGTGTGAAAACTCTTATTTTAGTAACTCTGTAAATGCAATTCTTTCCCCAAAGTTTATACTAAAACTGTAAGAGCTGGAAAGAAGGAGAGGGTTGGAAGTGAGGGAGTTTCCTTTTTTATGGATAAGTGTGGTTCTTTGCCTCTCTCTCTAAGGGCTACTGAGAACTGAGATTATTGAAGTCCAGATGAGACATCTGAAGGCTTATATGACAAAGATCTCACAGTGTAATCACTGCCAAGTACCATGAACATTTTGTTAGGCGGCCATTCCCAAATTTGGATCTGAGATTTCCAGCTCACTTGTCCTTGTGTCTGCCTAGTGGCTGTCATGAAGAATTAGGTCACTATGGCCACACTGATAATTAGAGTGACATTCCTGAAGACTACAAGTTTAGATATGATGGCTGTGGGGTTTAGGCTCTGACAGAGACTGGTACAGCACTCCTTTAGGGCAGATTTAAAGGTAAAATAAGTACTGTGAAATAAAGGAGAGATGCATATTTAAACCATAAAAAGATATGTGGTGGTTCTTGTTAATATGTCTTTTCACAGATCATCTTAGGTATTTATGTTTTTATTTGTTTAAAATTTTATATTAAACTTTTACTTTTTAGTCATCCATATATATCTCTGCTTTGTCCCTTAACTTAAACTTGACTTTTTTATGAATTATTAAAGCTATAAGTCACATGCTTCTTTAAAGATGCACTCTCAGGTTGAAGAAGAAATAGCTCAATGGGTCAAGTGCTTGCTGCACAAGTGTAAGGACCAGAATTTGGATTTCTAGAACCCACCCAACATCAGTCTTAAGGCATATAGAGGGATAGAAGATGGAAACTTGTTTTGGTTACTTTTCTATTTCTATGATTAAAACAACAACAACAGCAAAGAAAACAAACACCTTGACCAAAGTCATTTATGAAAGGAAGCATTTAATTTGGCTTATGGTATCACAGGGTAAGAGGCTACTGTGTTAGAACAAAGGAACAACAGAAAACTTACAACTTGATTGATCTATAACTCTGAGGGGGAAATGGGGGTGGGGAGGGATGAGGCTTTTGAAACCTCAAAGCCCATTCCAGTGACACACCTCTTTCAATCGTCACAAACATGTCCACCCACTGGACCAGGTATATGAACCTACGGAGGAGGCCAATCTCATTTAAACTATCACAAAATTTGTAATAATCACATAATATTTGTAAGTCTAGTTTTAGGGACCTGATTAATTGTAGATAAAGTCATCAGGGTAGATTCCTGTATTTGAATCCTCGGAAGAGGATGTGAGGAGGATCTGAGATACAGTAGCTCTGCTAGTGGAGTAGAATACTTGCCTAGCATTCATGAAGCAATGATTCTGTACTACCTTGTTCTGGAAGTTCCCTGTGTGCAGTTAGTATGACTTGTTTACTCCTTATACCTAGCACCTATCAAAGTGCCTGAAAATGTAACAGGTATTTACATGTGGAGTTTAGATCAACACACAAAGGAAGAAGGTGGCTTTCCACATCAGGTAACAATAGGTTTCCCATTCCTTGGATAAGTTGCCTGGCTGGGTTTGTTTGTTTCTTTTTTTAGTAACTCAGTGCTTTACTCCTGACCTTGGAGCTCAGAAGAGAGAATCCCTTCTGGTCCCAGTAGGTTGTGCCTCCATCCCACCACTGTTTCCCTCACAGCTCTTGCCTTTTCTCATTGCCTTCAAGAGGTGGATCATCAGCTAAAAGAGCATTAGCACTTTAAGAGTGGAACATACTTTTGTTCTGGGCAAAGGGTCTGAGGTGAAGTTCCTGCATGACACAAAGCTGACTTCTGCAGGAAGGATAGAAGGAATTTTGGTTTTGTTTGAGGCAAGTCTCAGTGTTAGCCTAGCACTGTGTAGTCCCAGTCATACTGGAATTACAGCCACACACTGTCTCTAAGCACACACTGTCTCTAACCCTGGCTTTAGAGGGAAGCTTGGGGTGCTTTATAAATTGAGTATAAACTTTCTTCCACACTGTCCTCTGTCATAATTTGGCAATGAGGTTATTTGGAGAATTGGCTTCGAGGCCGGAGGATGCCGTGAATAGCCAAATACATCAATCGGCATACCCGTGTCTGGCTAGGATGATGAGGATGTGGGGTGTGGACAGTCCCTTGGTCTGTTTAGGCCAGGTAATAAGCCTGTGATCCTTGTGTGAGGACAGGTATCACATAAGCCATTTCAGGAAATTTGTAACTGTAATTTACAAAAGTCTTACAGAATCTCCCTTACTGTCTGTGGGACCATTATCTATCCCCCTCCAGTACATATGCTTGGAATCTCCCACTGTGTGACACCCCCGGAGCTCCCTTTGCTCACGTCCCAGTTTTAGCCTGTAGTTAGTGTGGCCTCTATATGTGTCATGCATCAGGATGTCTGAACAATTCTGTAAACAAATGACAGCAAGAAACCCAGTTTGGCTTGCTCTGATACCTGGTTGCAATCAAAAGAATTTTAGAAAGCTAGCTTTTATGCAGTGTTGAAACAAGTTATTCTTGGTCTGTTGCTGTTTGCTTTGTAATTATGTCAATAATGACAGCAGTGTGTGCACCTGAGCTAACTGTTGAGGAGGCTGCAGGTGATGCTGAGGTGCAGGTATACTTGCTTTAAGCACATCCATGCTGTGATTTTCTGACCACAGACAACCATCGGTTATAATACAAAGCCTTTCAAATAGCTAGACTGGGAATTACCCAGACTTGAATGAACACTGTTGTAAAGAAACTGACTCTCACTAATTATTGAGTGGATAAAACAACCTCAAACTCATCCATACTTACCCACAGCTCTTTATTAGAAAGAAACTTTTAGATTCTTAAATAATAACTTAGATTCTAGCAGGGTTTGAAGCGCATACCTCCAACCCCAGCAGCTGGGGGTGGGGGAGTGGTGGAGGCAGGCTGCTTCGGATTTAGAAGTCATTCTTGACCATGTGCTGAGTTCAAGGCTGTCCTGAGTTATATCTCACAGAACAAAACTCAGGATAGACAAGATGGTTCAGTGGGAAAAGGCATTTGTCACACACGCCTTGCTACTTAGTTCCACCCGTGGAATCAGCAGACACCCACTCGATAAAGTTGCTCTTTGACCTCCACACAGGTTCTGTGATTGTGTGTGTGTGTGTGTGTGTGTGTGTGTGTGTGAGTGTGTCTTGGTGTGTACATACATACTTTTAAAAAAGAAGACATTTTTTTTTTTTCTTTCTTTTACTGCTTTGGCTAACTCTTTAAGTATCTTTGTTCTACCCCGTGCATCTTTTGAGCTGTGGGTCAATGGAGGCTTATATAATGTTCATGTTTCCCTGGGAGGGGCTTAAAGTAGCTGGAAGTTCATATCCAGGGAGTGCAAGAGTTGGTGTGAGTAGGTTTACACTCCCTTTCTCCAGTCCCTGTGCAGGTGACTGAGCAGGGATGCCAGGTACCTGAGGACCGTTTTCTGTTCCTGACGGTCTTGGTGTCTGGAGAGCTCACACAGTACTGCCTTATTTCTTCCACACTCTTGCTCCAGCTGAACTGGTCCCAGTTGTATGGCTAATAGAGGAGCAAGAGAATAGTTTTATCTCTGACCTCAAACTTTGATCCAAGTTGAAAAGACAGTTCAGTCTGTGAAAGGTGCCGACCAAGCCTGGTGAGTTTGATCCACGGTCAAAGGGGAGAATCAGCACCCTCAAATTGTCCTCTAATCTCCCCGGCATGTGCCCCCCCCCACATACCCCAATTGACTAAATGTTTACAAAAAATTAAAATCATGCCCAAGAATGACCCTGAAAAATATGGAACTACAGACCTGAGGCCAGTGGGCCACAAGCTTTATGGACTGAAATGTGGACTGAGGAATACAGACCATGAGATTGCAGCAGAGGGCTTTAGCGGGGAAACTCTGTAATGACACATGAGCGTCCAGTCAAGACACAGGGCGGCACCATGATTGTCAACTCCCAAGCTCTCACAGACCACTCAACTGGCCAGTCAGGGTGGTTGGTACAGGCTGCCTTTCTCCTATCCATTAATGCTCCTTTTGCTAGTCCAGTGCCACCATATTGGCTATATGTAAGTTGAGCAGTGGCCTCAGTATCACCAACTGCTCTTCCTAACTTGAGATTTTGCCTTCAGCCCTCTACTCCCTCTGGCCCCAGAGTTATGAGGTTTCTGTATCCGTGCTCATGAGAGAGCTGCTTTATTATCTCATGAGGGATTTCTTGTTCTTACACTTGCTCAGAAGTCATCCTTGGGATCTGTTCTGTAGGTGCTCAGCATAGTCGCCTAAGGTGTTCCAGGATTAAGCAGGATATGCACGCATTTAAAAGATCCTGACACTCCCAGTTCCTCAGTATTGGCTACAAGTAAATTGAGAGTCACATCACGCCCCGAGGAGAACAGAGGAGCCTTTCTAATTTTATTTGGCCTACTCTATATAAGTACGTCACACACTGGACATGCCTCCAGCAAGGTGTTGCCACATGTCTGTTCCCATGCTGCATTATGAGTGCTACAGGGGACTGGCATTCCTTCCTTTGTTCCAGCCCTTAGCAGAGTGCCTGAGAGCACACTCACAGTAAGATGTGCTGGAGAGATGCAGGGAAAATGAGCAGCCCATCTTTGGTCATGCCCTGTCTCTGCATCCTTGTGTCGGGGATGCTGAGTAATTCTCCTTTCTAGGTTACCTTGCTGTTTTCTTCCTGGAACCCAAAGTGGGAGTTGAAGGCTGCCAGGAATCCCATCAGCTCAGTTTCCCTTGGTATAGATGAGCTAGTAGTAGCCTTGCTTCAGAGAGCCAGATATTTCCTCCTGTAGGCTCCTCTTCAAAGCCTTCCCAAGGGGAGAGGGCAGGAAGGCTTCTTTTAGCCCTGGCCCTCCTGCTCATGAGTATGGAACTATATCCATCCCCACCCCCCATGTTTTGGTTCTTCTGTGTGAGTATTGACACTTTCCAGAGGAACCCAGAGCTTGCAATTCCAACTTTCACAGCCTCAATGTCTGTCCTTAGATTGAATCTCTGCTCACACCTCTAGTCACAGTGGCATAGGATGGTCTCTCTGACTATTCTTGTGTTTTATGTGTGCCTCACACACACACACACACACACACACACACACACACACACACACACACACACACGCGCGCGCGCGCGCGCGTCAGAGGACAACTTTGTGTTCTATCCCTCCACCTTTGTATGGGTTTCTGGGATCAAACTCAAGTCTTGCAACCACCTTTACCTGCTACAACATCATGCTCACCCTGTTCTGCCTGGTGCATGGTTAAGGTTCCATTCTCAAGTAATTGTGCTCTGCTGGTGTCCCTCCTAACACCACTTGTGCCCTCCTACTTGTGCCTTTTCTGTTTTTCCAGGATTCTTTCTGTTGTGTTTTAAACTCATCTTCTCCCAGTAGGTCTCAGAAGCACACTGGTTTGCCACAGTCTCCCACAAATCAGGCTGATCTATAGTTTTTTTCCTCAAATATATCTTGAATGGTCTTGCCAGGAGTGGGTTGCTGGAGGCTTAGGAAAGGATTCCACTGCCACTCTGTGGAAACTTTTCAAGCCTTTTAGAATGCCTGTCCTAGGGTATGAGAGAAGAGATGAAGCTCAAATGACTGAGGAATTGAAGGTGGCTGGGACCTGAAGGCTTCAGTTAGCTTACTCCAGGTTCCTACTCCTAGACTATCAGACAGCAGGATTACCTGTGAAAGTGTCCCCACTGGTGGCTGAAGATAGAATGGATTCTTTGTTTGGGGCCAGGCAAAGGTATGCTTCTGCAAGAAGATATTCTCTGGGTAAAAAAACTTAACCTCGTGTGATAGTAAAGCTTGCACAGTTAGAAATATTCATGTCCACATATTTGCTGTGGCTAAGGCTCTAGAAGTAGGTCCTGAACTTACTGATGGCTGTTTAGCCAAAACTCTGAAGAAGCGGGGCATTCAGATCCTATAAGATGCTAGGCATAGTGGTGCATGCCTTTAATCCCACTATTTGGGAGGCAGGAGCAGAGACAGGCAGAGCTCTGTGAGTTTGAGGCCAGCCTGGTCTATATAGTGAGTTCCAAGACAGCCTGAGCTATGTAGTGATCCTATCTTCAAAATCAAAAACAAAACAAAACACACGCTAACAGAGAGTAGTGTGCATTGTAAGCAAGTTAAGCAATACTGAAATATGTCAAGAACCCAGGACTCCGTGTCTCTGTATCCAGGACTGCTCTCTAGCCTGTCACAGGCTTAGTTATACAAATGACCTATTTACCTTTTAAGGAGTGATGCTTTCTACAGATGGGACTTCTCCAGTTTACTCACTTAGGAATTCACACCATATACTTTGACCATATTCACCTGTAGCTCTCTTTAGATCACTGTCCTCCCCTCCAACCTGAGGTCCTCTTCTTTTCCCTTTAAATTTAGTAACCTATCAACTCCCATTTGTTCTGCCTGTATATTTCTGGGTGATGGACCATACAATGGACCATGGTCAATGAACTAGGAGCCACTCTTAAGGAAAAACAACATCCCCCCCTCCCGAAGCCATCCACTGTCCATAGGTCTTCAGTTAGGAATGGGCTCCAAGCTGGAATACTAACTGGTTTGATCCTGTGTAGGTCCTGTACAATAGTCCTGTTACATCCAGTAGCTTCTGTTTTGCTGTGGTCTACCCCTGTCTCTGGCATTTAGACTCTTTCTGTCCCCTTCCATGATGGTCCCTCAAGATTGGGGGTGGTGGTCATGATATAGATGTTCCATTTGTGGCTGGGCACTCACCGGTCACTTACTATTCTCTGTACTTTGATCAATTGTCTGTTCCGGCATTAACCACTACCCACTTCAGAAAGACACTTGTTTGGTAAGGTCTTAGAGCTTCACTGATCTATTGATAGACAGATAGGAATTTAGAAAGCAGTTGAATATTGTGTCCACTTAACAAAATAATAGTTGTACAGTCAGCCCTGAGGCCCCTGAGCTAGCCCCTCAGCCATGGCTTCTTGGCTAGATTTGTGGTTCTAGGCATGCATTTCTTCCTGTGGAGCAGGCCTGATATCCAATCAGAAATCAGTTGGTTACCCACTAATGTTTGTGCCACGGTTGTACCCACAGACATATCTTGCTATGCTGGTCATTGTTACAGTTCACTGGGTTCACAGCTCAGTAAGACTGTTAGTGACCCCCTAACATCCCCCAGCAGCCTTTGCAGCACTTCCTAATACTAGCCAACAGGGCAGAAGCTTCCTGGTCAGTACTAACCTAATAGCTCCACGCCCTGTGACTAATGTGTGTGCTGGTCTCAGCAGTAAGGTTTTACCACCAAGTTCTGGGGTGTGTGTGTGTATGTGTGTGTGTGTGTGTGTGTGTGTGTGTGTGCGCGCGCGCGTGTGCGAGCACACACGAGTTAGCATGCCCATGCACATAGGCAAATACTGTGGAACATGTGGAGGTTAAAGGACAGCTTGTGGTAATCAGTTCCATATGTGTCCCAGGGGTTGACTCAGGTTGACAGCCTTGGCATCACTTGGCAGCAAGTGTCTTTACCTGCTGAGCCACTTGCCAACCCTCCTTTACATTTTTAAGACCCAATCTCTCACTGGCGTAGGGCTGGCTGGCTAGACTAGGCTTTCTATCTCTGCCTCCCTAGGACTGGGATTAAATCACAAAGCACCACACATGTATTCTTTTAGTTTTAGTGGATTCTGGGCATGGACTTTGGCCCCAGAGTGTTTCATCGAAGTAGCAAAGAAACTAAACAGCAAGGGTCTTTTCTCTGCTGTGTCTTTGTTTGTTTGTTTGTTTGTTTCAGCTTCCTGAATCTGTAGGCATATTTTCCTCATCAATTAAAGATCTGGCTGATAGTTTTCTAGCCTCTACTGTATCCTGCTAGGAGTCCAGTTTTGTGTGCTTCTGTCTCATGATCTATCTCCCTCCTTCCCTCCCTCCTTTTCTTTTTCTGTTCTGTGTTTAAGTTCTCCAATCTGCTGGCATTGGATGCCCTGGAGCTATAGTTACCAACTGCTGTGAGCAACCAGCTGTGGGTGCTGCAAGCCCTTGTCCACGCTGAGCCTGTTCTCCAGTCCCTGCAGCTTTTGTCGTCTGATTTTGTAGTTCTTACACATGAACTTATAGATGACATCTGGTCCAAGTATATTTTATGCTTTTTTGGAAATCACTGCTACCTGACTGATGTTAGATTTCCTTTTTATTTTTATTTACTCCACGGTGATTTTAGCATCCTAAATGACTTACTCTTGCTGCGTGAGTCCCGGGAATTTGAAACATAAGCTTTAATTTTGCATCATTAAAATGTTTACAGGTAGAGCTGGAGGATTGCTCAGCGGTAAAATGCTTGCTGCACAAGCCTAACACCCCAGGTTCATCCCCAGTCCACAGTGGAACAGAGAACTAGTTCCAAAAGTTGTCCTCCGACCATATGCACCATGACATATGTGCAACCACACACATACAAAAATAACAACAATCAAATAAATTTAACTGTTGATAAGTAGGTTGAAATTTAAAAACCATAGATAATGTTTTGGGTTTTTTTCCTTTTAAATTTTGAATGCAACAGAGAAGATATTGAGCCTTGCTGGCTTGAAAGTTTAAACATGCATAGTGTAAATTTAAAAAAAAAAATCAGCTTCATTAAAGGAGATGAAGCCTGGAAAACATACTTTTTGCCAGTCTGTCTAATTGACATGTTTCTAAGTGATAATTTAATTCAGTGTCAGCAGAGGTGTGGAGCAAGATAGGCACTTGAATTTCCAGGAAAGTAGACATTTCGATGGCTTTTCAGAAGATAAACTTAGTACATTAGTGAGCATTTTCATGCTGATTGACCCAGTAAGGTTGCTTGTTGGCATTAAGTAACTTAAAATTGGCAAACTAGTTATTGGAAGGTGGTACAAGTGTGATGACTTGATTTCAGAGTCCAGAACCCACATGAAATCTAGATTGACAACATGGGCCTCTATGATCCCAACACCCCTGTATGGAGGTAGGGGCCAGAAACAGGAAAGGTCTCTGAAGTTCATGGACCAGCCATTGAACACCCCTATCAAACAAGGTGGAGGGTAAGGATAGATACCCGAGACTGTACTTATATATTCATATTCTCTCTCTCTCTCTCTCTCTCTCTCTCTCTCTCTCTCTCTCTCTCTCTCTGACACACACACACACACACACACACACACACATACACACACACAGAGTAGGAGAGCGTTCTGATTCTCTAAGCTAAGAACAGTCTTGGTAGTTGCATTGTAAGCTTGGCCAGGACCTTACTTCCAGATGTAAACCAAGACTGATGGTTGTTTTGTATAAGTAAAAACTTACTGCTTTCAAATGGTGACTTTTGTGCTTCCTTTTCAGAAAAAAATTTTGATGATGAAGATTCTGTGGATGGCAACAGGCCTTCTTCTGCCAGTTCCTCGTCATCCAAGGCTCCATCAAGTTCCCGGAGGAATGTTAGCCTGGGAACCACCCGTAGGCTCATGTCATCTAGTCTTGGATCTAAGTCTTCAGGTAAGAGCACATCCTATAAGGTGTTCTGGGGTCCTCATCAAGAGTTCTTGCCTACTGTGTCCCCATACGTGCACACTCTCTCTCACTTGCAGTCTTGGAGTGGCCTGCCACTGCTCTTTTGATGCTGATGAGCTGGCAATCCTGGCTTAAGATGCCCAGTACTCACCACGTTCTAGAGCGGCCAGCCAGTCAGTATAGGCAGCACAGCCCCAAGGTGAATCAAACCCTGTTTGGTCATCTGGATCCAGCCTTGCCTTGACCACCATTGGGCTTTTTACTAAATTGGTTAAGACTAGAGCCAGATTGAAATCTTTTTTTTTTTTTTTTTGAGTTTTTCGAGACAGGGTTTCTCTGTATAGCTCTGGCTGTCCTGGAATTCACTTTGTAGACCAGGCTGGCCTCGAACTCAGAAATCCACCTGTCTCTGCCTCCCGAGTGCTGGAATTAAAGGCGTGCGCCACCACGCCCAGCTACCAGATTGAAATCTTGAAGATAAGATTTGCTCACACCCGTAGCATTTTTCCTTGTGAAGATTAGTGTGAGTGTTGGGTAAATAAACACAAGAAGACCAAGTGAGATGGCTCAGCAGGTAAAGGCACTTAATGCACAAACCTGGTGATGACAGTCAGTCCTTAGAAACCTTCTTCCAGTCACTCCTCGTCTTAGACAGATTGACTGGTTATTTATACCTCTGACCATGTATTTCGCTGTCACATTTAAGTTTACACTCCAGTTTCTTACTCTTTACCTCTAAAACATCATGTACTCACTTGCTTTAAAGCCATGCTCACTGATGATGCTGTGCCTTGGGGGTGAGGGTAGGGAGGTGGGTAGAAGTCACTTCTGGGTGACAGAAAGCCTTAGTGCTGCTCCCTGGTGGTCTGTCCTGGAATCACAGTTTCTTGACTGGATTCACAAGGAGCCACTGCCCTCTCCAGCCCTGCCAGTCTGCACTGAGCCCTGTTGGCCGCAGGAAAGCCTGTGTTACTGTGCTTATGTTTGTCATTCTTCCAAATATTTTTGAGTGCTGTTAATTTTTTGTTATTGAGTTTGTGTTTAGTTAACATAAGCTTCACTATTTTTAAAGGTTTATTTACTTTTACTTTATGTAAATGATTGTTTGCCTCTGTGTGTGTGTGTGTGTGTGTGTGTGTGTGTGTGTGTGTGTCTAACTGACTATGTATATCTGGTTCCTGCAGCACAGGTCCCTGGAACTGGAGTTGTAGATGACTGTAAGCCAGTCTGAGTTCTCTGTAAGAGCAGCAAGTTCTTTTAACCTCTGAGCCATATTTTCAGTGTTTCATTCACCTCCATTGTAGCATGTATCAAGATTGTGTATGTGTGTGTGTGTGTATGTGTCTTGCATATGCACATATGTACACATATATACCCTGGCCTGCTTATGGAAGTCAGAGGACAACTTGGGGAGGCAGTTCTTTGCTTCCATGATGTGGGTCTCAGGGAGCAAATTCAGATTGTCAGGCTGCAGTATCTCTCCTGCCCCACCGATATCCCTTTAATGTATTTGTCTTTTCTCAGTCTTCCCTTGAGTGATAGCAATTCTATTAATAGGGAGGGAAGAGAGTTCCTGCACAATCCGTTACTGCTTTGCTGCCCAGCCCTTCCAGGAGTCTTCTCTGGGCCAGTCTTACCTTCAGCCCTGTCCTAATCCTTTCTTCTTTAACACCATAGTCCTGATTGCTGTAGATGCTTTTCAGATGCTGTGGGTTTAGAGGCTCACAGTGCTCTAATCATATGCCAAAGCAAAAGGAGGACGGATTGCACACCATAGCCTATGATTGATATCCATGTGCCTTTGCTGCTATCATGTGAGCACATTTACTGCTACCTGGGGTGTATTTAAACTTATTTCTTATTTTATTAAGTTTTAAGTGATCCAAAATATAATTTCAGTTTTGTATATTCATAATTCTGTAGTAGATGTTTTATGCAGTGTTCAGTTCACATTATCTTTGTTTTAAAAGCTGTTTTTTTTTTAACAGCTGCAAAAGAAGGTGCCGGTGCTGTGGACGAAGAGGATTTTATTAAAGCCTTTGATGATGTACCTGTAGTGCAGGTGAGTCTGGGTCTGTGCTGCTCTTAAAATTAACATAGTGGTTCGATAAGTGGCTTAGTGGTTTAGAGCCTTCAAGAGGACTGAATTTGATTCTTAACATTCATATTGAGATGCTCACAACTGCCTGTAACCCCAGCTTCTGGGTGTAATCACACTCTCTTCCAGCATCTGCAGGTACCTACAAATGTGAGGCACACAGGAGTAAAAATAGATTTTAAAAAGTAATTTTTTTTTAAAGATTTATTTTATTTATTATACATAAGTACACTGTAGCTGTCTTCGGACACTCCAGAAGAGGGAGCCAGATCGGATGGTTGTGAGCCACCATGTGGTTGCTGGGATTTGAACTTATCACCTTCGGAAGAGCAGTCGGGTGCTCTTACCCGCTGAGCCATCTCACCAGCCCCCAAAAAAGTAATTTTTTTAAAAATCAAGATAGAAATAGTCTTCAGACTTTCTTTTTCAAATATATCTGTACGAGACAGCTTTATGTTACAGCAGTGAAATGCCTGTGGCAGCTAACTCTATAAAGTGAAAAGATTCATTTAGCTCATAACTTTGGAAGCCCAAAATACAGTGTGTATGGAGCAAGCCTGAGAACCACGCCTTGTCCGTGTTACTTCACGGTGCTGGAAAGATGGCCCTGGAACAGCAGGCAACTCCTGTCAGACCAGCAGAGAGTGAACAGGGTGGGTCAGCTCAGGCTTTCATAACAAGCCTTCCAGAATTATCTCCCCAGTGACCTGTTGCACCACCCAGGCTCCTATCCTTTTCACATAGTGGACCTTTGGGGACTCATGTCCAAACCCTGACACCATTGCATGCAGAATCTTTACCTCTCAATGTGGAACCTGAAACTCTTAAGACTATACAATATCTAAGATACAGATTAGAAAATGTGAGGGCCCTGTAAATTACAACCGGAACTGAAGTCCTGATCCCCTTTGATGTCTGTGGAAGAGTAGGAGAGATGTTACTGTAGAGTAAGTTTGTCAGGTTACAAAAAAGAGGCAGTGCTGATTGACAAGGACAGAAGATGAAGATGCATACTTAAGGATTTTTTCTTAGAAAACTCCCTCAAAGCCAATAAAGTACCGTAGATACGATGCAGGATGCTGCTTGCTGGCTCACCCGCAGGCCCATGCTTAGCTGGTTTCCGTATACAGTCCAGCAGCCTCTGCCCAAGTGGCACCGTGGGCTAGGCCCTTCTCTACCAATCAGTAATTAAGACAGTCCCACACCAACATTCCTACAGGCCAGTCTGACCTGGGCAGTCCCTTCATTGAGCCTTCCTTCTCAGATGATTCCAGGCTGAGACAAGGCGATAGATAGAGCCAACGAGGAGACCTGATGACCTGATTCCCAAATCTCACGGTAGAGGTTGGAGTGGTTGCCATACGTTGCCATGCCCTGTGGCACACTTGTCTCGCCTCTTTAACCATGACACACATTCAGTAATCACCAATATGACTGACTAATGCATCACTGACTGCTGTTTACCTTCCCCTCTTGTACACTACTCCGTCCCGAAGGTTCTTAGTAAAGATGTCTGGAACAAAGTTGCTTCCAAGTGGCAGCAAAGGGGTTCCTGTTGATGGTGGATATCAGGCCCACTAAGATGAGCATGCCCAGAGAATTCCTCATGTGAAGTGGTTTCTCTTCCTTGACTTCATGTATTTAAGAATAATCATCTTAATTCTGTACATCATGTTCTGATAAGTATACATTAATTTTGCTTTCAGATTTACTCCAGCCGAGACCTCGAGGAATCCATAAACAAAATCAGAGAAATCCTGTCAGATGACAAGCATGACTGGGAGCAGAGAGTAAATGCTGTAAGTGCCACTTCCCTGTGCTTCCTTTATGCTTATTTGCATATTCACTCATTTATATACACACTAATACTAACACATACCTTCTTAGTGAATTGCCTCACTTTCTTTAGTTGTTCACAATGAGTTTTGGTTTTTTGAGTTTGTTTCAAGATAATCTCACTACGTCCTAGTTTGCTTTCTGTTGCTGTGAAAAAACATCCCGACCAAAAGCAACTTGGAGAGGAGAGGGTTTACTTCCTTATGTTTCCTTATGGGTTATAGTCCATCACCAAAGGAAGCTAGGGCAGGACCTGGAAGTTGGAAGCTGGAGGCAGAGACTGTGATGGAATACTCCTTACTGGCTTGCTTCCAATGGCTTTTAAAAACTTTTTTATATAACTTGTTTTCTTATACAACCCAGGACCTCCTGCCCAGGGTGGTAGCACCTGCAGTGGACTGGGCCAGACCCTCCCACATCAATCATCAATTAAGAAAATGCTCCAGAGCCGTGTCCACAGGCCAATCTGATGAAGGCAATTCAATTGAGGGTTCTCTTCCCAGATGACTCTAGTTTGTGTCAAGTGGACAGAAATTAAATAGCACCTGCTTTTAAGCCCGTGCTGGCCTTCACTCTGGGATCTCCGGCTTTAGCTTGTGAAATGCTGGACTTAATGGTCAGGTGCTACCACACCCAGCCCTACTTATGTTTTAAAAACACAGCAACTTATTGGTGTGTGGTAGCATATGCCTTTAATCCTAGTGCTTGGAACGCAGAGATAGGCAGTTCTCTGCAGCTATCTTGGTCTATGTAGGGTTCTAGGACAGCCAGGGATATAAAGGGAGACCATGTCTCAAAAAGCAAGCAAACAAACAAAACACAAAACCAAAAAACCTGAGCATTAAGGGCTAGCGAGATGGCTCAGCAGTTACGAGCACACACAGCTGCTTGGATTCGGGTTCTGGGAGCCAATGCCCTCTGCTGGCCTCCATGGTCTTCTGTGTACTGTGGTGCATCTAGATGCACACAGGCGCATGTAGACACCTAAAATGGTTCTTAGGGAGATCGTATTTATTATGGAAGCTGCATTTTAAAATGGGGTCTTAGCTGTGATCTGATCTGTTCATTGTGTATTAGGTAATAATCAGCTGTCTAAATTGTCTTTACAAAATGTTTTCTAGGAGCAAGAGATATAACTTTGCAGTTAAGAGCCCTTGCTATTTTTACAAAGGACCCTAGTAGAGTTCTCAGCAGCCATGTCAGGTGGCTCATAACCACCTGTAACTCAAGCTCCAGGGGATCTGATCCCCTCTTCTGGCCTCTGCAGCTACCTGCATGAATGTGGCATACACCCCACTACTCACACACATACACACACACACACACACACACACACACACATACAGATAAATCTTTTTTTAAAAAATGGTTCCTATTATCAGTTAACTTTTATGTTTATCTCTTACATTAATGGCTCTTTTCTGTATATTCAGTGTTAAATACTTTATTTACCTCTGACTTTTCTCTGTCCCATTAGCTAAAAAAGATTAGATCGTTACTCTTGGCTGGGGCTGCTGAGTACGATAACTTCTTTCAACACTTGCGTCTTCTGGACGGGGCCTTTAAACTCTCTGCTAAGGACCTGCGGTCTCAGGTAGTGCGGGAAGCTTGTATCACATTGGGGTAAGGACTGCGAACACTACATTCACCCACACTGTGATACAGTCTCTCAGAGCTTTAAAGATAACTCCTGGCACATGTCTGTGGGGTCACCTCTAGCTGGTTTCCAAGACCCTAGACTGTTAACACTTGTGTCCAAACTCTCAGAGTAGCTGCTGCCCAGTTATTTAGTGTGTGTTGGATTTTAAATTTTACTCATGGACATAATTTCTGAAGCTTCTCTTGTATTATTAATTTAAAAAAATGAAATCTTACAGCATTCATGAGATTTTTTTTTCTTTTCATGATTTTTGCTTACAGGATACAGTGCGCATTAGCACACTTGTTCTAGTGGAGCTCGAGCAGCGACGGGAATGCAGGGCTGTGGGTGGTTAGTGGTAGAGCCCTGGGCAGCTTGCAAAACCCTCAGTCAGTACTCAGTTCAGAGAGAGAAGGATATGTAGCCCAAGTACTACCGGACTGTTTTATTTGTAGCTCCACTTAGATGTAGTGTGTACGTCCACCAGGATGTTAACTCAGTCGCCACAGCACCTGGTCAGCATCGCAGCATTGTGACTGTATGTGCAGCATTGTGACTGTATGCGCAGCATTGTGACTGTATGCGCAGCATTGTGACTGTGGAGTTTTAGGGTAGGCAGATACTAAAGCATCATGTTTTATATGTAAAACAATAATAAAATAAGCGGGGGAGGGGGGCAAGTGTTGGGTTCATGCTTAATGTTTTTAGTTCATTTTTGTTCTTTTAATACTTCTATGGAAATTATTAAAAGAAATTTGTTGACTGATGGCTTTGCCAAGTTTTCTACTTGTACATTTTAAGTCTATTTTCAAGGTGTCTTCGACCCTTGACTTTTATCCCTAAAGAACTGTGAAGGAAAGCTGTCCTATGCTGAGAGGCTCTATGCTTCCCTGTGTGTGAGGATATGACTACAGCCAGTCCTTTCTTGTTGCAGGCACCTGTCATCAGTTCTGGGGAATAAGTTTGATCATGGAGCTGAAGCCATTATGCCAACTATCTTTAATTTAATCCCGAACAGTGCCAAAATTATGGCTACTTCTGGTGTTGTAGCTGTTAGGCTAATCATTCGGGTAAGTGTGTCATGGGAACACCCATGACAGAGGAGAGGGGGAGGCCCTGATGGCTGATGGGACATAACAGGCGCTCCTGTCAGGGGTGTGTCCCACTCTGTACGTGCGGCAGGGTCTGTGTTGTGTTGTGTGCGCTGGCACACTGGTACTGAGAGACACCTCTTCCCTCACCTGCCATTGGCTCTAAGTCCTTGGCTGGCCAGAGCATCTGGCTTTTGCCTCCCTCCACCGCTTCTGGTCTTTCTCTCATCCCCCTTCCATTTTAGTTGTTTGTGCATATGGTTGCCATGTACCTGAAGCTCAGCCATCTTCTCACTTGTGTTGTCTAGCACTTACTGCAATGTGAGCAGCCAACCCAGTACTAATAATTCTCATGCATGAGCAGATCCTGAAACTGGTGTAGATGAAAGCTATCAAGCTGCTTCCCACCAAGCCCGAGGACCTGAGTTCAATCCTCAGGACCCACCAGTTACCTTCTGACTTCTGCACCTGTGCCAACACAGAGAGACGGGGAGGGGGGAGAGGGAGAGAGGTCATGAACTGGAACAAATAAGTAACTAAATGTATTGGCAGAATGTGCTCAACCCCCACAGGTTACTCAGGATAATTTGTTATTATCACTGTTTTTGCTTGCCTTTACTTGTAATATTAAACCCAAGGCCATTGTATGTTTCCGCTGCGGTGGCCGCCTATCTCAGACTGCCCTGAATGGTTCGTGCTGTGTACCTTTGGCTCTCCTGGCTCTGTCAGTCCTGTAGTGGCCTGTGTGACATGTCAGGGTGTTCGGTTTCCTTCTTCAACGCCGACATTTTAGACTGAACATCCATGTGCTGTGAGGTCATCTTGTGAGGAAGAGGCTCCTGGTGCATCTGGCCCTGGTCTGTGTCCCACGTGCTCACCTGGCTCCTCTCTCTCCTCTCCAGCACACTCACATCCCTCGGCTGATCCCTGTCATAACCAGTAACTGTACCTCTAAGTCTGTTGCCGTCAGAAGGTAAGCTGGGGCAGGGGAGGGCTTCTTGATTGTCTTGCAAGTGTCTAAACAGGAGGGGCACCAGGTCTCCTCCCGTGGTTAGAATTTCACATTGAAGTTGTTGTTAAGATCACTAGTGACTGCTTCTTGAGCCAAGAGCACTTTTATTTTCTGACTGGCAAGATGGCTTGATGGATTTTGTCCCTGAGACTTTCAAAAGTTGTCCTGTTTCACACACATGCTACAGTTACAATTCAGCCTTCCAAAATATTAAGGTCTTTACAAAATTTTAAAGAGCTTATAAATTGTGTGTGCGTGTGTGCATCCGTCCGTCCCTCAGAACCACTTTGCTGACCTAGTCTTTTAGTTATTTCTGATTTTTCTTTTCCTTCCCCATTGAATGAAATTTACCTATTCAAAAGGTAAACTGGTTGATTTAAGCAAAAAACTTTTATTTTTACCAACAGATATATTACTAAGTTCCGTTTCTTTCTTACCACACTCCAGGCGCTGTTTTGAATTTTTAGATTTGCTTTTACAAGAATGGCAGACACATTCACTAGAAAGGTGAGCTCCTGTGATTCTGAACTGTTCTCTGGACTGTCTTAGGGTTGAGTGCCTGCGCAAGTGGTTCGCCCCCTCCTGTATAAGGAAGGAACTAAGCATTGCTAAGTGATGAGTTTTTACCGATCTGAGCCACTTATACCAGAGAAGCTTCCGGGAATATCATCCTTCCAGATACTAGTGTGGCATAGCTTGTGTAGCTCGATTGGTAGGTGCTTGCATAGCAAGCAAGAAGCCCTGATTCCATTCCATCTTAAATCAACTGGGCCTATAATCAATCCAATATCAAAAGTTTAAAATCATCCTCGGCTCCATTGAGAGTTTAAGGCCCGCTTGGGCTAGTGACCATGCCTCAGGAAAAACAAAGTCAGTATGCCCTCAGCTGGCAGTGTGTACTGTTGTGATGATGTCAGTAGGGGCAGTACTGGTGCAGGTTCTGTTCTGCAACTTAGGGAGGGTCTAGAGCTGCCCTCATCTAGATACTTTATATCAGAATTTAAAGGAAGCAAGTAGCATTGTGTCAGTTTCTCACTATCCTGTGCCCATGCATTTTCTTTGACCTTCTTAGCTCCTGTCACTTTTAGGTTCCTGAGCATCTGCGTTTGGACACAGGAGATGGTAGTGCTGGACTACAGTTTTGAATGGGTGTCATAGCTTGTCAACCATTTTTCATCAGAGTGATACTTAATGCTAGGGAATTCATCTGAGTGATTATAGAAATTAAGACTAAGATTCAGTCTGAATTCCCAAGCAAAATTCTCATCAGAAGCTCTGGTGTTTGTTAGCCATGTAGGCAGTTTTTGGAAAGTTTGTCTTCACTGTTTAAGGAGATCTCCTTTTATATCCACTTCGATGGCCACTTTTTTCCCTGGACGTCTTTGAGTCTCCTGTCCATGATAGGTTTTGCGCTCTCTTAATAAGGCGGAGGGATAAGCAGTAGGCACATTGTGTTAGCTAACGGGAGGCTCAGGTTTCAGGGGAACATGAACTGTAGAGCATTTCCGGGGCTCACATGCTAGAAGGTAGTTGTGCTATCCAAATCCTTCTGTGAGAGTGGGGTAGGGACATGAAAGGGGACCTTGGGGGTGCATGGGTAGGGTGGGCCTCTTAGCCTCTAAGCCATGTGACCTGAGTAACTTGTGGGTGATTCTGACAGATCCACATTGCTGTTTAGAACTTGATTCACAAACCAGTTTGCACCCACATGACATTGTATAATGAACGACTGTTATGTTCTCTTTTCTAAATGTGCAGACATATATCAGTATTAGCTGAAACAATAAAGAAAGGAATACACGACGCTGATTCTGAAGCAAGAATAGAAGCCAGGAAGTAAGTTTCTGCGGAACCAGCTCTGATTCAGACCCGCTGTGTGGATCGCCTCTCGGCAGTCCTGTGGTCACTCTGTTCCATGTGACTTCAGAAGAGTTTCTGCTGTTTTGCTCTAAGTGCTACTGAATATAACTAGGGCTGGGGTTGACAGTGGGATGCTTGTTTTCATTGTCTCATGAGTCAGTCATGGCTGCATGCAGCCCAATGTTCATTACCACTTTATCGTGGGAGATGACAACCACAGGGTATTCTCTTCATGCCCTCATGTTTGAAAGTGAGACGTGGTCACTTCTTATCAAACATGAATCGTGGGAGGGGGAGTTAGATTGACTGATGCCTGGGTTGTCATGTCCCTGAATTCAGTTCCTTCCTGGAGCTCATTTGCCAGGAGGCTTTATGGGAAGTTTGATGTTAAGACCTTCTAACTTGAAGCTTGGGGTATAGCTTAGTAGAAGAGAGCCTGTCTAGCATGTAAGGGCCTTCATTTGGTCCCCTGAACCATTAGAAAAAATCAGTAAAAACAAGTAATGGTGCTGATAATGTAGCTCAGTGGTAGATAACTTGCTCATGTCCGAGACCCTGGGTCCATCCCCTGCACAGCAGCTACACAGGTGGAAAAGACAATGACTTCCTCTTTTGTTCCTGTGGTCTCTTCTGTGCTGTCACAGCTGACCAGCTCTTCAAGTTGACACCGGTTACAAACTGCTTTTTTAAATTTAGCACTGTAGTTTACTTAGGTGAAAATTAATTCCTGGCATTTGTTTATCTGTATGTATGCCCACATGTTCTCATGTTAGGGCAGTGTGTGTACCAGAGCTTGTATGTGGAGGTCAGAGGGCAGCTCCTACCATGTGGGTCCCAGGGTTTGAACTCAGATCTTCAGGCTTGGCAGCAAGTGCCTTTACCCCCTGAGCTATCTTCTGGCCTTGTTTTTCTTTCTTCTGAGCTCATGCTAACTATGCTCCCATCTTGGGTAGAGTTAAATAACTTCTAGTTGCTGCATGCCACTCAGGGTCAGAGTGTCAGTGGTCCACCCCGGCTGCTGTCCTTGTGTTGTATTCTCATCCTCTAATCATGACGCAATACAGGTTTCAAGAAGCTCTGAGAATTTTCCAATTTTCTTTTGTTTGTATTCTTAAGTCGGTTTCAGGTATCTCAAACTGAGGACTGTCTGTCTAGCTGCATTGATGAAAGTCGCCACTGACGAGTCTGTTCTGTACTCTCGGTGTGGCTATGGTAGCTTTGGCTCTGTCTTCCCCAAGTTTTCCTGGCCTTGCAAGTTAGAACCTTTATTCCCAGTTTATAAATGAGATCGGGGTACTGAGAAGTTTTGTAACTTCTCTAGCATCAAACAGCTGGTGAGGAGCAGGATGGCTCAGCCAGGAAAGCAAATGCCTCCCAGCCGCCAACTAAGTCAATCCCTGGAACGTCCGCAGTGGAAGGAGAGAACCGACCCGACCCTCACAGGCTGTCCTCTCATCTCCACACGTGTGCTGTGGCACCTGCATCCCACCCACACACTAACAAATAAAAGTGTGTGTGTGTGTGTGTGTGTGTGTGTGTGTGTGTGTGTGTGTGTGTTTGTTTATTTATTTATTTACTGGTTTTTCGAGACAGGGTTTCTCTGTGTGCCCTGGCTGTCCTAGAACTCACTTTGTAGACCAGGCTGGCCTCGAACTCAGAAATCCTTCTGCCTCTGCCTCCCAAGTGCTGGGAGTGTATTGTATTTAAGCTGTAAGTTGTAGTGCCAGGATTTGTCTGATGCCGCCTTTATTATTCTCCGGCCTCATGCCCCGGTACTCCTCTTAGCAGGTTAAGTGGAGGCCTCAGATCCTCAAAGATGCTGTGTGGTGTACTCAAGCTCAGCAGGGTCCTCTGACTAGACCTGGGGCTTGTCTTTTCCCTAGATGCTACTGGGGTTTCCACAGTCACTTCAGCCGAGAAGCAGAACACCTGTACCACACTTTGGAGTCCTCCTATCAGAAGGCCCTACAGTCCCACTTGAAGAACTCTGACAGCATCGTGTCTCTGCCCCAGTCAGACCGATCCTCTTCCAGCTCTCAAGAGAGTCTCAAGTAAGGGCCTTGGCTTTGTTGGCCACATGGCAGTGTTGTGTAGGTAAAGGTTTGCTGCTCAGACACACTCTGCAGCTGTGCTTTCAGCCGAGTACCTGCTAACGCTCCCCAGATGTCAAGGTATATTCTGCTTCTATACTGCTCAGGAGGTGAGAAACTTGGCCTTGGACTCTGCCCCAGACTCTTTTCCTTTTCTGCCACAGTTTTAAATAGCGTAGTGAGTTATAGAGTACGGTGAGCTGTATTAATGTGTCAGGGAGTTCTCAAGAAGATATGAGTGTTGCCCAGAGACAGGTTTGGAAAGAGAAGACATCCAAGACATGGGACTTAACTAAGAGTATGTCTGCCCTCCATGTCTGACCTCTGCCTCGTTATTGTTTTGTTTGAAAGGTCAGTCATCCCAAACATATTGTTAACACTGTCACATGTGCAGTGGGTAAAATAATGAATTGCCTGAATCCTTCTGAAGACCTTGAATTCATTCTTCACGGGTACACTTTGCTGTTGTAGTTGTGTGTCTACAGATAAAGCATACTCTTGGTGACACACATGTACATGCATTTTGCAGCCGGCCACTTTCAGCCAAAAGAAGTCCCACTGGCAGCACTGCATCCAGAGGTAAGTCACAGAACCGTATACGGGTGGGAGGCCTGGGTGGGCTGCTCATCTCCTGAGGCTGTGTTCAGCGACAGGAAGCTGTGGCCTGCTCCCAGCTCTCCTCAGTGATGCGCCCCCTTAACATCTGCTCTGAGCTCCACTGCACTAGGGCCAGTTGCTTACACTGTCAGGATGGCTAGACAGAAATCTGGCTCTGGCTTCTCCTCTTTCCCTGCCTCTGTACAGCCATGAGTCCTTTGCTCCTTGCCTCACATAATGTAGAGCAGCGGGCAGCAGTTTGTTAGCTATCAGAAGCTGGAAAAGGGTATGTTTCCAGATAGGGTGTAGCTAGGTGGTGACACACATTTTATTTCATGTGTCAACCACAGCTTTAGACCTATAGTTTTCCATTATTAGAACAATGGAGCAGTAGATACCCTCAGGCAAAGCCACTGGTTTTCTGTGTAGTGCATGATCCCGTCTCTGGAGCAGTGAGCGCTTCCTCCCTCCTGTGGGTACCAACATGTTTGGTTCTAAGAAAAGCAGAGCAGAAGTATGTAACAGTATGGCCAGTCCTTCCTGACTGACTTCTCTTGCTTCTCCATTAAAGGCTCTACAGTTAGTACCAAATCTGTGTCGACGACAGGATCTCTCCAACGATCTCGAAGTGATATTGATGTGAATGCAGCAGCCAGTGCCAAATCCAAAGTCTCCTCATCCTCAGGATCCACTGCCTTCAGCTCTGCAGCAGCATTGCCTCCAGGATCCTACGCATCCTTAGGTAACCAGGCTGCCTCCCATCCTGCTGTCCCCATGACCCTGGCCTCTGGGCAGAGTACAGAGCTTACACAGAGCTTCCCTCTATAGTTGAGGGCAGCTTCACTCTTGAGGGTGTTCTAAAGCATAAGTAACTGCTCTCAAAGATAGTTCCTATCCTGTGTGGTCCTCATGCCCTTTTTCCTATAGCAATTCCTGCCCATACCCAAGCCACTGGCCATATTACCAGCACTGGCTCTCCTCCTCTCCTGCTGGTGGAAGCTAGCTGAGCAAGATGGCTCAGTGGGCCTTTAGGGTTTTTGTGGTTGAATGTCTCTTAGAATGAGGGTGTCAGGAAGAGTCTAAATGAATGTAATGAACCTTTAACCACCTTAAGCACAACTGTGCTGGTGTCCTACACTACCTACTGCCTGAGGGGAGCATACCCACACACTGCCCCCCAAAATTGTTTCTAATTTTTTCCAAATTGTTGGTATCTAAGATAATGATAGCTGCATTACTCAGCCTGTCAAGCCAGCACTGAAGACCTTTTCTGTGTCAGGCTAGTGATGTATTTCATTGTATTTTTGTAAATACCAAGTTAATCATTCACCCCCAAATCTGAGGACTTAGCTTAAATCATAACACTAGGACTGGGTTACTCACATGCCCACTAGGGTATTTCAAGGTCACTGGAAAGCTAATCTTCTGAAGTGCTTTGAGATTGGAAGCATGCAGACAGGACAGGACAGGACAGGACCACTTGTTCACTGTCACCATGGGCAGGCTGTATAAGCTGAGTCTGTCTCTCTGCCAGTGACCTCGTGGAGAGGTAGCCATCTGACTCAGGCACGTGGTTGAGGATCAGTGAGATTACATGGAGGTCCTTTGTAAGTGATCACCCTGCAAGGTCACAGAAAGAGTCGAAGTAAGAGCACTCCTAACCTGAGAGATGTATGTCCTGGAACCATGTGCTCAGGCAGCCCTGTTCCCCGGATCTCAGGTATCTCTCGAGAAGAGGTTTAGGAAGGCCTCTCTTCTTCCTCATGGTAACTATTGTTCCATTAATATACAAGTACGAAGGTGCTGCTTTGTACTTTGTGGTCAAGGAAGAAGCCTCAGGTGTTCCTTCCCGTGGTGAACAAGTTAGATCTAAGTATTTATCAGGTTGTCAATACTTTTGATCCACTTTTACTTTTGGTTTTTGTTTATTTAGTTTTATTTTTGTTTTGGAGACAGGGTCCCACTGTATAGCCCTGGATAGCCTGGAACTCACTATGTAGACCAGACTGGCCTCTAACTCAGAGATGGCTCGCCTCTGCTTCCCACAGATATACCTGGCTCCCCTTTAGTATTTTTAGTTAGCATTGCCTGACTGTTTTCATGCCAGCCTTGGGAGACTCTAGGGTGAGTACTTACTTGTATACATATGTGGTGATTAGTTCAGGCCTCCGTAGATTCCCTCAGTGCTGATGAGAGCCCCAGGAGTTTGGTCTGGTGACAGATAAAGAACCCTTCAGAATCACTGAGGACATTCTCTAAGCACAGTTTTCTCTCCAGACAAGACTGCAGCATTGACTATTCTCTCCCTTCCCCATAAGAATTCTACCTTTAGTTTCCTTGGTTTTGCCCCACCCCCACATGCTACTTCAGCAAAGAGTGAAGTAGCACATAGTTCTGAGACTGTGCCCAGCTCCTACTTAGAGTGACAAGACACTTGCCTTGAAAAGTATAGCATTAAAGCTGATAACCCTTTTCCAAACTTCTAGAGTCCAGACACATGAGGGAAGACTTGGAGTACGTAGGCCTGGATGCAGGTACCAAGTGCAACAGCTGCTGCTGCTGGGCGAGTAGTCGGGATAGGCCTTGCTGCAGCCTCTAGCTCTTCTCACGGGGTTCTGCTCTTGGGGTCACTCCTTGGAACCTGAACTTTTAGTGGCTCCTCTACGCCCCTCCTCCTGCTAGAACTTTCAGGGAATGGGAACTTTCCCAAGGATGATACAATTGGCAAACCAGAGACTGTGAATCATGCTGTGGACAGTGACACAAATGTGTGTCACTGTTCTGTTTTGCTTTCCAAAGGCAAACTGTGTTACTCCAGGCTGAGCTGGATCCTGGTGAGGCCCCTTAGCTGGCTTCCCACTCTGCCCCGCTTCTGAACTCGGTTTCCTTTTTGGCTTTGTTTTAAAGTGTACATTTTGCTTTTTTAGTAGCTAATCACATTCTGCTTTTTAATTTTCTGAATGTTACTAACTGTTCCCTGTTGTCCCCTCCCTTGTTTTTTAATTGGCTTAAAGACGGTACTACCAGTAAAGCGGAGGGTAAGCGGTTTGTTTCTGTGATTGAGGTGTGTGTCTCTCTGGTCCTCTGTTCCCACCGAGTGCTGCCCAGTGCCCACTTGTCCTCACGGAGGTCCCTGCATGATGTGTTGCACGCTGTCCTTACCCTCTTCTTCATTCTGTCTCCAGGGGTTTCTTGCCTTCCCTCTGCCTCGGTTCTCTTCCCCTTTCTTGTTTGATCTTTGTTCCAGTGAATCAGGGCACTGAAGTGTGCTGTGGGTGGTGACCGTGCCGAGGCCACACTGGGAAGAATATTCAATATCACTTTGTACGTTGCTCACTTGGGGTTTGTTGCTCATGAAGCCCCCACCCGAGCTGCACTCTCTCTTTTTTGTGCTCTGTGGGCCTCTTGGGCTCATCTTCTCTGTTCCGAAAGTAAATGTCTGGTCAACTACCCACATTCTGCATTGGTGAAGTTTTCTGCTGCGCTACAAAGATATTTTAAAATAGTATTTTACTCTCCTATGAAGAACACTGCCAAATTGTCTTTATTTGTGTCAGTGTCACATGCCCGTTCCTTCATTTGTGTCCACTGATCTTCCTACCATCCACGTGGTAATACTCTTCTCTATGTTGAGATCTGCAGTCCGCACCATGGAGGGAAATGGCCATGTCCACATCCCCTGATCCACAATTTAGGCTAAGAAGCTCTTGCTCAGTCCTCACCTTGGTCTTTGAACGTGAGACATAGCCAATACAGTATGCACTGACCTTAGATTAGCAACTGTTAGGCAACATTATCCTTTCCCAAAATTCCTGGGTAGAAAACAGGATGCTTCAGCTGTTTAATTTAGAGCAGTGCTGCCTACTTGAGACATTGTCTACGCCTCTCAGCCCTCCAGAGAATGCCTCCAGGAATCAAGAACAGCCTGGTTAGTTCATAGTTGTGAAGTGGCTACCATGTAAAAGAGGCAAGGTTTGGGCAGGGTAGCTCTTTATAGTTTTAAAGTGTATTATTGTGTGTATATGAGTGCAGGTCTGTTTTCTGTGGTGTGAGTGAAGGACACTTTCGAGAAAGTCAGTTCTGTCCTTCCACTATGTGGAATCCCCAGGAAGCATCACACTCAGGTTGTCATACTTGTGTGGCAAGCATTTTAGCCACTGAGCCACCTCCGCAGTCCCAGCACAGTATTTCTTACATATACTTTTGTTTGGAGATACAGGCCTCCACCTCTCTCTCTAGCTAAGGATGACCGTCAAGTCTGATTCTCCTCTGGAGTTAGGCTGAGGTTACAGTTGCGCATCACCACAGTCAGATGTATCAGTGCTGGAAATGAAGCGCAGGGTTTTGAGCATGCTGAGCCAGCACTTTCCCAACTGAGCTAAATCCTTAGCCATTCTGTTGCCGAGGCCAGAGTCTAGGTTCTCAGGAGTCAGAAAGGAAAAGGAGAGAAAGAGATTGAGAAGTTATTAAGTTACACTTATTTTTTGTGTTTGTTCAAGAACACAGAGGTGAGAGGATGACTCATGAGACTAAGTCCTGTGGCCCTGGGATCCCTCTCAGATTGTCAGCCATGGTGGATAGCATCTCACCAGGCAAAGGAATAGAACATGGTCACAAGATTCATGTTTTTCAGACATGTCTCATCATAAGAATTACATGGATGCTTACAAGAAAGAAAGATAGATGGATGTCCTGGATATTTCCTCTGAAGATGCTGATTAAGTTGGAAGGATCTAGAGAACCCAAATTTAAAAGAAGTCTCACTGGTGTTTCTCAAAGTTGGACAACTTTATGAGATGAAAAGACAGTCAATAAATTTCTACCATCTGTGGCTTTTATTTGGGTTTGCCGAAGGCCCTAGCTGGGTGTAGTTATGACCCGGGGTAATTATTGCCTTGTTCAGCTGATAGTAGTACCTTTGTTTCTGGTTCTCCAACAAGCAATACTATTTGTTTCCTTGACCTAGATGGAAGGGAAATGGAAAACTAGAATGAATACGTGATAGTTACTTTTCTGTTGCTGTAATAAAATACAACAAAAGGGAAGGAAGGAAAAGAGGAAGGGAGGGAGGGAGGGAGAGAGGGAGGGTGGGTTATTTATTTGGGCTTTTGATTCCAGAGTGAGAGTCCACCGTGATGGAAGAGGTGTGGCAGCAGGCAGTGTTGCAGAGGAAGAGTCCATGGTAGCAGAGGAGTCGCAGCAGCACATAGTAGCAGGAAGCTTGGGCAGGGAGAAGCTTGGGCAGGGAGAAGCTTGGGCAAGGAGAAGCTTAGGCAGGGAGAAACTTGGGCAGGGAGAAGCTTGGGCAGGGAGCGGGGAGAGCAAACTGGAAGTTGAGTGTGGCAGTGAGTTCTCAGAGCTCGCCCTCAGTGATGGACTTCTTCCAGCAAGGCACCACATAAAGACTCCATAAGCTCTCCAAATAGCACCACTAACTGGGGACCATGTGTTTGAATATACCAGCTATGAGGGCCATTTCTCATTCAAGCCATCACAAACAGTTTACACAAAATAGAAAGTATATATATATATATATTTTTTTTTAAAGATTTATTTTATTTATTATATGTAAGTACACTGTAGCTGTCTTCAGACACTCCAGAAGAGGGCGCCAGATTTCATTACGGATGGTTGTGAGCCACCATGTGGATGCTGGGATTTGAACTTAACACCTTCGGAAGAGCAGTCGGGTGCTCTTACCCGCTAAGCCATCTCACCAGCCCAGAAAGTATATTTTTTAAGAATACATTATATAGGACAGTCAGCCTATTGTTCTCCCTACCACTAAGAATTCTTTACTTTTCTCTTCTCTTTTAAAAATCAGTTGTAGTGTCCCAAGCAAAGTTAAATTGGCCATTCATTTATTGGTCAAGATGCTAAATCACTTTCTGGTTTCCTTCAGGTAGGAGAAATGATGGAATGATTTAGAAAATGAGAATGAGACAGTAGGGAACTTTACAGGATGGGAGGATAGTGTCTGTGCCAGGGTAGCCTCAATTCTTTGTCATGATGGAGCAGGACAGGACAGATGTCTCCATACACACAAGCTGCCTCTATTCTGTTGTTTGCCTTGTGAAACTAGAGAGCTGGTGATGGTAAAGCAAACTGCCAGTGATGGTAAGAAAAGCCATTAGCTGTGCATGAACGGTGTGCTTTTGATCCCAGCACTCAAGAGGCAAAGGCAAGTAGATCTTTGGGAGTTCTAGGCTAGCCTGGTCTATGTAGTAAGTTCCATGTCACCTAGGGCTATGAATAAGGTCCTGTCTTGAGGGTAGGATGGGGGTGGGGAGGCTAATGCAGCAATACCAGTTTGTGCCTTTATCAGGATTTCTCATTAGATCCAGCCTTCCTTCCTTCCTTCCTTCCTTCCTTCCTTCCTTCCTTCCTTCCTTCCTTCCTTCCTTCCTTCCTTCCTTCTCTCTCTCTCCTTTATCATCTTTTCTTCTCCTCTTTCTCCTCTTCTTTTTTCTTATTCTTTGTGTATTCACATGTGTGAGGGTACACTCGCGCGCGCGCGCGCGCGTGTGTGTGTGTGTGTGTGTGTGTGTGTGTGTGGTGTGTGGTGTGTGTTGCTGCCCACTAGTTGACATCTTTCTCATTTAGTCACCAGTTTATTTATTAGATAGGGTCTCTAGCTGAACCCAGAGATCTCCAGTTCTGTCTAGTCTAGCTATCCAGCTTACCCAGGGCATCCTGTGTTTGTCTGCCAAGCTCTGGACTCACAAGTAGCCATCTTGCCTGCCTGACTTTTTGTGAGTGATGGGAATCCAGACTCTGGTCTTCATGCCTGGCTGGGTAAACACTCTATCTCTATCAGCTGAACCCTTTGTCTTAGCTTTCTTTGTTAAGTCATTGTGCCTCTTCCCTTCTTGCAGCAGTAAAAAGAATGGTCCCAGAACCTTTGTATAGGGGGCAACCACTTTACTCTCCTAGCTGTGAGCCTTTAACAGTCTTTTGTTTTTGGTTTTTCCAGACAGGGTTTCTCAGTATAGCCCTGGCTGTCCTGGAACTCACTTTGTAGACCAGGCTGGCCTCGAACTCAGAAATCCTCCTGCCTCCGCCTCCCGAGTGCTGAGATTAAAGGCATGCGCCACCATACCCGGCTTAGTCTATTAAATAATTTACAATCTCTAATGTCTGGACAAAAAGAGCCAAACTGGGTGTGGCTCAGTGCCTATAGCTCAAGCACCTGAGAGGCTGAGGAAAGGAATGCAGCAAGCCTAGTGGCCAGCTCATGCTGTAGAGAGAGACCTGTCTCAAAACAGCAACCACCACGAAAGTCAGGCCAGGTGTGGTGCCCTGTGCCTGTAATCTCAGCACTCAGGAAGTGGTCACAAGAGTCATTTCTGAAAAGAACCAGTCTGTAGTGTCATCTTGTGGCTGCCTGTCAGTGTGCTATCTGTATACTCAGTGTGTGTGTGGGGGTGCTTAGGGGTTCGGATGCTGTCTGCCATGGTGCTTATGAAAATGATGATTATGTGTATGCTGAGGGAATGAATACACTTGAATGCTTTAAGAAAAGATAATATGTTTAGGCATTATTCCCCAAATAAATGATTCTCCCCAAAACAAATGATTTCAAATGAAAAGTTACAATGTTTCAGTAGCCTGTGAGTATAGACAATTCATTGTTGCATTGAATAGATAATTGTGTTATTAAGTTGAAGTCAAAGGTCATGTTAGGGCATGGGGAGGGTGACACACTAAAGCAGTTAGCATGCAAATGTGAGGACCAGAATTCATATCTTCAGCATACATACATACATACATACATACAAACAAAAAGTCATCTGAACATGGTGGCTTGCCTGTAAATCTAACTCTTAGAAGGACAGGGCATGCCTAGATCTAGCTTCCTAGATAGACTAACTGAATCAGCGGTTCTGGGATCATTTGAGAGACCCTATCTCGGTGTGTAATAAAGCAATTGAGGAAGACACTCAGTGTCAAGCCCAGGCTTCCACATGCCTATACACACATTCACATGCACCTAAACAACACACACACACACAGCTATGTTTGTTTAACTTTGGGTGAATTTAATTTAGATTATACTATAAAGGTTACATAGCTTTACCCTGTCATCTAAGAAAAAGAACTTAAATTTTAGTTTTATTTTGCTGTGGAATAACCATTTGGTATTGCTATTTATTTATCTAAGAACTCTGAATTTAAATAACTGGGCCCTTCTTTACAACAAAATAAGTCTATTTATAAAAGTAAAAAATGTTGTACTTTAAAAAAAAAATAGCCATGAAGAAAACTGTTCTTTTGAGGGTAGAAGTGGTAGGTAGCGAAACTGACAGAGAATCAAGTTCTGAGATTCTAGCTATGTTGAAAGGCAGCTATAAAGGAGTGGAGGCTGGTTTCATTGTGTTCCAGCAAGCGAAAGGTAAACAGTTGAGCTTGCTGGAATGGCCCAGTGGAGAGAGAAATGAGATGGACTTAGAAGACTGACTTTTGTACAAGCCTAGGAGCTTTGCAACAACCTTGGTACAACAAGACTGGTTCTTGGTATTCTAGCTGCCTTAGGCCAAGGGTCCTGACATTACTACTTCTTATTCCTTTTACCCAAGGGTGAATATCCAGCCCCTGCCCTGCAGGTATAGCATCCGCAGTAAGGATGCAGATCAGACAGGTACTGTAAGGCATAAAGAATTTCACTTCAAAACAATTCTTTGGCATATAAACAGTTTTACCATTTATTAATTGAATTATTACAAATGAGTATACAACTGAGACAAACGGCTTCTTTGTTTTTATGTAAAGAATGATCTCTTGCCTGAGTAGTTGTCAACACTTTTCAGAATTGGTTGATGTTTCGGGTGGTTGGTGCTCAGATCATCACTTTCCACAGTACAAGCAGGCATAAGTATGTCTGGGGCCATTTCAGAAGTCATTACAGACTGTCCTGACCCAAGTTGAGATTCATTGAGCAAACTCAAGCCAACAAGGCAAACACCGATCTTTAAAAATCAGACATTCTCATCCACAGTCTTCAAGCGATTCTTACATGAGAGATGATGGTAAGAAAATGTAAGAAATCTTCACCTTTCTGATGTCTCTGTAAGAGCAGAAAAGTTTGTGCCTTAAAACCCAACGCCAACAACAATGTCACCACTCACGACACATGATGCACCACGGTGAGATAGATCCAAATGAGCCGCCAGAATGTCAGGACCTGTTTGACTTTGAATTCAGGTTTTGAGTTGACTAGTGATCAACTTTTTACTGCTCAGTTTTCTTACAGTCTCCACAGTTAGTTATAGGGCCACAGGGTAAGGGTCTGGGCCTTGGGCTGAACCGATTGTTCAGCACAGTGCCTGTAACTTGGATCTAGACCACAGTTTTAGGGTCTTTTCCAGAATGAAAAAGGAAAAAAATAAAAAAAGAGGCATGACTGAATAAGAATCCTTAGTAGTGTTAAAATGCTTGAAGTCAGAATATTCTTCCTTGATTCCCTGAAAGCTGAAGGCTTTAACTTTCCTAAATTTCTTGCTTTCCTCAGTGTCTTCTGCTTGCTCATTGTTAGTGTGTGTCTGCGTGTGTCTGTGTCTATGTATGTTTACTGTATTCCGGGGCCCTCCGTCTAAGTCTGAAGTTTTCCTGCACTGTTATGCAGTTTAGTTATTTTATCACTCACTTAGGCTGGTTTTGGCTCATCTTTCACTTCTGTGCTGTCTCTGTCATTTAGTCATAGTACACAGCTAAAGTGTGTTCTCATGGTTTTCTGTGTTTGTGTAGTAGCTTGTGATTCTCATGAAGACCGCAAAACATTCCCTATCTTTTCTTTAAAACATATTCAGGCACTCAAAACTGCCAACGAGTTAGAGTGAAAACCAGTTCCCTTTCCCATGAAGTAGACACATATCTGACACACGCAGTACACCAGAAGCCTTTCAGATTATGTAACTGCTTCCCTAAAACGTAAGGACAGTTCAAAACCAAGAAAAGACCTTTTCAGGCTTCTCCTATATAGCAAAGCATGTGAGTCCTAGGGAACACAGGACTTTGAGTTCACTAAAGGTGCAATGCACTAGCCCGAAGCCAACCAGCACTGACAAGGGGCCATATGTCCATGCAAAGGTAGACATAGGAAACTTATCTTCAGATCACCTCGTTGTCTCAGTGCCTTATTCCTTTATAACGAGCTCTGTGTACACATGAGCTTCCTTCTGCAGAATTAAGTTGTTTGTGTTTGCAGCCTATGAGTGCACTGAACTTCCACAGAGGAAGCCACTTTTGGATCTTTCTTTAGACTTTCCAAAGATTGTATTAGCCAGATATGAGATGTCAGGCTGAAGGCACTGTGGGGGTAAAGCATCAGAGAAAGATAACACACAAGGAATGAACCCTTAAGAACTTGGGTCTGTTGTGAATATAAAATAACTACTCAGCCGGGCGTGGTGGCGCACGCCTTTAATCCCAGCATTTGGGAGGCAGAGGCAGGCAGATTTCTGAGTTCGAGGCCTGCCTGGTCTACAAAGTGAGTTCCAGGACAGCCAGAGCTACACAGAGAAACCCTGTCTCGAAAACAAAACAAAAAACAAAAACCAACTCAATGGTGTTGAAAAGAAATCAATTAAAATTCTTTTAGTGAGTGAAATACATAGAATTTATTAGCCAAAATGATCCTCCTGCCTGAGACCACATTGCCATTTCAGAGTAAGCAGTGCAGTCACCCAGCTCCAGGCACCAGCGCGAGGGCAAGGTCTAGGTGAAAGGCTGTACGGCTGGCTGCACCACCATCATTGGCTGAACTCTGGAGCCTGTGGGCATTCACTGTCAGGACTGCAGGACAAAGCAGAACGCCCAAGCCTGCATCTTCACTGACCAACAAAGAGCAGCTCTACTGGAAAAAGACAAGAGAGCATTGCGTATGTGTGTGGAGAGAGTGTGTGTGTGTGTGTGTGTGTGTGTGTGTGTGTGTGTGTGTTTGTGTATAAGTGCACCCCAAACCTTGCCTGTACAGTCTGAGTTGTACCCTAATCCCAACATTTTTAAAAGTCTCCTTTGAATCAACAGTGCTTCACAGCTTCTGTTTGCTTTGTGTGACTTGAGTAAGACAATAAAGGCACATAAATAAAAACTTAGAATTTGACAAAAAAAAAACTTGATGGAATAGTTGTAGGTTAGATAACCCCAAATATACATACAGGTTAATGAAAAGTCTAGCAAAAGTCCTAAATGTAAGATCAAAATGTAAAGATTAAGAGCTAGGTGTGGTGGCACATGACTGTAAATCCCAGGATTTGGGAGGTTGAGGCAGGAGGATTGCTGAGAGTTTGTTGCTAGTCTGGACTACAGAAATGCCAGGTCAGCTTGGGCTGTGTAGTAAGGTCCTGTCTAAACCATTTGTGTATATGTGTATATGTGAACGATACATTATATGTTAAAACCTACTAAATGCTATTTGTAATTAAAATAAAGTACCTTTGCCTGAGTATAAAAAGTGAAGTAGAGCTCTGAAAAATAGGTATTATAAATTCATAAAAAAAAGTTAAGGAAATTTGAGAATTAGTTATATGGAAAAGATAAAAAAAAATCTCCTTGGCCCATTTGAAAAATCTGTTCCATAACTATACTCATAAATAAGTCATTGAGTAAAGCAATATGTTTTATAATTTTTAAACCATTATAATTTTGATTTTTAAATATACAAAAGAATGACATATGTTTCTTGATCATGCAAATATATTAATCTACAAAAAAAGGAATTTTGAAAAAATCCTGAACACTGGTCTTAGGACCATGTCACCAAATGCTGGGGAGGGAGGAGACTTTCAAAAGGGCTTTTATTATCTAGCTTCGTGGCTATAGGTGTTCACAAAAAAAAAAAAAAAAAAAAAAAGTTATGTGTGTGACCTAAGTATTTTGTTCTGCTTTAAAATGAAAAATACCTAGAAATACTTCAAACTTGATTGATTTTTCATGTTCATTTTTCCTGTTCACCTACTTGGTTGGGTTTGATGAGTGACTAAGAGAAACCAGAGTCACTTGGGGCCAGCCAGCTGGCCTTGGCCCTTCACCTAGCCTAGTTGTGTGACAGCGGACAGACTCTCGGCCTGCTTTGTTCTTTCTTGACTGTACATTGCTGTGAGAATTTTGATTTTACAGAGATCGTAGTTTTCAGTAGCATAAACAATGCCACGTTTTAGTAAATGGCCAGTAGTAGTAAATGTAGCCCAGGCTGGCCTCAACAAACTGTATAGCCAAGAGTAGTGGCCTTGAGCTCCTTCTTAGCCTCTTGCCCACCTCCCAGGTGCTCGGATCACAGGTGTGTGTCATCATACCTAGCTCATGTTGTCTGTTAAAGCTTTACTGAAAGTCACTGGTTTTGGTCTCCCCTCCAGCCCAATGCTGTACTTTCTTGAACCTCCTTCAATTCAGGGCTTGTTTCTGTAATCCTCCTCTGCAAACTTCATCTGCTACTGGGAAGGGTTCAGTTGTGTTCACTTCTAGTTGGCTTGTGCAGGGCATTTTGTGCTTCCTTGAATCCAGAGAACCAGTATGGAGAATTCAAAACCACACTCATCGCTGTTCATCCTATTGGGGTCCCACTGGTGCCTCACTCTTGTGGGACCTGGCTGACAGAAGCCCCCACTCTCTGCGTGCTCAGCCTCATCAGTGCCCTGTGCTTGTGGTGTGGGTTCTCAGGTAGGTCACACGGAAAAAGACGTTATGGAAACACTGTTTCTGCTGTATTCTCTAGGTCGGATCCGCACGAGACGGCAGAGCTCGGGGAGCACCACCAACGTTGCCTCCACACCCTCCGACAGTCGGGGCCGCAGTCGCGCCAAAGTGGTTTCACAGTCTCAGCGTAAGCAGTACATTTTTTTTTTCAACTTTTATTAGATATTTTCTTCATTTACATTTCAAGTGTTATCCAGAAAGTTCCCTATACCCTCCCCCCTCCCGGCCCTGCTCCCCTACCCATCCGCTCCCACTTCTTGGCCCTGGCGTTCCCCTGTATTGGGGCATATAAAGTCAAGCAGTGCATCTTAATGCCTTTGTCACCTTAGCTTCCTTCAGTGGCCCGTCTCACAGCCAGACAGGCTTCAGTGTCTCTGCTGACATCAGCAGCTCTGAGACACTAAGTAGTCTCACTGCTAGATAGGCTTAAAAGATGGAACATTCCAGAATGTTTTGATGTCCTTTCTAGGAAATTCCTGTTTCATGGGCTGGGGAAATGGCTCTGTCTATAAAGTACTTGAGGACCTGAGCTTGGATTTCCAGTCCCTACATAAAAATAGGTGTACTGACACAAATCTGTAATCCTGGAGATGGGGACTGCTGGATCCCTATGGCTTGCTGGTCAAGTGATTGAGTCTAAGTGGTGGTGAGCTGCAGGTCCCAGAGAAAGGCCCTGTCTGAAAAAAGAAGGTAGTGGTTGAAGAAGTTACCAGACATCCTTTTCTGGCCTCCATATACACATGCACACACAGGAACATACAACACACATGTTGACATTAAACATTAAAATACACTTTTTGACTCCCTATCCTGAAGTGTTTCAAGTCAAAACTTACCTGTTATGTAATCTGTCTTTGCAGTATGATTTCCTGTGGGGAATGGGAGCTGAGGAATATCTTACCTTTTGCTTTTTGTTTTTTAATGCTTGACTATGGCCTCTTCCTGGTTCCCCACCCCAGCTGAGTTAGTAATATGTCTCTCTAGCTTTGAAATCCAAATGTCACCTGGATATAGGAGGATGGGAAAATTGCTTTTCTAGTGGGGCTTAGGAGACTAGGAGAGGTTTCTATCTTAAACCTCAGGACCATTCAAGCCGGACCTTGAGACGCCCCAGTCCCAGATTGCATTCACAGGAGCACAGGCCACTAAACAGCACATGATTGAGCCTACACCCCAGGCTTACACATACAAATTCAGTATTTTAACAGAGATTCGACTTTGAGGTAAATAAATACACTTATACCATAAGTGTGGGCATACAACATTCACAGTCCTGGTTTGATATGAAGTAGATTTGTTAATTCTAGATTTAGGGTCCTTAAGGATTGAGATATTTTAGATATTTGAAGATTATGGAAACTCATAAGCACTGAAAGGTGAAGACAGCCATGGCAGTGTTCTTCCACCCTCTGGTGTCTGGAAGTGGGGCCCCGGGGACCAAGGTGTGCTACTTTCCCTCTTGGTGAGAGCTGGGGTGTGTGCTGAGAGGCAGACAGCTCGGCTCATGATAGAGGATGTTTCATGACCAGATCTGGAATAAGTGTTAAAGCAGTGCTGTACATAGAGCACAGCCTCCTCAGGGCCATAGCGATGTTGCTGCTGTGCTTGTGAATGAGCCTTTTGTGTGGTGTTGCATGCTGACCTTCTGTATTGTGTTATTGTCTTTTAATCCACTCTTGCCTGTCCCTTGGTCTGCTCTGCTAACGAAGGATCCAGATCTGCTAACCCTGCTGGTGGTAAGCCATTTCTCTTGCCTTTCTCTTGTCGTTGGCACTCTGTCTTGGCTGTGCTCTTTGCTCCATATTAATTTATCTGATTTATGCTTAAGCTTTCTGTATTTTCCTGTATTTTCAAATTCTAGAGTTTGAAATCCATTTCTTTTTGCCCTTGACATAGCTTAATAGTTTATTTTATGTTCAAGTCTTAGGATGGGTCTTCACAGTAATGTGCACTACAGACTTTTACAGTGTGTGTAGTTTAATCATTATTGGGTATTAATTTTCCTGAGTAGCCAACAAAGTGAGTCATTTCAATGATGATAGTTTTAATGTGATATTTATTTTTGAGACATATTGTAAGATATATTTTTAAATCTTTATTCTTTAAGAAAATAACTTATGGGTAAGTGTTCTTGTTCTTCAAAAGGGATTTTGCTTGTTTTATTTTTTTTTTCTATAGGTCATTCTATTCTACATAGTAATTATTTATATTTTGTTTTTAAATTTATACTGCCATCTCTACTTAGGAGATAATCTGTTAAGTGGCTGTCACTTTGTGTATTTTTCTATTTAAAATGCTACTATTTTCTCTGAGAGAATTCTATTGTGCAGAAAATGTTTATAACCTTATCTGGATATTTAGCTATTAATAAAGATTAGTAGCTCTGATATTTATTTATGGTTTCTGATTTTATTGCATATTTCTCAGGGAATGTACCTCATGTGATTTCCCTTTTACAGGGTTTCTTTCTTTCTTTCTTTCTTTCTTTCTTTCTTTCTTTCTTTCACTTGCTTTGAGGCTTAGTACAGGTTTAGTATTTGTAAAATTTGATGTTAAAATGAAAAAAAAGATGTGTTTTTGGATATACACATGTGTACAAGAGGAGTCTGTGAAGTCACATTGTGAAATGTTGAGAGAGTTGGGTGTAGTTACACAGACTGAGTTGGGCGCAGCATCACGTGGCACAGGCAGAACTCTGGTTGCACATGAGTCTGTTGCTAACAGGGGGTGTCACACAGGTCATGGTTATGTATCCTGCATGTGCTTGTTATCGAACACACTGTATATTCAAAGTTTTGATTGCTGGCTCTGTCAATTTATCTGAGGCTATCAGGCTTTCTAGAAGGGTCTTTTAAAAATTGTAGCTTTTCCCATTTTTCCTTATGTTCTTAGATCTTCCCAGTCTATATTTCAGCTATGTTGTTGGGGGTAGATGTTTGTACTGACTGTCTCTGTGGTCACTTAATCTTCTACCACTCCTCATGCTTTTCCTTGTGTTGCTTGACTTTAAGTGCTGTTTGATTCTTATAATCAGTACATGGTTTTATTTCGTTTATGTGTATCTGTTCAGGGTCTAGGCAGTAACACAGCAGCACAACATTCAGCTAGCACAACAAGACTTAATCTCCAGTACTGGTAAATGAAGTAAATTGTAAAACTTCTGACTTTTAATAGATGGGTGATATCCAGCCACATTCCTTATAGCTACTGATCTTTAAGCTTATGTGTACCACGTACTCTATGATTTTTTTTTTAACCATTTCTAGTTCTTTCATCCCCATGTCTTCCATTTGTTAGATCAAATCCATTTCCTTCAGTTAATGTCCCTCAGTTTGTTATGTTTCTGTTTCTCCCTGTGATTTACTTAATTTTTAGGGCATCCGTTCTTAGGGCTTAGGAGTATGATTCCGGGAGAGCATGCTTGGAAAAGGTACCCCTGTCATGTTGTTCTCTATTAGAAAAAGCACCTCTACTTCCAGAGGTGCCCGTGGGTCTTGTAAGAGGAAGTGTTAGTTCCTGATAGCAGTCCTATGGTGCCCGCATGTGAAGAACAGCATTACCAATTCAAATGCTATTTTTATATAAAAAAAAATCTTAATGTTTCATGCAAATTCATGTGTGAAAACTTATTCCTTTAGTCACTGTGAAGTGTCACCTGATTCTCAGCGTCTCTCACTGTCATTTTGCTTCACTTTTAGCTGGCAGCCGGTCAAGTTCCCCTGGGAAGCTTTTGGGAAGTGGACTTGCTGGGGGTTCCTCAAGAGGCCCACCGCTAACACCATCCTCAGAAAAACGAAGCAAGATCCCCAGGAGTCAGGGATGTAGCCGAGAAACAAGTCCTAACCGGATTGGATTAGGTAAGGATCTCCAAGACTTGAAACCCCACTCCCAGCATGGCTGTAATCTCGGTTATGATGCAATCACTGTCTGACACAGAAAGCAGAGCTCTGCTCTTGAGCTCAGGAAGTTACTTCTGCTGTGCTTAAAACTAGGCACTTTGTGTGCTATACAGATTACACTGAGATTTCATCAGAGTCAAAAACTGTGTGGAATTTAATGCTTCCAGTGACTGCGGTGGGACTTTATCACTAGCAAAGCGCTAGCATTGGAAAATTAAGAATTCCTTTTCTTATTAGACCCCGTCACTCTTCATTTTCCTTCTATTGAATTCATTCTAGTCATTAACATATATGAACTTTCAAAAGTAAAATTTCAGGGTCCCTCTTTTTATTTTGATCTCTTACACTCAAATAATTTGACATAATTTTGTTAAAACTTGAAAACTACAGATTGCTGGACACCAATCTAAATCCCCACTTTACTGTTGTGTTGGCTTTCTTTATAATAGCGGGTAGAGATACAAGTGATTCTCGGTACCTTACAGACACTCCAGCGCATATGTTTCCTCTCAATGTAAAAGTTTTTCCGACTATAATACCAAAAAAACACTATTTATTCATGTATGTGTTTGTATTATATATCTGTCAGCTTCGTTAAGTACACATTTATTACTTTAGAATAAGAGGGCTGTATCTTTAACTTTTCTTATTGGCTTAGTTTTTATACTCATTGGTTTTTCTCAGCCATTTTTTACTTGACTGTTCACTGTGTACCAGATTCTTTTTTAGACCCAAGAATTAGAAGATTATTTAATCTCAGCGTCTCAAGTCCAAACCCTTCTAGTCTATTGGAAAAGGGTGGGGATGTGAAACTGTACAGTATACTGTGGCAGGTGCTCAGCACATCAGAAAGGAGGCTCTTTCCCCCATGTCCACTTGATCCTCCTAGATCTCCTCATAACACAGGTGTCCCAGAATGCGTCCTACTTTGAAGTCAAGGAAAAGATACTCTGTCAAAGAGAAAAATAGTTCCAGAAGCAGTTGGGCAAGGACTTGTTAGCCATGTGGGACAGATGGAGGTCGAGGGCGGCCATACTAGGTGGGCTCAGACTGGGGCAGGAGGCAAGGAGTGGGAGCATTTGATTTGAACTCAGTTTCCAGGAGGAAATGTCTGAATTGCTGAATCTGATACCACAACCCATCTGCTTTTGCCTCCAGTTTTGTTAGAAAGACATTTTAAGTCTAGGTGTGAATCCTCCACTGTCTTTTCCATTGTTGACTTCTGAAGTTTATGTGCGTTCTATAATTGCAATGTATTCTACTATTATATCTAAACACGGTCTGCCCTGCTTAGGACACTTAAAGGTTTACCAAAAGTGCTACTTGTATCAGTTCCTTTTCTTGTTGCTGTGATAGAACACCTCACTATGGCAGCTTAGGGAGGACAGGCTTGTTTGGGATCTCGGTGTAGGGTGCAGTCCCTCATGTCAGGGAGGCATGAGATAGGAGTGTGAGGCAGCTGCTCACACTATACATGCTGTCAAAGTGGAAGAGATGGACACTGGCGTTCAGTTCACTCTTGTTTATTTAGTCCAAGACCCCATTCTACAGCATGGGTCTTCCTACTCGAGTTTACCCTGTCAGGAAACTCCCTTACAGACATACCTAAAGGCATGTCTCCTTGGTGACATGTCCTGTCCAGCTGATAATCTGTTAACTACCAGACAACCTTTCATGTTCTTCTTGAAATTAGGAAATGATGCAATTTCAGTAATCTAGTATAACTAACTCTAGGGCCTGCTCTTCCGTAGTCCTTATCTGACAGTCTATTGTGTATAGTAGAAAAAGGAGCATTTTTCTGAGCTTTGAAAGCCAGTGTCTTGAAACATCAGTAAAGGAATTTGTTTCCTTTCAAAGAGCTCTTATTTAAAGTTGATATTTTTTTGTCTTTTTTATTTTTTGGAGATGGGGTCTTATGTAGCCCAGGCTAGCCTAGAATTCAAGAGATCTGCCTACTTTCATCCCCTAGGTGCTGGGAATATATTACCATGTCTGTTTTCAGTATTATTTTGAGGGAACTTATTCCTTTGGTGCTTATGAATGCAATGAGTAGTGTTAGAGTTTTAAGACTATACATAAAGTTCTGATTGAAGATGTTTTATTTCTGCTCATTATAAGAACACACATATATAGGGTTGGGGATTTATAGCAAGCACAAGGCCCTAAGTTCAGTCCTCAGCTCAGGAAAAAAAAACACACACATATATGAACAAAATGTACTTTTACACTTATCCATTTATAAGTAGGTGTTTAGCATGGTATTATTGAGTTTATACTAGATATATATTTGTGCATCTAATCATTTGTTTTACTGTTTAGCATTATAAGTACAAATATTCAAAAGAGGGTAGCATGTTTTAAGAATGTCTCCTATAACCCCCAAACCACTTTACTCAGCAGTTTTTTGTTGTTGTTTGTTTGGTTTTTGGTTTTCCAAGACAGGGTTTCACTGTGTAGCCCTGGCTGTCCTGGAACTCTGTAGACCAGGCTGGCCTCGATCTCAGAAATCCACCTGCCTCTGCCTCCCAAGTGCTGGAATTAATGGCATGAACCACCACTGCCCGGCCACTTAGCAGTTTTAATGGCAGCTACACTAGACTTAGAATTTCCATGAGAAGCTAATTCTAAGACTAGGGATATGGTTCCATGGTAAAGCTGCTAGCCACACAAGCCTGATGGCACAAGATCACCAGACCCACATAAAAAGCAAGATGTAGGCATACATGCTTGTAATCCCAGCACTCCCATTGCAAGGTGGGAGGCAGAGCAAGAGTTGCCTACAAGCTTACAAGCCAGCTGGCAGGACAGAAACAAGAGAGAGCCTGTCCAGCAAGGTGGAAACTAAGGGCCGACTCCTGACAGTTGTCCTCTGACCTCTACATGTGTTCTGTCTACCACCCTGCCACACACACACACACATCCCAAAACCAATTCTAGTGATAATCTACGAATTATTCCTTCTTCTAGCTAAATTTTCATTTCTTGTTATAGAAATGCCAGGGCTCTTATTTGACATCTAAGATGTTTTACGTTTTGTTTTGTTGTTTGTTTGGTTTGTTTTTGAGATGTCTTATTCTGTTGGCTTAGATCTCACTGTAGCTCAAGGAGGCCTAGTTATAGTCTTTCTCCAGCCTTCTGCGAGCTGGGATTATAGGCACCACACTCAGCTGCCATTTAAAACTTATTAAGTAAAAAGCATGTAACTGGATAATCAAGAAACAAAGCTTGTTTTGCTCTTGCTCGCATACATCCACATGGTGCTCCGCCTCCACCCACCCCACCCCACCCCACCCCCCTTTTCTCCCTTTACTTTTTTCCCCTTATCCCTCCATAAGCTAAACAATTCCTAATTCCCAAACAATCAGGGAAGCACATGTATAAGTTGTTCCACTTCGGCGTCCCTTAGAGCCTTTACAGATGTGAGAGCACACCAGCAGCAGCGTCATTCAGATGTCAGCCACTGCCTCTGGTGTGCCTCTCCTGGGCAGCGAATGTAGGAAGAGACTGGAAAAACCATTTAACATTTTGCAACCTATATTTCGTGTTATGTATTTTAAATGTCTTATGACTTTCTGGTTAAAAATTTTTTTAGAAGAGTAAAGTTAATTAAATGATTTCTTGTAACTGTGAAACTAGGTTACTGGGACATGAAAATGTCTAGAGAGACACTTTATTCCCTTAACTTACAGTAGTTTTCATTATTCCTCTCTCTTTTTGCCTTTGCTGTGCGTTCTGATTGGGCCCTTTCTTAAGAGGGAGAAGTAAGGTTGGAGAGATGACTCAACAGCTAGGAGTATGCAGTCTTGCTGCAGACTGGAGCTCAGTTACAGGGACCCACAGCAGAGAGCTCCCAACCACCTCTAACTCCAGCCCAGTTGGATCTGATGCCCTCTTCTGGTTCATGCAGGCATTGCACTCACATAGAATACACTCCTGCAAACATGTACAAACACACATAAAAATGAAAGTTAGTTCTTTTTTTAAGGCAAAATAAGGATCACCCTTAAACACTATGATATAGGGTGGAGTCTTATCAGGAAATACAAAACAAATGGTTTTTCAAAACTTTGTCAGCATTTCAGATAGGCTTTCTAGATTGACTGCGTTTAAGGAAGATGAAGTATATTTCATTGCCTATTTCCCTTACACTTCCCCCCATGCCATAGTCTCACCTAGGATGTTTGCTGTGAGCACATACTAACAAGACAAGTTGATTTTACACTTTAGATAGACAGATTATGGATGGATGGATGGATGAATGGATGGATGGGTAGGTGGGTGGGTGGGTGGATTAATGGAGATTATATGAATGAGTTTTGACCACTTAATCTATAAAACTAATTTTTATGGGCTTACTTTAGATCTTTCTGTAGATTAGTCTTGGAACTAATGTTGTAAGTGGGTGTTTTTTCTCTTGTGGCTTAAATTACCAAACATTTAAAATATCGCTCTTACCACAAAATGCCCTTTAATGGGGCTTGGGGAATTTATGAAAAGATTTCTTACAAAACAGTGGACAGAATTTTTCTATGTGTCATATCATAAAGGAGCCCATGAATATGGCAGGTAAATGAATTCTCTGGAAGAAACACCAGTAGGGTATGGCTTGTCAAGAAGTTTGTGTGGGCATTGTTCCATATCACAACTGTTTATTCTTGTTAGTGGTCTCTGCTGTCTTCATATGTCTCCAGAGAGAGCATATGTTTTCATTTCTGCAGCTTTTCTGTGAACTTGAAATCGGGCGTGTTCCTGATAAAGTTAAGTGTAGTTCACTGAACTTGTGTTTATATGAAAACTGCCTGGTTTGGAATAGACAGTGGAAAAGGTCAGGATTCCCATGTGTGTGGCAAGCAACTCCGAAGTGCGTATGTGTGGCACTGTCCCCAATATCCTTCTCATATAAATGATGTGATTTGGCTTTATTCCTTAACTTCATATTGGGAAGATGAGAACCAGGGAGGCCCAGTGGCTAGCCTGGTGAGGCAGCTGGCAGCTGTACAGGTCTCTGCAGCTCAGGTGCCTTACTCACTAAAGATAGTCAGCCCTGCTGTGTGCATCTGAGGACGCTCCCGGATGTTGGTCGGCACAGCTCAGCGCCTGTTGTTCTCACTCTCTTTATAGGACCTGTGTAGAATATTACAGGAATTGCTGATTAAATAGTCACCAGTACTGTGAATGGAAACCTCAATTTTTCTGTGTCATTTTGTTAGAATTAAGAAATTTCTAATGAGGCCCTTGAGGGAGCTCGTTCCGATTACATTCCTGCATCACATTTCCCTGCCTGTAGACTGCCAAGCATCCGAGCATCTCTTATAAGCTCTTGGGGTCTGGCTTCACCCCAGCACGAAGCTATTGTGCACATGCTAAGCTGGCTTCATTTCTCACACATTCTTCATTATTGGAGAGTTCCGTGATTCTGGTTAATGAGGTGTTCTTGTTACAGTTAGCTGTAAATCTTTGCTCTGAAACAATAGGCATTGTTCGTTGTGATAGAGAAGATATGCTTGTTTTTACACCGGAGAATCAAGCTCACTCATTTCCACAGTCTCAAGCCATTTCTTCTTAGTGTAGTAGCACTTAACCTCTGAGGATGAGTTGTCTCTAGAAGCTATGATGTTAGGTATCCCTCTGCCCACATCAGTAAGCAGCGTTTCTATAGAATGTTTTACTTGTAACTTATTTCTCTTTCTTCAGATTGAGAAACACAGCTATTGTGGTCTTTCTGAGCTTCACAGCAAAATATTAGACTTTAGACTACTGTCTATAGACTTAATGTTTGTCTTACAGTCTTAATGTTTCAGTGTTTGGGAATATTAAACTGCCCAGAGGCAATTGTAAAATAATTGACATTCCAAGGCCAGGAGAGCAATCTTCTTGGCCAAATATTGAGATTGTCAGTTTCCTAGCTGCAGAGACCAGAAAATAATGAGCACCTAATTTTACTCTGCATCTGTTGGTTTAGATAGTTGGTTTTGTTTGCGTAATATCTCCATCTTGACTGTGGGCAGGCTTTCCAGCGAGATTTGCATGTTGACTTCTCTGTAGCAGGCTACCCTGGGAAAAAGTGAGCCATCTTCTTTTTGTTAGGGAAGTTTGTAGACCTCATGACCAGAGTCTTTATTCCTATTATTCATCCAAACAAGTGGTCTTTGGGGAGACGAGGTGCCATGCAAACAACCTTGGTGTCCTAAGCTCTTACTGAGATATCTGCTGAAGCTTTAGACGCTGGTTGTTTCTGACACGCTTTGGATCTTATATTGGATGCCAGGCTGTCCTTTGGGAAGAGTTCATTTCTCACATTTAAGTGTAATTTCACTTCAGGGTTTAAAATCTACAGCCTTCTGAGGGACAGACCCTCCTGTCAGTGAGACCTCTTCATGGGCAGGTGGCCCCATACTTCCTATCAGAGACAATGCCATAATTTCATTTAAGCAAATGTGACTGATGCTTGTGAGATTTTCTGTCTTCATTAAATTTGTTCACCTTCTCTGAAACCCTTCATGCTGCACGCTAGCACGGAGCAGCCGTATCCCCCGACCCAGCATGAGTCAGGGGTGCAGCCGCGATACCAGCCGTGAGAGCAGCCGCGATACAAGCCCTGCTCGGGGCTTCACACCACTCGGTGAGTACCCATAGGCGCTGCGCAGGGCCTCCCAGTGCTTGTGCAGTCACTGCTGGGTGGAATGGCCGCTTCCCTCTGCTGCCCCGTGATCCCGTCTTCTCTCCTCCCTCTTCCTTAGTCACCCTTGTCGTCCCCTGCATGCATAAACCTTAGCGACTATCGGTTTTCACACATTAGAGGCAGAAACACCATTCACTGTGCCATGACCATTGCTGGTCACTTGTCCCTGGGCAAGCCCAGTGTGGTGGTTCCTAGCACAAGGCAAAACTTAACTGAAGTGAATGGTGCCTGCATGTGAGATGAACTCAGAATTTACACTTAGTCATCACATTTCTGGTTTTCCTTTGTTTTTACTAAAGATTAATTTATATAAGGATTTTTTAGTATTAAGGATGGAACCAGGGCATCAAGGTTTAAAGGTGCTAGACTCCGAGCCACGTCAGCCGAGCCCAGGAGATACTATTCAAAGGGAGAACAGAAGTATAATTTTAGAACATTTTGGAAGTTAAATGAGTTTTGTTTAGTTTAAGAACCCTGTCTTGCGCCGGGCGTGGTGGCGCATGCCTTTAATCCCAGCACTTGGGAGGCAGAGGCAGGCGGATTTCTGAGTTCGAGGCCAGCCTGGTCTACAAAGTGAGTGCCAGGACAGCCAGGGCTATACAGAGAAACCTTGTCTCGCAAAAACCAAAAAAAAAAAAAAAAAAAAAAAAAGAACCCTGTCTTGCTCTAAAATGGGCACACTACATCCCTTAGTAATTATTTGATCCCAAAGGTGTCCATCAACACCAATGAAAAGAATGTGTTTTAATCCTTCAGCAGTTAGTTTTCAGTTGTTTGCCATGTGTGGTGTCATCAGGGTGTATATTGTACTCTTAATGAACGTAAGGGCAGACGTGATCTTGTAATTAGACCTAGATCTGAATGATCCTCATCCCCAGTGCCGCAAGGGCTTCAGCAGTCTGATTTTTTTCACTATAAGTTACTCAGCTGATCTTTTCATTCTGTATGTGTGGCCCCAAGAGAGGCAGTAGTAGATCAAAGCAGGAGGCCTGGCTCCTGCTCATGCCAGTGATCGAAGTCAACACTCGAGCTCTGAAAACAGATTCCAGACACCTTCTAGACAGTTCTCTTCCTTTAGGGCTCCTTCTTTTAAGTTGTCAGCTAGTCTCCTGCCCTTCAGGCAGTCGGCTTTCCCAGTGTGTATCACGTATGCTGCAGTACCCTTGAGCTTTGGGTCAACAGTAATACTCACTTTGTTCCCCTGAATGAACTGGTGATTTTTTTCCTTTTAAATTCAGGCTGTACACCTTGTCCATCTTGGCTCACTATTTGACCTCTCAAACAACCTGTTACATGAGCAAGCCATCCAATCTGTGGATGATTTTGTCTGTTAGAAGCAGGTCAGCATTTTTCTTGGTGGCTGACATTTTCTACTGTCTGTGGACTGAGCCTTGAGTTCTTACATGCTGTCTGTGGATTGGGCAAGGAGGGCTGAATTCTTTGTACCTGGATTAAACCCTGAGCAATTGTTTGCTCTTTGGGTAAACAGATCTCTCAAGTGTCTTGGTGACATCCCAAAATATTGCTTTGTATAGTTACTGTTGCCCAAGACAGAAGCTGTGACTCCAAATGCACTCTGGCTTTATCAGCTGCTATCTTCTGCTGTGGTCAGGGCAGTAGGAAAGACTGTTTGAGCTAAATTCTTAAACCGTCCGTGCCTTTTAACCTCCTTGGGTTAAATCTGTTCCACAAGCTTGTGCCCAAGGAGTAACAGAAAGGCACCATTTGAACCATCAGCTGGCACAAGTGCCCTCAGTCCCTCCTCACACTGAGGAACGAGCACCCTTATTGTCAGCCTCCAAGACTGATCTTACAGTCATATATTTAAGCTGTAGAACCAAGCATGGTTTTGACTCCCAACCTGTCTTGTTCAAAAGCAGTTCTGAAGAACATCTCTCCCGTTGCTCAGCAGTGTGTTAAATGCTTCTTAGTGAGGCTTCTTCCTGAGTTGGATGCAGAGCAGAGGGCACAAGATTGTCCTCAAGTGTTGGTTTCCAGACTTGAAGAGAGGACCTGAAGTGTCGGTTTCCAGACTTGAAGAGAGGACCTGAAGTGTCGGTTTCCAGACTTGAAGAGAGGACCTGAAGTGTCGGTTTCCAGACTTGAAGAGAGGACCTGAAGTGTCGGTTTCCAGACTTGAAGAGAGGACCTGAAGTGTTGGTTTCCAGACTTGAAGAGAGGACCTGAAGTGTCGGTTTCCAGACTTGAAGAGAGGACCTGGGCGTTCAGAGAGGCTTCCCAGGAAGTGGCTGTCCTGTGGGATCTTGCTATGTATCCCTGAACACTTTCTCTTCCCTTCTGATTTCCATAATCACTTCTGTCAGTTACCCTTTGAGTAAACTTAGATGGCCAGACTTTATTAGGAAAGAAAGAAAGGTAATTGTATTTCAGTGAATTCAGAACTCTCTCTGCCTCTGTGGAGAACTGGTTCCAAGGTTGCCTGCAGATGCGAACGTCCATTTTGTAAAATGTTGGAGTATTACACACAGCCTATGCTCCCCATGCCTCCTACCCATACATTTAAACTGTCACTGGATTATTTATAATATGAAACACAATGTAAATGTTAGGCAAATGCTGGTTCTGCAGTGCTCTGTAGAGACTAATGCAGGAAAGCATATTCATACTTTACAGCTGTGGATAGGTTACAGCTGTGGATAGGTTACAGCTGTGGATAGGTTACAGCTGTGGATAGGGTACAGCTGTGGATAGGTTACAGCTGTGGATAGGGTACAGCTGTGGATAGGGTACAGCTGTGGATAGGGTACAGCTGTGGATAGGGTACAGCTGTGGATAGGGTACAGCTGTGGATAGGGTACAGTTGTATCTATGGTTTTAAGTTTGTAGCACTATTTTGAAGCATCTTGAGAGTCTGAGAACTAAATGAAGTTACAGACCATAGAGTTCTACTGGTAGTCAGGCTTTGACACAAGTGGGTCCCCCATGGAGTCCATTGCTGAGTGTATACTTTGGAATTCGACGGAGAAGTCATTATACAACAGACATACTGTAGAGTATTGTGTTCAAACCACAGAAGTACGTTTTAAGATCAAGTATTGCTTAAAACTATGTTCAGTGTAAGCTGTCAAGATACAGTGTTCATGCAGTAGATAAGAACCTCGCAGTTAACCAGCCTCCTCACCCAGGAAAGTGGTAAGTCTTGTTTTAGATACATCAGCTCAATGTTTTGTATGTGAATCTTCCAAAAAGAAGATCCTCTCCCGTACCCTTTTTAATTTCAAGCTGCTAAAATTTGTATTGCTTAACAGGAAACGTTTGCTTTTTGATATCACATCTGCCATGGGGTATATATTTTATAAAGTGACATGGGAGCTCAGAAATAAAATTACATTGGGGTTAGAGGCTTTGATGCTTTATGACTAAATGTGTGCGTTTTAATATGTGCAAAATAACAGAGGGGAGTAATGGTTTTTGCCTTGCTGTGATTTGGTTAAACATGTGGACATTCTATAATACAGCACCAAGGGTACAGGTGTTTCCCGTTCTTCTCACTAGATGAGTAGCTGAATATTATACGGACCTGTGATATCAGCATTTCAGACCAATTTCTTATACTTTAATTATTTTTCAAAGTTACTCTCTTCACAAGGACAGAATTTAACATCTATTTCCTCAGGTTGATGAATTTATACATACATTACAAATAGCTGTTCATAAAATATTATCCTAAATACAGGTTTCCTCTTGACCTTCTCTGCTGCCCCATTGCTAATCCTGTCACCAGCACTGCTGTGTGCTGGCACTGCTGTGTGCTGGCACTGCTGTGTGCTGGCACTGCTACTGTGGATTCCCCTTGAACACTCTCCCTGTCAGGTTTGGTATATTACCAAGGGCCACAGCTAGCTGTGGGCAAACCAGGCCTGTCACCTGTGCTTCTGAAATGGTGCTCACACTCTTGAAGCTGTGTCTTCAAGGAAGTCCTCTACACTCCCTGCCATGGACTCCCCACAGTTAAACAAGTACACTAATAACTAGGGTATTTGTGCAGTAGACACTAAGCCTTCCCCCTGGGCAGAATGCAGTTGCTGAGCCCCTTGTTAGCCCATGAATTTCTGTTGAGATAACATTATGAACCTCTCTGCTTTTGTTTTTGGTGCATGGTGGCATATGCATCACATACCAGTGACTCATCTCGTGAGCTGAGTTAACAATCCATCCTCCCGCTGTCCACCCTGGGTTCAGATGGTGCTCTGACTCCTCATGTTCTTCATGTGGCTTATTTCCATAATGGCTGATGGGAGCTTCGTGGTGTGAATCTAAACCTGGAGTCCGAGTCCGTCAGTGCGTCCTAGTATAAAGCACTGTACTGAGTGCCTCTGTCATGCCTGTGTGTGTATACGAGCTGTGTGAGGCCAGCGGTCACCAGGAAGTATGGGGCCAGTCCATATGCTGTCCATTCATACTCAGCCCCATTTCTTCATGAGAAATGCAGCCTCAGTGGTAGCAGCCCCCGCATTTCCTTGGTACTTGTGTGTTAACCCTGTGGGTGTTGCCGTTCCTTTTACCTGCAGCCTCTCGACGTCATTCCAGGTCCACTAGTGCTCTCTCCACTGCTGAATCTGTTGGGCAGTCAGGTGAACAAGTGCTAACTGCATGACTCCGCCTCTCCATCTGTCCTCCCACGCCATGTCTGCCTCCGTTGTCATTGTGTCAGCCAGCGCTTGGCATGTGTGTGCCTCATGTCTGCCCTCTTGTGTTCTTATTTTGAGTTGTTGAATGTTTATGGTTCTGTTCATAGCTTGATGCTTGACTGCCTGCTTGGCATTGTTTCTCCAGTGTTCATTGTTTCATCGAAACAAAAATCAGGGAAGTACTTCTTTACTCACACCTCCTTCCAAGAAGAGAACAACCCAGAATAGGTGTCACTAAGTCTCCTACGGGAGTGGGGGATTGCTATCACCCAGCAGTCTTTCTTCTCCACAGGTCCTCACTCCAGTATACATTCAGGTGCTAAGGTAGTTGTATTAGTGTCAGGCCCCAGTTATATTCAGGTACCAGTTCCACACACCTCAGATTACAGCATACATAATTTCACACATATGAAAATAAATATATTGCCCTGAAAGCTTTATAGAAAAGCAGGATTAGGATCCAGGCCATACACAGGCCAGAGGTTGGTCCCATTGTCTGTGAGCACCAAACTGTCTGTCTCAGCTTCACTTAACATACCAAACCCACTGGCCACAGGTGCAGAGAGTAAGTGTCTAAAGATGCATCCATATGCCACCTTAACTGGCGTCATTTTCATACACTAACAGCCAATAATGGCTAGTTTCTCAACGGAGTCAGCACGCTCTACTAATCCACATACTGTTAATAGTGACAAGGCTTACCTATTTATCAAGCGAGTTACTTGCCCTTTGGTTCTAAATGAAGGCAGCTGCATGTTTTCACCATGTAGGCTCTGACCGAGTGTGTTCCTCTAAGGACTAGGGGGCCAGACGGAGGGCACAGTCCTCTGTATCCATCCCTTGGAACAGTGAATCTGGAGCACAGGGGTTTGCCTGGTGAAAACAGAAAGCCTGTCATGCTTAGGCGGAAAGCAGCATGTCCCCTTTAGATGGCAGTTCACCTTCCCTACTCTCTCAGATGACTGACAGTCTCTGTGTGGCAAAGCTGTACGCATCTGGGAAGCACCGAGTACTTGCTTTATTATTACTATAAGTTTAATTTTCTGTCTGAAAAGATTCAATATTACCCTGGAATAATAATTGCTGGCATGAAATCTACTTGTGTTCTTTTTGTTTCTTTTTTTTTTTAATTTTTGTTTGTATTTAAGACTTTATGTTTATGCTGGGTAACTTTTAAATGGCTTTTACTGAATTACTCATTTCGTTACTCATAAATTCCCTGCTATCTACCCTTTTTTAATGGAAAAAAAAAAGTGAGCCAAAATTACTCACAAGGCAGCATGCACATAACCCTAATTCTGCCTCTGCTTCACACTCTAACCAGGGGGCGTTCGTGTAGGTGTGAGTTGACTGTCCATGGGCTTTCTAATTCGTACAGCAATAGAAGCTCACCTCCAAAACTTGATGGAATAAGATGACGTTTGTAATCGTCAGCAAGTGCATTAAAAAAGGGGATAGTATGACATACAATTGTTTTTCTTTATTAAAAAATTTGTGACTGTGTATGAGTCTTTTGACTAGCAGTGTTTAAATTATGTTCCCTGCCTGTGGTGGTAGAGGGGTAAATTGTTTTGAATTTGATAATTTAAAATATCTAAATAATACTTTATTTTAAAGTTCATCAGTTTTATTGATGATGTCTTATTTTCTGTCCAAAAGCGTAAATGTATCATTTCATAAGTAAGTCAATTCATAGGGCCCACTCAGCAGGTAAAGGCACCACGCCTGAGCACCTGAATTCTATATCTGAGACCCACACAGTGGAAAAGGGGAACTGGCTCCTGCAAGTTGTCCTCTGACTTCCATCTGAGTACCATAGACCCTCCCCACGAAATCATCAATAAATTAACATGCAATTTAAGAAGAAAGATCAATTCCTATAAAATGCTACATTCCAGCTTATTCTAAATGCTGCATTGCTGAAGTGTGGCTAAGGCAAAGATTTATTTTTCCTTACTAACTCAGGAAGGACATATTTTTTATCTTAACATTTAAGCATTAGAATTTTGATAAGTAAACCTTTCATCAGTGGCAGGTGAGTCCTCCCGGAATGCTTAGCTCCACACGCTTTCTCCTGCTGGAGCTTTCAGCTCTAGCACTGTTCAGGTAAAGCTGGTCAGCTGGCTTAGTGGAACTTTAAAAAGAAAGTTTTGGGTTTACCCTGATGAAGAACAGCCCTGGGGGCTGGAGAGGCGGCTCCATGATTAGGAGCAGTTACCGCTGATCCATGCTGAGCTGCCAGCACCTGTATTAGGCAGCCTTTCACTCCAGCTCCAGGGCATCCGGCATCCTTTTCCGGCCTTTGAGCACATGTGTGACATACACTCACACAGACACACACACACACAAATAAAAAAGGTTTTAAATAAAAACTTTAAAATAATTGCTTAAATTGCAAAAACTTATCTTAAGTTTTGGGATTCCTTCTGCCTTTTCTATATAAAATTTATCATTCAAAAACCCTTAAAGGGACTCAGGTAAAATTTATACTAATGATTAATGTTCTAAAAAGAAGACACTAGCTCTTTGTGGTGTTTATTAGGTAATTTTAGTAAATTTAAATAATGACATTAACTCTTAATAACACTAAGGAAAATTAAGGTCAATGTACTAATTTCTTTCAGAGTTTTACTTTTTCCATCACTTTGTATTAAATCTTGTTTCCCAAACCATGAAACTTGCTTATGTTGAACAAACATCTGGGGCACTTCTTTCCCTCTAGAAGAAAAGCTAAATAGATTAAAAGATTCAACCAAAAGCTCCGTTTACTTCTATAATAAGTTCTATCATCTGTCTCAAGCCTTTTTGGGAACATAATGTCTAGAATAGGCTTCACTTAAAAAAATCAAAATATAAAGAAGGAAAAGCCCAAGTTGTGACCCATTAGTGTTAAATGTGAGTACCTTAGTCCCTACCACTGGCAGGCAAGTCCCGTGCAGTTCAAACTGACTAGGGGATGTTGGTGTCTCTGTCTTTAGTGGGAGGAGGCAGGACTCCTCACAGAGGACTGAGAAGATGTAAGTAGGCTAACAGGTTCTGCTTTTGTTTTCTGAATAGATCGGTTTGGGCTGGGCCAGTCAGGACGAATCCCTGGTTCTGTGAACGCCATGCGAGTCTTGAGTACCAGCACCGACCTGGAAGCGGCAGTGGCCGATGCTCTGGTAAGGGGCACAGGGACGATGGAGTCACAGTTACTCATCTGTATATTCTGTCTTAACATCTTCTTCCAAACTGTGTGAGTAGGGCTGGGATGATGGCTCAACCACCAAAGCACGGGCAAGCGTGAGGGCCCGAGTTCAGATGCCAGGTTCAGGGGTGACCTGCCTGTATTCCCAGAGAGCAGTAAGCTGGCCAGCCTGACTACATACTCGTACTCTGTGGGATCTCATGAGAAACCCTGTCTCAAGTGAGTAAGGCTAGAGCAGTCAAGGAAGACCCTTGATGGCCGTGCTCACAAACCACATATGCATTCACAGGAGAAAAAGAAAAGTTATGTAAAGTTTATTATTATTTTTTCCTCTCACACTTTTTACAACACATAGTCAAATTGGCCTTCCAGGAAACAGCAGTGTCAGGAACCTGACCCATGCTTCTGGGTGTTCAGGAAATCTTGATGGCATTGGGCTCCCCACATGTCATCTAGCTATGGCTTTTGTTTTCTGTATATCATAGCTTCTTTTCCCACGCCGTTTCCTGTTTTTCACCCCGTTGCCTCTGTTGCTTCACAGGCTTTGATAACATAGCCTACGTATATGACTGTAGCAGTGGACGATAGAGTCTGAGACCGGAAACTTACATTTATTCTGTTATGTGAATCTGACTTAGGAGAGTCACCCACACCCCCCAAAATGGATCAACTTAGTATTGGAGAAAAATAGCCGAGACTGGGGAGCTAGCTATTAAAACACTTGTCATGGAAGCACAAGGACCTCGGTTAAAGCCCAGAACCCATGTATAAAGCACCTGTGTGGTAGTGCACCCTAGGCATCCCAGCGCCAGAGAGATGGAATGGCTGGCAACAAGGTCAACAGCATCTAAGGAATGGCACCCCAGTTTGACTGACTCACTCTCTCTCTCTCTCTCTCTCTCTCTCTCACTCACTCACTCTCACACACACACACACACAAAGAAAACTTTCCTAAATGTTAAGATTTAGTCTCTAAACTTGTAAAGCATGGGGGTGTGTGGATTTTACATATTAATTATAATATTTGGGGAAAAAAAACATCAAGTGCACATGGCTCCTTCAGTCTGTGGCACAGCAAACATTCCTGTTGGGTCAGCTTATGCTGAGCTTGCCTCCTGGCTGGTAGAAAGAGTCTCACACACCTAGGTCATGTGCCCAGCATTTGAAATACATGCTCTTCAAAATGTTCTCATCGGTGCCTTACCCACTGCTGTTCTAAGATGTATTCTCTTGTTAGGAAACAAGCAAACATAACAACACTACCCTGCTTTTCAGTCTGAAGTTTTGAATTTAGCCTGTGCCACCTGATCAGTGCTTTACTGCCCGTGGCTGTAGATGTCGCTCTTGTCACTTTGCATCTCGCCTTTGTTTGTTCCTCACAGTCAGGTCCTTTCCTTAGTGTGCATCTGAGAGGAAGCTGTTAGCCACTCTCAGACTCTGCTCAGCAGCTAACCTAGCCAGCCCACTCATCAGCCTTATGTGCAGAACTTATGCGCAGAACGACTTTTTTCTGGCAGGTACCAGAGTGTACAGTACGGTTCTAACCATGGTTTTAACCTGAATCAAGAGCTGAGACAGAATCAGGCTTTTTTCAAGTCAAAGCATTCTGAATGTGCCTTTTATTTATTCAGAGGCCCTAGCAAGTGGTGGTCAGGGGGCTAAGAAACAGTGGAGCTGAATCCTCAGCTAAAAGGGACTTCCAATTAGAATATATATATATATAGTTATAGTTATAGTTATAGTTATAGTTATAGTTATTTAAAGCCTACATAAGGGACCATGTGCAATGTTCTTCACAGCAGAGTGGTGCTCTAGAGAACCAGACCTTTTGATTCACTTGAGCTCTTCTCTGGGCCCCAGCCCCCATCCTGCCCTTGCTCCTTTGTCCACTGTGTCTGGTCTCTCTGAGTGACCTGCTTCTGAAGAGGAAAGTGCCAGAATTGTAAGGATTCATTGCCTTCAGAATGGAAGCCCTTGGAGTAGGGAGATCTCATAGGGACAAGCAATGGGTATGGGAAATCTCAGCGAGACTTCTGCCCTGAACCAGAGAGCCTGGAACAGAGCCTGAAGGACTAGGACATCCCATTCAGACCGCAGTCTGCTATGATCTACTCCAAGCCAACCGCTTGCTGACCCGTGTTTTTGGTTTGCTAAGAGATGTTGCTATACACTTTTGTTGCCAGAACAATCCCCACATATGCTTCTGACATAATTCTCTATGCTTTTTCCCCATCCTTCAATATTTCCCCGCCTACAGCTGTTAGGAGACGCCAGGAGCAAGGTACCTGTGCTTTAACTTTTGTTTACAACCTTTTTTTTCTGTTGCAAGTCTATTTCTTTTAGAATTTAGTTGAACGCAGCACAAAATGTAGTTGTAGTTAGAGACTCTGGTCTCAGTGTTTCTGGTAAGCATTCTGATTTGCTGCCGTGTGATGGAGTCCGTCCCCTTTCTCATCCTTCTGGGAAGATGCTCTGTTTTTATGTCACTCTGCTCCCTGTCCTTCCTGTGTTTTATTAACTCAATTTGTGTCTATTTTATAATCATAACTTCATGAACAGATCTGTCGACCAACCTTTTCTTATTTTAGGAAATCTGACTTATATGTGAGTGTAAATCATATATAGGTTATCATCTAAATCAAAAATATTTTTAAAGGTGAAAGGGGATGCTAGGAAGAATTTTTCCTGGGACAAAAGGCAGTACTGTCCTGAGCAAGCTGGGATTCAAAATAATTAACATTGTTTGAAAATTAAAACTATTTGTGTGGCTTGAGCCAGTAACTGCATTTAGGAAACATATGTGCCAACCTTACCATACTAGGTATGGGTTTAACACACTGTCTTATATTCAGAATGTGAGAGGGGAATGAAGGGGGCTGTTGTAGTCTACTTTAAAAGAAACCTATTGATGTTAAAAACCAAATGATACTGTTAACTAACGTGGCTCATACAGTCTGGGACCCTTTTGCATAGAATGTCTCCACCACTAACATTTCAACTGCAAACTTCTTAAGCAAGCATGATTGTCCAAGCAAGCGCAGCCACAGACCATGCTTAAGGTAGATTGTTCTGCGCTCTGCGGGGGCTGCACATGTGAGCACAGCTGCAGTGAGCTGGTGCTTCGTCCTTCACCGTTTCATTAAACCCTCACACTAGTCTGCTGAGGCAGGTGTAGTGGTTACCCTCCTCGAGAGGAGTCACCAAGGCGAAACTGACAGTTGTTCAGCAGTAATACCAGGATTGGCACCAAAATCCATTGGGCTGAAAATCCCCTTTTCCACCCCCCCCACCCGCCCCCATAATACCCACTTTCTGTAAGACAGCAAATTCTTCTTCACAAAAATGTGCAGCATGTCACTTTTGTCACCTACCTTGACACTTCTATTTTTAATTCCCTAATTTGTAAGCATAGAAAATGTGTGTGGGGTGTGTGTGTGTGTGTGTGTGTGTGTGTGTGTGTGTGTGTGTGTTTCTTTTTATATTTAACTGTGCACTGTAGTTTTTAATGGATGAGTCATGACCGGTTCACCTTCCCACTTCTTCCTTCCCCTGCTCCTCGTGGAACATTTCAGAAGAAGCCTGTGAGAAGGAGATACGAGCCCTATGGAATGTACTCTGATGATGACGCCAATAGTGATGCCTCCAGCGTGTGCTCTGAGCGCTCATATGGCTCCAGGAATGGTGGCATTCCCCATTATCTGCGGCAGACTGAAGATGTAGCAGAGGTTCTCAACCATTGTGCCAGTTCCAACTGGTCAGAACGGAAAGAGGGGCTCCTGGGCCTGCAGAACTTACTGAAGAGCCAAAGAACACTGAGGTGAGGACACACATCTCAGACCCTGTTAGACTCGTCAGAGGCTTTGAGTCCTTGCAAAGTTCTAGTCACTGAGTCACCCGTGTCACCCATGAGAAGACATAGTGCCTGCCACCCAGATGTCTGAAAACATCTAGCAAATCCATGGTCATCTGTTAGGGTGCTAGGACATTTGGTTCCTGATAGGTGCACATCTGACAGGAGCATCCTTTAGATGATGCTCCCTGAGGAGTCAGGTACAGAAAACAACTGTACCTGTAGGCACACCTCTCCCCAAGGCTCCAGGATAAACTGCAGCAAGTACAAGTCTGTAAGCTCATGTATACATTCATGTGTACAATTCAGGTGTACCGAGCAAGTCCTCAATGAGATAGAGCATTCCCCAAAGCAGCAGCATGCTAGCTTTGTAATGATGATTTCTGGTACCTCCCTTTGGTATTTTATAAAATATTTAAATAGCCAAGCATTGCACAGATTAAATAAAGGGATGCATTTATACCAGATTTCCTCATATCTCTGTTGCTATTGCCATGATATTATTTTGTAACTTTTTTGAAATAATAGAGAAATAGCTAAGCATGGTAGTATATGCCTGTAATCTCAGCACTTGGGCATCTGAAGCAGGGGGAATCCCTGTTAGTTCAAAGCAATCCTGGACCTACTTAGTAAGTTTTGGGCCAGTCTAGACTACAGAGTGAGAGCCTGTCTCTACCCCTCCCCCAAATAAAAGGAAAGAAATTGGATGGAGAGTGGAAGGTAAATCTGTTCATTAATTAAGCCTGTTTCCATGTCTAGCCAATCTGTATGCAGGTGTGAGTCAAGAGTACAGAACCTATAAAACACACTGTATCACACCCTTTGAGCATTACTTCAAAGAAAGGCAGGGTTGGTGGGTTTTTTGTTTGTTTGCTTGCTTGCCTGGTTGGATTTTGTTTGTTTTGATGAATAAGTTGTGAGCCTGAATAGTGGCCATGGATGGAGAATGTGGTTCATGAACACGGCTATATGTCTAGCTGTAACCCCAATTCAATGTTCAGGCTGCCTCTGTCAGCCATATTCACCCTTGCTCCCATTAACCCATTCTGTCCATGAAAATGATATGAGAGCGTCTGTCATATTCTTCAAGTACACAGGCACCCTAGTGATGCATCCCACACAACATGAGTGTGATTTGTCATGGCTGTTCTTGAAGTCTTGTTGACTGATCCACTTTGTGCTTTCATGGTTTTTACCTCGTCCCCTCCCCCGACTTCCCCCGTTTCCCCACCGCACCCGGCAATGGCCCTTAAGAGCCTGCTAGCCCTGATCACCTCTAGATTACCAAAGGATCATTGAGGCATCAGGATCTCAGGTGCCTGAAGAAGTGGATGGTTCTGGTGTGTCCTGTGACCCTTACACACACCCATAGTGGACACACACACACATACACAAATAGCCTAACAGAAAATTGACTTGGACTGAAGTCTGAAGTAAGGGAACTTGGTTCATACCTGTCCACTTCTGGTAGCACGGAGTAGACAGCAATCAAGTGTGTTTCTCACCCTAAAATGAGTCGGGAGATGACGCCTCTGAGAGGCTCAAATTCACCACCAATTAGGAAAGATAATTAATTTGAGATAGGTTTTTTGTTTTGTTTTGTTTTGTTTTTTTGTATTTCAAGACAGGGTTTCTCTGTATAGCCGTGGCTGTCCTGGAACTCACTTTGTAGTCCAGGCTGGCCTCAAACTCAGAAATCTACCTGCCTCTGCCTTTTTTAATTACATAACTAAAGATTAGGTAAAGAGTTTTTAATCTAATTGCACTGGTAACATTACATTTTAAACTCACTTACTTCCATTTTTTTCTTCACTAGTCGAGTAGAATTGAAGAGACTGTGTGAGATTTTCACCCGAATGTTTGCTGACCCTCACAGCAAGGTAACCAGGCCTTAAGAATGTTCTGTGTGCATGCCTGTACAAACTGTGTAATACACCCCAGAACTGAGAGAGAATTTTCCAACAGTCTGCATTAACATCTTCCAAAGTGTAATTCTTGGGAACTTACATGACCATCAATTTCAAATTAAGTGGGCCTCAAATAAGGAATGTCATGAAAGGACTCAGATGGAATCTTTTATTCCATTAGTAGGAATTTATGTCTATCTCCTTTAGCCAAACAGTGTGCTAGGTTCTAGAATATAATATAGTATATTTTTAAAATGTTATAGTAGTGTATATGGTTACTTTGGTAGCTCAGGTAGAATTTATTTATATATTTTATATATTTATATGTTTTATGCATATATATATATATATATATATATATATATATATATATATATATATTAAATATAGTATTTATTTGTTGCCTTTACTATTACCTAAACCAAATTCAGCTCTTTCTCCTGATGGAATCTGGCTGTTCCTAAGAACTTGGTAGATGGAGTTCTGCTAGGTAGCACTTCTGCCTTTTGGGATACCAATCTTTAAGGACTGCCTTTTCAACAAGAGACTCCCTGCTCTCCCCAGGCTTTCTCAGAAACCCCACCAGGGGTAGTGTTGAAAGGGGGCATCTTTTAAAAAGTCCCTTGGATTTAACTGTATTTTAGCTAGTAAGAGCTAGTGATATCTAAAGAGTAAGAAAATGGAGAGATGAGAGAGAGAGAGAGCTAAGGGGTTAGATAGCAGATAGATAGATACTAGAGTGTGGGAATGGATAGGGACTAACTTCATTGTGGACAGGATTGTACCTGCTAAAGGTAGTCTCTTCCAAGTCAGACTGGAGAATAAAGCCTGTGATGGGCAGAGTCCAGCAGCTTCCTCTTTCCTCCTCTTGCTTCCTCCTAGGAATTGTCCTTGAAGTAGTAAATAGCCATCCACCCATCTGTTGATATACTCATTTGCCCATCAGTTCATCCAGCCATCCAGCCATCTGTCCACTAACTACCATCTACCTATCCATTCATCTGTCTGCCTACCTAAAGTCATCATCCTAGCCCTCTATTCATCCATGTACCCACCCTACATCCATTCACCCAGTCATTCAGTATTTCTTGAATTGCTTCTCTGAGCTAGGGATGGAGAAAAACAAGGTGAAACAAGAGCCACAGGGTGCCTCTCCTCCCTCTTGTTCCCGCAACCATACTCACTCTATCAGCTATGAAGGCCTTCCGGAGAGGACAACATCAGAGGCATCCATTTTAAACCCCCAAAGGTCAAAGTCCAAATAGATAACCAAAGATCTTACCATCAAGTTTTTTCTCTATGAAACTATTAAGAGTGATACAAGTTAAACCATAAGTATAACATAACTGGTAAGAGTTATACCATAAGGGATATTATGTTAGATGGTTTCACATTGATGAACTTTCTGTTACCCATTACCTCTAGATTGCTGATTCAGAAGCAGAATGTGAGGATAAAGAAGGAAATTTGTTTCCATCAGAAGGCTCTTGTCCAGTGAGTTGGAGGTCTCAGTTTAGTTCATATTCTTAGCTGCCTGAGCCAAGCTAGGAGTTCCCACCTGTCGATCAGAGCTCACTGACTTCCTGAGCTGTCACTCGAGGCCCCTTGTGGTGAATAGTTGCTGTGATAGAGTTGAGGAGTGTGGGGTGGGTGTCCCAGTGCAGCACTAGGGTTAGGGAGCCTGGGGCCACTTCCTTCCCTGAGACAGGCTTAGGTATGCTCCACTCTGCACTGCTCTACCTCGAGTGGCAGCAGTAACTATGTAGTGGCCTGAGGATTCACAGGAGTTGTCAGGAGCTCCTCTTACAACCCTATTCTTAACATCTGAAATTGGCGCACATCAAATTACTTGACAAAAGTCAATCTGCCCCTTGACGCCCTGTAATGGTATGTTGAATGCTAGGGAATGAGTCAGAATAGTATATAACCAGGACAAGACACCACCACCCCTGTCTCTCTGTCTTTCTTTGTCTCTCAGAAAACTCTCCAGGATTAAACTCCAAAACATTTATTCCTCTCTGTACTGACAGTTACGGGTTTATACTGAGGGAGAAGAGAGTATTTTATCAGTTCATAGCTTTTCAGGAAAGGAACTGCATGAAACTGGTATTACTTTGCTGTGGACTAACATGGAATTTGTTTTGTTGCATGGCCTGGTGTGCGGTGGAATTCACAACAGAGAGTAAGTGTCAAGTACACCCTCCCCACTCCCCTGCCTCAAGCCCTTCCCCGTATTCTTCTGTGTGTTTCCTCTTAAGGTGGGAGTGGTAGTTAACCTGAGTGACAAGACTAGGCCAGGCCAGCTTGGGCAGGCATTTGAAACCTTCTCAGGCTGGAGGAAGTCATGAAGGCGGGGTGTGAGGCGTTTGGTTTTCTCTTGTGCAGGTTTTCAGTATGTTTTTGGAGACCCTCGTGGATTTTATAATCATTCATAAGGATGACTTGCAAGACTGGCTCTTCGTCCTTCTCACACAACTACTTAAGAAAATGGGAGCAGACTTACTTGGATCTGTGCAAGCAAAAGTTCAGAAGGCTCTAGATGTCACCAGGTGAGCACTCGGCCTTGCCGTGTTACTGCTGTAGCAGTCTTGGCCTTAGTTTTAGGCCTCATTTTGTTTGTTTTTCAAGACAGAGTTTCTTAATGGTGTCCTGGCTGTCCTGGAACTTGCTCTGTAGACCAGGCTGGCTCTAACTCTGAGGTCTACCTGCCTCTGCCTCCTGAGTGTTGGGATTAAAGGCAGCACAGGTACCACCAGGCTTGTGGTTTTAGTCTTTACACAGTTCCCCTTGCTTACATGTTATCTTTGAGTTGCTGATATTTTTTTTAAAGATTTATTTATTATATGTAAGTACACTATAGCTGTCTTCAGACACTCCAGAAGAGGGCATCAGGTTTTGTTACAGATGGTTGTGAGCCACCATGTGGTTGCTGGGATTTGAACTCGGGACCTTCGGAAGAGTAGTCGGTGCTCTTAACCACTGAGCCATCTCGCCAGCCCCAGAGTTGCTGTTATTTTATGAATGCCTATGAAATGTATAGAACTTCAAAAATTCCCTTTCTTTTATAAAAAAATAACATTTAGAGAAGTTAATATGTAGAATATTTGTTTATATCTTTCTGAAGTTCTTTTTGAATACTTCAATTTTTTTTAACTTGCCTCAGAAATTTAGTAATATATGATGTAGAGATCTTGTTGGACCATAAACTGTCTCTAAATTAAATTAAATCAGTTCTGGGGCTAGTGAGGCGACTCAGTTGATGAAGTCTCATGCATGCATGAGGGCCTGATTTTAGGTCCCAGCATGCTTTTTGCACTGTAATCCCGGCAGTGGGGAAGTGGGGACAGGAGGATGCTTGGGCTTGCAGCTCAGTCAGCCTCACCAAATTGATGATGAGCCTCCTGACTCAGCAAGAGTCCCTGGCTCAAAATAGTAGATGACAAGTGATAGAGGAAGACAGCTAATGCTGACTGCTGGTCTCCAAGCGCTCTTTGTGTGCACCTTCTATGTGCATGTGTGTCTGTCTGTCTGTCTGTGTATGCATACGTGTGTGTGTGTGTGTGTCTGTCTGTCTGTCTGTCTGTGTATGCATACATGTGCATGTCCGTTTGTGTCCAGAAAAGAATTGATACAGAAATAACTACTGAATGACACACATACAGAAATAGACAGTTCCTCAGCTCAGAGTTTGAGAATGGTAACCATCTTTGTAGCTCGTCTGGCTGTTACCGTGACTCAGAAACACTTGGGAACTGTGCTGCTCCGCAGAAGCCTGGTGCTTGCTGTGCAGTTGGGGCGTTACCATGCCTGGACTAGAAGAGAATGACAGTATCTGAAGATATTCACCGTTATCTGGCTGATTTAGTAGAAGATAGAGGCCAAAGTGTGACTCATGGACCTCTGAAAAGAACAAGCAAGGGATTCCCAGGCATTCGGAACCTATTACCATGGCAGTACCTTTCATAGAACACAGGGTTCACAGACTTGGGACAAACCCCAGGTGTCCTGGGTTTTTCACGGGGAAGGACCCAGAGGTAACATGGTTTTTTAACAGTGAGAAACAGAAGCCATGCTGACTTGCCTAAGGTCACAATTGGTTGCCTATACTCAAACTCTGAATGGAGGAACTATTTCTGTATGTGTGTGCAATCAGTAGTTAGTTCTGTATTAATTATTTATTATTTATTTCTGGACACACACATATGCACACACACACACACACACACACACACACACACACACACACACGAGTGCACATGAAGAGCAAGTGGAGACCAGCAGTCAACATTAGGGGCCTTCCTCCATCACTTGCCAAGCACCAGAATTTCTGGCCTTGGCTCTTTTGTCTGCCACTATGATTCCAGGCTGCCCTACAGGCTTGTGTGTCCGCCTGCACCTTCTTGCTCAATTAGCATATGCCCCCACCATCACACCTATGTAACTCCCATGATGAGCTCCCATGTGGAATTTGTGACTCTACTCTCCAATGCCAGTGGGTTTCTCAGCCTGCTAACCTGTGTAATTAGCACAGATTTTTCTTCTGATTTTGAAAGAACTAAGAGTAGCATACATTATGATAAGGCTTCCAAATTCTTCCACTGAATGATTTGTTTAGCAGAACTTGGGAGCAGTACTGTACACCAGTGCCTGGAAGCCTTACAAAGGATTGGCCAGGGATTGACTGGGTGCTCTTATCTGATGGAGGTTTGCAAACAGCCATGCAGGTAGATGTGGCCTTGCTAAAATACGGAACCAGTGTTTTCAGACTTTATAAAAGGTCAAAAGCATAGATTTTTTTTGTAGCATATTTAAAGATGTTTCTATGACTCTATAAAGTCCGAATAAAACATGTGAGTCAGATTTAGTTCTTTATATGAATGAAAGATTCATTAACTTTTTTTTTAATTGGTGGGAATATTAAGATTATACTCCTAAATTTTGGTGATTAAGGAAAACAGTTGGATATAGCTCAGTGAGTTTTTTCTCTCTCCTTCCCACCCCACCCCAGCCCAGCCTCTCTCTCTCTCTCTCTCTCTCTCTCTCTGTCTCTCTGTCTCTCTCTCCCTCTCTTCCCCCCTTTCCCTCTCTCTCCTGCCCCTTCCCCCCCCACACACACACAATGGGAGGAAAGTAGAATTGTGATCTCTGTTAGCTTCTTTTCCTTGATGCCCTTTCTTGTAAGAGTCTTTTTTTTTTTTTTTTGAGACAGGGTTTCTCTGTATAGCCCTGGCTGTCCTGGAACTCACTTTGTAGACCAGGCTGGCCTCGAACTCAGAAATCTGCCTGCCTCTGCCTCCCAAGTGCTGGGATTAAAGGCGTGCGCCACCATGCCTGGCCTTGTAAGAGTCTTAATCTTAGGTTTCACAGATTATTCAGTGCTTGCTCCACAAGCATGAGGTCCGGAGAAAGCTCTGGGTTCAAATAGTAGATCCCATCTCAGTAAATAGTGTGATCAAGGAAGAAACTCAGCACAGTCAGACACATGCACAAACAAAAAACAAACCGAAAAAACTTAATCTCAATTAAATGTGTTTGTCTAAGGCATTTGTTTCCCCTGCCCAATTCCCCACTCACTCAACTGATATGCATACGATAGTAGATGTTACCGGTGATTATTCACTATGAGCACCTTGCTCCACTGTTGTATTCTGCCCTGATTCCTCGCCTCTAGAGATGCCTACCAACAGGTACATTTCTTGCCTGAACACACTGACATACCTCTGTCTCTGGGGGCAGAAGCAGGAAAGGTTGAAGCTTATTAACTCCTTACGTAGCGACACTCAGGTGCATGTTGTTCCAGAAGCAGCTCTCTGTAGCTTCCAGCTCTCACAGCTTCCAGATGTAGAAAACAAGGATGCTCTTGGGCCAGTTTGATTACTTTGGGGGTTAGGGGAACTCCAAGGCTTTGCCCATGATTGGCAGATGCTCTACCACTTAGCTTAAACTTACTTTTTATAAGTTATTATGATTAAAATACAATTTATAATATGTTTCCCTTTATAAAACTTTATAGTTTTCTTGTGTTATTTCATCTAATTTCCACTTGTGTTTTGGAACACTTGATAATATTTCTTCCTCTGTTGGAGATTCAAACTGCATCCTTAGTCTCTTACCATATACCTCTGTAGGAAGAGTCTCTTAGATCTCTAAGAGCTCCAGAGAGAACTGTCTGTCACTCACTCCCAGACACTCAGCTGCCTTGTCTTTCCTGCAGCCCAGTACCTCTGTTACGTAATTTTAAACTAGCAGTAGTGATTGCTACACCATAAGAATAAAAGGATTGCGTTTTGCTAGCCTAAAGCCCCCAGGATCACTTGGTTAGGTCAGGCAGGTACAGTGGCTGTGAGGCATGGGCTTAGTCACAGGCTTGAGGCAAGGAAAGGGGCTCCTTGGGCCCGGGGCATCCCTATGAGTCATAGCTGGGTAGAGAAGTTCCCAGCACTGAGCACCACACAAGCATTTATCTGTGGTGACTGCAAGAGAGTCACTTGCACTTATAGGACTAGAGGACACCTGCTTAGCTTCTACAGAGTGAGCTCTAAGTGGCCTAGTACAGATAGAAAGATGGGCTGAGAATCACCAGTTCTCCAATAAGCAGTGTTCAGGAAGGAGGGGAGGGGTAGGAGTCCACCTGCTTGCCTGCGTTCTCTGCCTAGCCTTCAGTTTTAAATTAGCTACACATAGTTTTCCATATAGAAATATTAATTTAATATTTATATAAACTGAAAAGTACTATATATATATAAACATATGTGTGTGTATATATATATATATATATATATATATATATGTATATATATATGTATATATATATGAATGTACTTTTGCATATATTAATCTACAGCAGGATTAAACATATGAACTTGTTTTTATCCTAGGGATTCCTTTCCATTTGATCAACAATTTAACATTTTGATGAGATTTATTGTGGATCAGACTCAAACTCCAAACCTCAAGGTTGGTGGCAGTTCATGTAATTCAACACCTGTCATTTATGGTTGCTTTTCAAGTCCCCTTTCCCTCTGTGGCTTGTTTAGAGATTCTGGAGACCTAGGAGCATCTCTGTTCAGCCCTCTGTGAATGTGTTCTCATTTCTCCTGGTCCCAAATGGCTAGTTCCTTTGGTAGGCAGATGCCTACTGTTAGAATCTACCAGAATAACTGCCATATTTTATTTCTGCCAACAGTGTCAGGAGCGTTAGTTGTTCTGTGTCCTTGCCAAATGTGCATTAGCTTTTTCACGGTTGCCCCTGTAACTGGGAAAGGCATTCTGATGTGCCAAGATCAATTCAGTGTTAGAATAGTTTTTTAATAGTAACATTCTCTGAGACAGGTAGAAAGTCACACCTGTAATGACAAGACAGCTCAGTCTTGTTACTACACAAAGAAAGGAGGCAGGGTGTGTTCATAGGTAGTCTGTTCCTTGACCACTGACTTTTCTTGAGGCCCTAGGATAGGTCTCATAGATAGTAGCCACCTTCTCCTGAAAACAAAAACTAATGGAGAAGCTGGGGCGGAGTATGAGATGGGGCATGGGAACTGCCTGTCAGGCCCTGGCCCAGAATATTTGCAGACCTGGCTGCAGAGCTGAGCCTGGCCTTCTGGCCAGTGGCAAAGCTATGGTCTTAGACCTGTCAGTGCATGTATAAACATCACCAGGGACAGAGGGGAAACTACCCCTTCGTGGTGTTCACTTTTCAGCCGACTGCCAGTCAAGAATTCTATTCAAAGATTGCGACAGCCAATGCTTAACATTTATAATCATTGGTCTTTCAGGTCAAAGTGGCAATCCTGAAATACATCGAGTCTCTAGCCAGACAGATGGACCCCACAGATTTTGTAAATTCCAGTGAAACAAGACTTGCTGTTTCTAGGATCATAACATGGACTACAGAACCAAAGAGTTCAGACGTGAGAAAGGTATGTTCACAGAGCTGAAGCCAGACTCCAGGCTTTCCTTAGCTAGGCATACACATCCCCTGGAAGTGTGCGTACTGTCACACACACCCACCTAGCTGTGTCACCACGGCTGTGCTGGTACTGCTTCTCTATCCTGCTCTGCCCATCTGTAGTCTGATGGATCAACCTGTATGATAACAAAGCATTGTTAGTTGTGTGTTCGCTGGCACTGTGGCTGCAAAGGTGCCTGGGAGTGAAATGTAGTTTTAACCTAGCCCTCTGTTCACTATGTGGCTGAGGATGCCCTTCAACTACTTTTTAACAAAAAGATTTAAACTTTTTATGTGCTTGGGTGTTTATGTCTGTGTAGCATGTTTGTGCCTGGTGCCTGCCAGAAAAGAGAATCGGATGCCCTGAAACTGGAGTTCTGGAGGCTGTGAGCCATCATGTGGATGCTGGCAACCAAGTGGGGATCCTCTGCAAGAGGAACAAGTGCTCTTAATTACTGAGCCATCTCAGTAGCCCCTTTAGTATTTTTGACTTGTGTTTGTTTGTGTGTTTATTATGTGGGCATGAGCATGTCTGAGTACAGGGACCCTGGGAGATCAGAAAAAGCCATCATCCTGGAGTTGGAATTCCAGTTTTAAGCCTCTGCTTGATACAGGGTTTCCCTGTGTAGGCTGTCCTGGAATTCACTCTGTAGACCAGGCTGGCCTCGAACTCAGAAATCCACCTGCCTCTGCCCTCCGAGTGCTGAGATTAAACACGTGCGCCACCAATGCCCGGCCACTATGTACTCTTAATGCCCCTGCCCCATCCCCATGACCTTGAACTTTGGTCCTCCAGCCTTTACTTTCCAAGTGCTGAGATTGCAGACCTGTGTCACTGCATACAGCTTATGTACTTCTGGGGATCACATCTGGCTTATGTTACTTTGGGGATCAAACCTAGGGCCTCATTCGTGCTGGGCAAGCAGCTTATCAGCTGAGCCCTACCCATGGCCCCTTTGAAGCATTTTAAATCAATATAGGCTGATAGAGTTCAGATTCATTAACTTCCAATGTTCTTAATATTTCCTTTGTTTCATTCATTTTTTTTTTTAAGATTTATTTTTATTTTATTATATGTAAGTACACTGTAGCTGTCCTCAGACACTCCAGAAGAGGGAGCCAGATCTTGTTACGGATGGTTGTGAGCCACCATGTGGTTGCTGGGATTTGAACTTATCACCTTTGGAAGAGCAGTCGGGTGCTCTTACCCGCTGAGCCATCTCACCAGCCCCCCTTTGTTTCATTCTTAGCTCCATTTTTAGGGATGTTTCACTGCAAGGAGAAGGGAGTTTTAGTATTTAAGGTATCTTTTCAAAACAAAAAGCAAACTCAGAGCATTCAAAGGGTATTGCTTAACAGACTGGCTGCTGGAAGCCTCCCAGAGATACCCAACTATTACCTGGCGTGGCTACTTCAACATTAACCTTTTTCTTGTGTAAGTGGTCACTAGACCTTCCCCAGTGCACTGTATTTGGTGGAAAGTAATGGAGAATGTTACCTGGAAACAAGTTTGCTGCTTGCCTCCTTTTGGCTTCTGCCTGTGCAGCTGAGCAAGGCATTTAATCTCCTGAGTTTCTTGTCTTTGAGAGGCTGATAATACTTAGCTGGGGCATTGAGAGCAGCCTTGATTTCAGTAAGAAAATATTGTCTAAGGGTTGTTTGGGATTTGTTGCTGTTGAGAAACAAGTTGAGAGCCGAGCTCTTTCCAGTACTTAGGAAGTCATGTTATATATGAAAGACCATCTAATAAAGGCAATAGAATTTTTCCCGTTAAATTTGTTTGTTTCCGCCAGGCAGTGGTGGCACATGCTTTTAATCCCAGCACTTGGGACCCAGAGGCAGGTGGATTTCTGAGTTCAAGGCCAACCTGGTCTCCAGAATGAGTTCAAGGACAGCCAAGGCTACACAGAGAAACCCTGTCTCAAAAAACCAAAAAAAAAAAAAAAAAAAAATTGTTTGTTTCTGTCTTGTGTGTGAGTGTACGAGTGTGTGTACTGGCTAGTTTTGTGTCAACTTGACACAGCTGGAGTTATCACAGAGAAAGGAGTTTCAGTTGGGGAAGTGCCTCCATGAGATCCAGCTGTGGGGTATTTTCTCAATTAGTGATCAAGGGGGAAAGGCCCCTTGTGGGTGGGACCATCTCTGGGCTGGTAGTCTTGTGTTCTATAAGAGAGCAGGCTGAGCAAGCCAGAGGAAGCAAGCCAGTAAAGAGCATCCCTCCATGGCCTCTGCATCAGCTCCTGTTCCCTGACCTGCTTGAGTTCTAGTCCTGACTTCCTTGGTGATGAACAGCTGTATGGAAGTGTAAGCTGAATAAACCCTTTCCTCCCCAACTGCTTCTTGGTCATGATGTTTTGTCCAGGAATAGAAACCCTGACTAAAACAGTATGAGATGCTAGAACTCAGATCCAGGGCCTTGGAACGCTGGCAAGGCTCTCTACTCCTGTGCTGTATCTCCAGCCCTTAGCTTTTTGAGCCAGAGCTTCATGAAGCTCACGTTGGCTTAGAACTTGTGATCGCCTGCCTCCTTTTCCCAGTGCTGGGTTACAGTGTGAACCCCTAAGTCCAGCCATCGTATTTAATTGCATGTTCCTCCTTAACAATTCTAGATGCTGTATGTCTGCTTATTTTGTGTGATTCTCTCTGTCAAATGTCAAAGCTGGTGTCACTTTTCAGTGGGCTAGCCAGGGACCTTTCACAAGTGCTTGGTGATTCCTCGGCTTTGTCGGGTTTTAAGAAATCTGATCAATGGAGGCGTGGCAAAGAAACATAGGAAGAGTAGACACGACACACTGTGGGACGCATCCGGAAAAGTATGCAGGTCTCTGAAGGGTGACATTTCTAAATGTCTTTAGAGCAAGCTGGCCCAGGGGGTAAAGGCTCTTGCCACCAAGCCTGATGAACTCGGTTTGAGTCACGAAATCCATGTGGTAGAAGAAGAAAAATGACTCTTACAAGTTGTCTCCTGGTCCCCACATAATGTTGTAGTACATGTGCACCCCATCACACACATACACATACACACACATGTATGAATGTAAAGTATGTGTGTGTTTGTGTATGTATGCATGTATGTGTAGGCAGCACAGCCTAATCTAAAAACTAAGAGTTGACTGTGAACTTAACCATGACTCTTTCTCATGTCTCACTTCGGCCTCTGATTGCCCTTCATATCACAGGAAACAAGACTTCTCTTCCTCCCACGAAGGAGTGTGATTAACTAAGTCACCAGCAAAGGTCAGGGTGCTGAGGCCTCACTGTACCTGACTTCTGGCTCAGGGGCCTCAGCCTTGATGAAGCTTCACTCTGAGCCAGCAGACAACCTCCACTGACTGTTTCCTCTTTCTAATGCACCCTCCCCTCTTCTGCTCACCAGTCCCAGCGTCAGCGTAGTCGAGCTGGGGAGGATGTCCCTGGTAGGTCAGTTCCCACCTGCTCTGGGCCTGGAGAAGGAAACTTGGAAGAAAGTTGTAAACAGGTAGATGGAGCCCATATACTAACCCCAAGCACACCTTCTGTCCACCTTCACATTGTCTGTACCAATTGCCCCCTGTGAGGCCACTGAGAATTACCATTAATATGATGGCATGTGATTCTGTGTGCCTGTTTTGATGTTGGTGCCTGATTAACCACCTTCCCAGTGAATGGTTTCTAAGTGTTGCTCACTACCAGATCAAATAGAATAGCAAAATAAATAAATAAATAAAATAAATATCCAGGACTCAAGCAAACACCTTTACCAGAGCTGGGGCCCAGTGCCCATGGATCAAGGTTCTGCTGGCATGCAGAGGAAGTGGAGACAAGAAGGTCCCTGGGGATGCTGAGCCAGCTAGCCTAGTCTGCCTGGCAAGCTCCAGTCCTCTGAGTGATGCTGTCCAACAAACAAGGTGGGCAGCATCCGAAAAACACCTGGAGGTTGTCTTCTGGCCTTCCCGTGAACACGCGCGCGCGCACACACACACACACACACACACACACACACATTTTTTTTTCAAAGTACCTTGTCTTTGATGGTTTTGTAAAGTACGTTTACTATTTATTCTCAGTAAATTAGAAACTGTGTCCTCTCATTTTCCCACATCAGAAGTTTTTACAGCTGAGTAGTATCAACACTGAAACATACATCAAGGTTTAATTTATGTCCTGCCTGCTTGGAAGAAGTCATTTCTTTTGTAAAGTGTACAGCTGCCAGGCAGATGATGGTCCTAGGAGTTCTCAGCAGACAGTGAGTTTTGAAGAATCTTTTACCTACCCCTGAATTCTACTGGAAAGGAACAAATGAGAATCACTCGGGCTGAAGAGATTACTTAGAGGTTAAGAGCACTGACTGCTCTTCCAGTGGTCCTGAGTTTAATTCCCAGCAACCACATGATGGCTTACAACCATCTGTAATGGGATCTGATGCCCTTTTCTGGTGTGTCTGACAGCTACAGTGTACTCATATAAATAAAATAAATAAATCTTTAAAAAGAAAAATGAGAATCACTCTTAAGATTCCATTTGACCCTGAAATTACCAGGCCATAACAAATTGTTCACTAGAAAAAGCTATGGAGATGCTTCAGTGGGCAAAGTGCTTATATAATTGTGAGGGAGGGCTTGAGTTCAGATCCCCAGCACCCATGTGAAGAGGCATGGCAGAACATGTTTAAGATGCCAGAGGAGTGGAGGCAAGCGGGTCCCCAGAACTCACTGGCCAGCCAGCCTAACAAATTTTATCAGGCTACTTTAACGGTTCTGGCAGTGGTAGAGGCTGTGCAGGGGCATGTGTGAGTATGTTGTGTGTCTTTTCCTCTTTCTGAGTTAGTAAGCATGAATTATATCCCATGTTTTCACAAATGCTCTTTAAGTAGTTTAGTATTTGAAAATGACCTTTTTGTTTGTTTTTGAGATGGAATATTGCTATCTAACTTGGCTGCTTGGTTTCTAGATGGTGCTAGCCTTGAACTTGTAGAGCTCCTCCTGCTTCTGTCTCCCAAATGCTGGGTAGAATTATCTTCCAGTGTAATCATCTTAATAGTAATGGCATATATAATTTCCCTTTCTCGATTGCTTGGATTCCAGTATTTTCAGTTCTCATTAAATCACAGAGTTTAGGGCCATAGCAGTCTCGTTGTCAAAGTTTGATTTGAAATCTTTTTAAAAGCATATTCTCAAATTATATTTTTAATTTCTGAAGTTTTGATCTCAGTAAAAGACTGTACTTTGTAACCATCTTTAAGTCAAAGTTTGACTTTTGAGGACTGAAAAGGCTCACCAGCTCAGCACACTTGCTGCTCTTGCAGAGGACCAGAGTTCAGTTTCCAAAGATAATAGCAAGTGGCTCACAACTGCCTGTACCTCCAGCTCCAGGAGATACAAAAGCCTTCTTCTGACTTCTGCAGACATATTCATATATGTGCTCATGTGTGTACATACACATAATCATACTCCCATACACAGGGGCGAGGGGATAAAAATGAATGTTTTTAAAGTAAAAGGGGCTGGAGAAATGACGCAGCAGTTAAGAGCATTGAACTGTTCTTGAAGACCCTAGTTAGATCCCAGTACCCACATTAGGTGGGCCACAACCACCTGTAATTCCTACCCCACAGGATCTGCTACCTTCTTCTGGCCTCTGTAGGTACACATGCATGCACACAGCATTCACACACTAAGTACATGTGTGTTTTAAATTTAGCATTGGAATTATTTGAAAAAGCCTAACGAGTTAGAATTTAAAGGTCTTACTGTGTGCTCTCTTTCCTGAGATAAAAGTAAATCTTAATAAATAGCCAAGAATTTGTACATTGTTTAGGGCTACAAGCCTACTGTTCTGAAAAGATGCTGTTTTTTATTAGTATCATGAAAATCTTCAAGTTAGTTTGAGGTGTTACATGTGCATTAACTGGGAGGAAATATGGTCTCTTAAAGACAGTGGCACATTTCATGATGAAGATAGACTGTTTCAGAATGCAGTCAGTAGAGTACTTGCCCAGCATGCCCTTGTTCTCTCCACAGCTCCTCGTACTATGACATGGTAGTGTACAGCTGTCATCCTGGTACTCCAGGGGTGGAGTCAGGTAAACCAGAGGTTCACAGTCATCACTAGCTACATACAACAAGTTCAGTACCAAGCTAAGGCTTTGTTTCCAAGATGAAGAGAGACAGTTTTCAGGGCCTTTATACACATGCAAAGCCCAAGTCTCTGTGCATCCTTTCTGTAGTGACGGCACACTTGTGCTTTTGTGTGCTGAAATTCTCCTGTCGGCCTTCTCCTCACCGTGTGATTTTCTTGCATGTGTGTGGAGTTTCCCTAATGTCTCATGTACTGTTTCTAACAGTACAGGCTTATTTGCACACTGTTTGAAGTTGATTTTGTTACACAAATCACCTAACAGTACCTTCATTTGTTTGAAACAGATTGTTTTGTATGATGCTTAAATCAGGAAAGTATGTTTTATCTTAGTTCACCAGTAATGATGTTTCCCAGGTGTGGCTAAGAGTATGCCAGCCACCTGGGGTTTGGGGTAGAGAGGCTAATAGAAAGTCTGGTAACAGTCTGTGATGATCGGGAGAGGAAAATGGTATGGTGTCTGGTGCTTTTCTAAATGAATGCATTTAGAAAGGTGAAAAAAGAATTTTTTTATTCCACAAAGAATATTCTTAGTTTTTAATTTGACCCTATATCATGGAAAATATTCCAAAGACTTTACTGTAATCCTAAATATTATAGTCTCTGAAAAGATGTCTTATAGTATAGTCAGTTAAAATAAAAAATTAAATAGAAACTAGAAATAGTTTTGCATAATTTTTTTCTTTCTCTTGACTCTTAGAAATGAATAAGAAATGGCAATTGATATTTACCAGAAGTGTCTTTTAGCTTAGTTTGAGGATTTTTTTCTTGTTATTGTTTAAGACAGATTCTCTCTCTGACCTCCTGGACGCACTGTGTAGACCAGGTTTCGGGCACTTGGAAATTGGCCACTGCCTCTGCCTCTGGAGTGCTGAGGTAAAAGGCAGTCAATACCACACCCAGCTTCAGCGTTTCTACGTCAGCCTCCTCAGTGATTCCCAAGCCTTTGGGCTTTAAGCTCAGACTCTCTATGGCTAAGTCACAGCCTTAGGAGCACAGTGCTTGAGGAAACGTTCCTGTCTCTTGTTTTAGATTGCTTTCCCGTGGCACTGCGTTATCACTGTTAATAAAATACTTTCCCAAAGGTAACAGAGTGTACTTTTGTCTATCTCAGTATCCAGTTTGTTTCCCCTAAGTCTTTGTTCTGCTTCTTAGGCATAAAATAAGACATTTTTTTTCATGTGTATTTAAAATTTCTAATTTAATCAAGTGCAGTGGGGTAGAATGTTCCAAGATAAAACCAACAGTGGTTTGTCTGGAAACTTCCTCTTCCCAGGGTGCACTACCAGCTTGCCCACTTCTCACTAGAGTGAGACCGATCTTAGACATTTAATATTTTTATTATTATATAATGTAATATTATTAACATTCTTCTACTTACCAGCTTCCTTCCTCCTGCTAGACAACAAAGGAAATGTGTCATCCAAGGCCAGGGCATTACAAAGGAGCCAGGACTATTCCAGACTGAAGTCAGGCTCTGTGCTTGTGAACTCCGTGGTGGCGTGGCGTGGTGCACACTTGTCGCTTAGCCAAGTCTTCTCTTTCTAGGCAGCCCAGATTGTGCTCATATCTCTGTTTGAACTGAACACTCCTGAATTTACCATGTTACTTGGTGCCTTGCCAAAAACATTCCAGGATGGTGCCACCAAACTCCTGCATAACCACCTCAAGAACTCCAGTAACACTGGTGTGGTAAGTGCCCACTCACGGTTTGATCGTGACCTCCAAGGGACCCTCACCCAGCCACCAGGCTGAGTGACAGCCAGCTTCCTTGTCCTCTCTTAACAAGCTTTGAGCCTATGAGGCTGGGGTCCTTTCTGATCCTGGCTTATGTTCCAGAAGTAAATGGACTTGGTACTCCTGTGGGTAAGGTTGTCAAGTCACTTAAATATTTACCGAGTTGTTTTATTCCCCTTCACTGTGGGAACCTTGGTTATGTTATTCCTGTGGTGACAGGATTGCTTACGTGTACCGCTTCGCAGAGCTGTTATCAGTTCCTTCCCCATTGCACTGACTAGAGGAGCTGAAGAGAGGATGTGTCTTGGCTCACCTTTCCAGTGTGGTTCAGTCGTCATGATGTTGGGGTCAGGGGAGTGGGGAGCAGCTGGTCACACTGCATCTGCAGTTAAGGAGCAGAGAGTCATGGTCGCTCACTGGTGCTCAGCTCACTTTGTTCCTTCTAGTCTGGCACACTAATCCATGGGATGACACTGGGTGGGTCTTCCACCTTAATTAATCCAATCTTGATAGTCTCTCGACAACCTGTCCAGTGATTGGTCTTTTACATGATTCTGGATTTTGTCAGATTAATAGTAGTATTAGCCACCATAAACTGACAGTGCCATTAAGTTCCAAGAGTTCCTGTAGAACAGTTATCCATTGAAACTTATAACTCTAGGCAGGGTTGGGGTGGGGCAGGGGTTGTCATTGTGGACAGATCCCATGCTTTTACTTACACATGGGTTAAGAGACAAAGGGAAGGGTGCTTGGATTTTCAAGAAAACCTTTGGATAATGATGCCTACACTCCTTTGCCCCAGGGATCTCCAAGCAATACAATTGGCCGGACACCTTCCCGCCACCCCAGCAGCAGGACCAGCCCCCTGACCTCACCCACCAACTGTTCCCATGGGGGACTATCTCCAAGGTAAGCTCATTCCACAGAAGTGAAAAGTGAAAGTGCTCCATCTTTTGCAGCCTGCTTAGACTTAAGCTGAAAGCAGAGTCTAGGACAGGGTGTGGGCTCCCTCCTCCCGATACTTGTAACCGTGCAGTCTTTGTCAGTTAACTCCTGCACCACAGTGAATAGCTTGTGCTCCATGTTCTCTGTAGTTCTGCTAGCTCTAAACACTGAGCCAAGTATCTCATAGATGTAAACACTGAAGGTCACATGAATTCTTGAGGAAGCCCTTCAGCTGTTCTCTAAAACATAGAGAACCATAATGGTATTATTGAGTTAGCAATAGACCCTTTAGAGTCTACACCAAGCCTCGGGTAGTTTTCCAGTCAGCTTTCCACTCCAGACCTGCCCATGTCCAATTTAAAGCAGATGCTGCTCTGCAAAGACAGTGACTGGGGACTTGCACATCATGGCGTTCAGCATATACAGACTCCTGTTAGTCTGGGGGCCTAACTTCTTACTTGTTAGTTTTATGTTTGTTTTTGAGCTGTCTGCTAAGTAATCCTGGTTGGCTTGGAACTTTCCATATATAGCTTGCCTCAGCCTCTAGGCTCCTGAGATGGCAGTCATATATCACCATGCCCAACAGTGGGGTGACTACACAGGAGAGGTGTCTCAAGGCTTCTTAGACCTCAGAGTGGTGGCTCTATGAAGCCACAATATATTCTGGATCAGCAAGGACCTCAAGTGCTATGTTTTATCTATGAGAAGTCAAGGTCTTTGGGCTATGAAAATATGCCAAATATACCCTTTCTTGGTAAAGGCCTCCATCTGCCGAAAGGATGTCCACGTTTATTTTGTTTTCACCTTTTGTTTTGGTTTTCGTTTTGAGACAGGGTCTCATTTAGTCCAGGCTGACTCAAACTATGTAGCCGAGGATAACGCTGAACTTAAGATCCTATGCCTTCACTCCTTCTCTCCCCCCACCCCCCAGTGATGGGAATTGCAGGCATATAAGACCAAGCCTAGCACACTGGTGCTTTTAAATATGGTAGATTCCTTTCTTACCACTAGCATCCTCTTCACACACCAGTTATTCAAAGTCGTGGGACAAAGAAAATCTGTACTTGGGGAAAGCATGTGTTTTATAAGCCGTGGCAGCACCTTGTTGTCTTTGATCGCTTTGTATGTGCTGTATTATCAAGTAATATCTAGAATATCAGATCCATACTTGATCTGTAGTATCAAGTCTGATGTTATATCTCTAGATTTGATCTGTGTTGTTAGGGTTGCAGCATGTTAGAATCAGACAGACACTGCTGAGAGGCACTCTGCCCTTCCCCAGTGATTGACTGCTAAGATCACTGAGGTACATGGTTTAGCCTGGGTGATCAGGGTGCAGTACAGACAGTGGAAACTTTATGGAGAATGCATGTTCTCTATTATGCTTTGTCTATGTCTATATAAATGCTTTGTCTCAGCATGATGCTTTGTGTTCTTAATTAGGAAGCCTGTTCTTCCAGAGTGCGCAGGTCATATGTCTTTCAGCTATTGCATTGTTAGGTAATGAGAAAAGATAATACCTCAAATTAAGTATTTTACTACTTTGATACTATGTTTAAAAAAAACTGGCTAGAAATTAATCTTTGCAGGTTTCCAAATCATTAAAAATGTTCATTAATTCTTAACCATAGCTTAAAAAAAAAAAAAAAACTCTTAGGAGAAAGAAATGAAGAGATTTATTTTCAATATCGAAAGTTCTGGCTGTGACCAGAATATGTCTTCTCATGGCCATGTCTTCTTTAGTGAATTACTCAATTAATGTAGTTTTAGGTTAAACACAAGAGTTGAGTAGCTTGCACGTCTCTCAAGGGGTGATAAACATCACCTCCTCTATGTTTCTAAACCAAGCATGATCTTAAAAGGAAAAATAGGAGACTGGCTATTTGGGCTATTTGGTTTTTTGTTTTTGTTTTTGTTTTTAGTTCTGTACATCAAGATGAACTAGGATTTTTGTTTTAATCCAAAAGTTCTGTAATTTGAGCATGGTGATAATAAGGGACTGTTTGAAAGTGGTAATAGCTCTAATTTGATGGTAGCTTTAGATTTCCCTAGTGAGAAAGGGTTTTTGTTTTGTTTTTGGTGTTTTTTTTTTTTTTTTTGGTTTTTTTGTCTGGTTTTAGTTTTGGTTTTGGGGGACACAGGACCTTAATAAGGTGTTTTATTTCAAATACGTTAATATAAATATATAATTTATAACAGTTAATAATATTGCATTTGATCATGTGGATAAGAACTCTTATATGTGTCTGCAATGTAAAACATTGCTTGTTAGAGAAAGTTCTTTTTATTGACCCAATAGTATCAGAGCTATCTACAGGCTAACACTTTGTAGACTATGTCATTACTGATTGGTGTGTGAGAAAGGGATGGCTGCCAGCTATTCCCAACTAATGAACAGGTATGACCCGATATCTGAGTGGAGATTATCGTTTAACACATAATTATATTTTACCTCATTTTACCCATTACAATTTTGTGGTAGAGAAGAGTTGCAGTGGCAAGTATCTCAGATCTTGCTGCAATCTGCTCTGTGTTCCTGATGAGCATGTCCCAGAACAGAACGGAACTGCATGGTCACCTCTGGGTGCACTGGCCAAGCTGCCCTTCAGATGGCTCTTGTGTTTCTCCTGGCTAGGTGAGGTAGCATCTCTAGACCATGGCAAGTGTTCATATCAAGCCCAGCCCACATGTGGAACCACACTTGGGTACCACCCCTGTTCCCTCTCTGCTTACCCCCAGCTTAAATGTGGCTTGAAAAGGAGCTTTAGATCCTATACCGCAATGACATCTCATCTCCAGGCTGTATTTTCCCTACAAAGTGGGTTCTGTGCCCCTCCTTGGAGATGCTAACACCTAGGGACACCAGCTGTGAGAACTAACTGTGTTGGTGGCACTGAAGGTGGTGGTGGCTCAATTGATAAACCACTTGCCTTCCAAGCGTGAGGACTTGAGTTCAATCTTCAGAACCCAGTTTTTAAAAACTGTAAAAGGCTGGCACTTCTCTTCCCAGCAGTGAGATAAGAGGTGAATACTAATCCCAGACCATGCATGCAAACCAGCCTACCTAGCTTAGCCTACTTGGTGAAGTTCCTGGATACTCAGACGTCTTGTCTCCTGAGTAGCCCCTGAGGTTGTCGTCTGACCTCCATACAAACACATGTGCAAACTGCTGCAGCAGGCAGGATGCTGTGGGCTCTGTCCTGTGTTCTCAAGACTTATGGAAGGAGTTAGAACTTCCCTGGGGGCCTCGGCAAGCCCAGGTCAGTTACTGACACTGTGACAAGCAACTAGATAGCTGTGTTCCCAGGTACATTTTAGTCTCCTATGGGTGATACAGAAGCAGAGGAATGCCATTTCATGTCTGTAGTTTATTTTCTCCTCTGAACTGGCCAGCTGAGATTTATTGCTTCATCTACTCACCCTCCAATGGTACTCTGTCTTCTGAACTCTGACTAGATCCCCAGCTCAGCAGCACTGTCTGCTGCCCCAGAGTCCCCACACTGTAGTGTGGTCTTAGAGCACCTCAACTGTCCCACTTGAATTAAGTCTTCTGAACTGACTCAGGTACCACATTAGCATCCTTAGTTTCCAGTGCTTCCAGTGTTTGTCCAGCCCATGCAGACAGTATGCCCTCTCACAGGTATGTACATGGCTACTCTCGGGGTCTCAGTTGACTTTGGGTTGTTTTTGTTTTTTTCTTATCCAGATACAGTGTTTCTCCATGTAGCCTTGAATATCCTGGAACTCACACTGTAGACCAAGCTAGCCTCTAGCTCACAGATCTGCTTCCTGAGTGCTCTGCCAAATTTGTGTATTTTTTTTTTTTAATGTAGAACTCTGTCTGCACATACACCTACATGCCAGAAGAGGGCATCAGATCCCTTTATAGATGGTCCTAAGCCACCATGTGGTTGCTGGGAATTGAACTCAGGACCTCTGGAAGAGCAGCCAGTGTTCTTAACTGCTGAGCCATCTCACCAGCCAACCTCAGTTGATTAATGCTGTCAGCTTAGCCTATGGTTGGGGAAGAAAAAATAAAAACAGCCCTGAGAAGAAACTGTAAAATGAACCTGTTCTTTTTTTCCCTCCATGTACAAGGTACTAAATTTTGCTCCAGCTGACGTTATAAGAGTTTGTCAGAAAAGAGGAATTCTAAAGAAACTCTGACGGAGCATCTTCCTCCTCCCCTCCCCCTTGCATCTGTGTTTCTCTCTCTGATTTTCCTCTTCTGATCACTGCAGTCGGTTGTGGGCTTGGAGTGCCGACGGGCTAGCGAAGCCCCCACCTCCCTTTTCTCAGCCTAACTCCATTCCCACCGCTCCCTCCCACAAGACTCTCAGGCGCTCTTACTCTCCCAGGTAACCTGCTACCTGTTAAATTTTTTCAAGATGTCACAATATTATTGTGTTCCCAATATTGCCCTGGGTCTTTTAGAAAGCCTCTGAGCTCCTCTGGTGAGATTCCTGCCTCTATTTAGACTTGCAGGAATGGAGCCTGGGTGAGACAAGTGAGCAGGGACAGGTTCAGGAGCCAGGCTGCTGCTCTGTCTAAGAGACAGTGACCCTTTAACCACCTAACCATTTACTCTCGTGGGCTGTTTGTCCTAGCATAGCAGTCAGGACCCATTAGACAGAGGTGGGTGCAGTTTCCTTAATGTGAGTCCCAGGTGCAGAAGAGCTAAGGATCAGGTGAGACTGTGCTCTCCACAAGTCGCTGTCCCTACTGTGAATTCACAAATACTTTTTCACAGCAACCAGACAGAAAGCCCTGAGAGGTGTATCGTAGTTTGCTTTTTACTGCTGTGATAAGACAGCTTGAGGAAGAAAGGCTTCATTTCAGCTTATAGTTTGTAGTCTGTCTTCCAGAGAAATCAGGGAAGGAACTCAAGACAGGAAGTGAAGCGGTAGCCATGGAGGAGTGCTGCTTACTGGCTTGCTCAGCCTGATTTCTTATACCACTCAGGCCTAGGACATGACACCACCCACAGTGGGGTGGCAGGCTCCCACATTAATCATTAGTCAAGCAGATTCCCTACAAGCAATGTGATGGAAACATTTTCCCAGCTGAGTTTTTTTCTGCCCAGATAATAAATACCTAGTTCAAGTCAGGTTGGCAAAAACAAAAACAAAAAGGCAGGAAAAGTTGTGTCATTGTCCTATCTCCCTAAAAGTGCCCTACCTAGGGCTGAAGCTGGTTTCATGGCAGAGCTCCTATTCTTCACTATACCTGGTGTTCTTAGCCCTCAAATGACAGAAAACAAAGGTCCCAAAAACAGACTTCCTCTCTCCCCATTGATTTCTTTTTGTCATTCTGACCCAGTGTCCCTACCCACCTGCCATCTGGTTCTCCATAGGGTAGTCACATTAGGGCTACATTAGGGCTACATTAGGGTGACATGTCCTGCCCTTAGGTCAATGGCTGTTAAGTGACTGAGTTATTCTTCCTAATCTAAGACTCATAGCAAAGCCCTCTGTGTCTAATTGGAACGTTTGCAGGTGATCAAAGCTTGGGCTTTAACCTAAACAGTTATGTCCTGGGATTGTCTCCAGGCTAAAATGGGGCACTCTGTGTCACATGCAGATTCACCTCACCAGCCTCTGCACAGTCTTCATGTGACACCTCTCAAGTCTCAGGGGTGGGGGCTAGAGAGGAGCACTTACTGTTTTATCACAGTTTTAGTCTGAGCACCTCCATCAGAGGGCTCACAAACGCCTGTAACTTTAGCTCTAAAGAGCTCTAAAGAGCTGACACCACTTCTGGCCTCTGAGTGCCTGTGCAAACACATGTCCATACAAACACAAAAACAAAAGATAAATATTTTTTTAAAAATAGATTTAGGGTTGTTTGTCCAACCCACTTCTTGATGACAGCCTTCGTGGGAAACTTTTCCCTAAAAAGTGAAGGCTTAAAGGGTATTGATCTGAAAAAAGGCAAACAGTAGACAGCATGAAGCCTAAAGGGGGTGATGCCAGTCACTAGAGAACAGTCATCTCTCACACCCAGAGCTCATGACTTCAGCTTCATTCTAAGGGTCCTTGAAGAAGAAACCTCAGGGATGTGACAGCTGGAGTGGTGTCATTCCTGGAAAGTGACAAAGGGGACAACAGCAGGCAGAGTTTTTACTTTCCTCTTCTCACAAGAGGCCACTGTGATAGGGCAGCCATTAGAACTGGAGTGAAATATTTTAAAGGAGTTTGGGTTGAAAATCATGGGGTGAATTTATCTGAAAGCCAACATTCTCTGAAGCAACACATTGAAAATAATATTGTGACATCCCTTAAAGACTGAACGTTCCTCCAGACCACCTCTCATCCATCCATCACTCTTTCAATTTTTTTTTTAATTCTGCATGGGCTATGCTGTTATCTTTGGTTGTTGTGATTTAAAGTATTTAAGGCATTCTTTCACATCATTCATATATATATATATATATATATATATATATATATATATATATATATATATATATATATATATATATAATTTGAGTCATAATACTCAGTCTCTCTATATAATAGTGTATAGTGTACTGGTCAGATGTATAAACAGTCCTGTGCAGAAGCTGGTGTTGCAGAGTACCTAGGACAGAGACATGGAATGTTCTCGCTAGTCATAGTTTGAGTAGTTCTGTAGAGTTGCCTTGAGGACAACCTGTAAACTCCAAATGCCTGGAACCCTTGAGTACTTCTCTGTCTATTTTTAATTTAACTTCTCATGGGTATGCACATTGGGTTTCAGCTGCAGAAGTATTCATGGATCATGTTTCTTTTTGTTCGGTTTCAAGGCCAGTTGAGTTGGCATGTGTTGTCGGAACTCTCCTAATATAGCTGATATGTGCTTTCTTCCATTTATCAGGAAAGATGGATTCTGTCTGGACCAGTTTTGCGGTGTTAGGTGTATAGCTTCCATCCATGAGAGTGAGCTCAGAGTTTTTGCTGTAGCCAGCATTATAAAATACTTAGATCATTGCACCCTCCAGTGGGCACAGATCTGGCTAGTCCTATGACACTCTCCAAGGGAAGAACTTAGTAAATTCAGGTTGTTTTTGACTTAGAGGAAATGTACTTCTTGTGCAATTCATGGCTTGGCAGTGTTGCCATTAGGAAGAGATCTCACCAGTGGACACCTTGTTACTTCAGTTCTCACTTTGTTAAAGAACTAATTATGCTGTTGCTAGGTTGTGCACAGCAAGGATTGTTGGAGTGCACCCAGCTCCTTGGCTAGCTCAGGACCTTCTATAAGTGAGTTAGCCTCTAGCATCTTGTCTTTTCTTGAATGCAGTATTTTACTTTTCTGTTGCAGTGATAAAATAGAAGACTTCATTTGGGCTTATGGCTCCAGCGGGATCATGTCAGAGAGGCATAGCAGCGCGTGGCAGGCATAATGCAGGAAGCTGAGCTTTAGCTATGAGCATAAAGCAGAGTGAACAAACTGGGCCAAGACCACAAACACTCAAAGCCTAGCCTGAGTGATGCACTTCCTTCAACAAGGGCACACCTCCTGAACCCCCCAAACAGTGCCACCAACTGGGGACCAAGTGGTCAGTTATCAGAGCCTGTGGGTGACATTCTCATTCCAACTACTAAATTCCACTCCCTGACCTCCATATAATGATACAAAATGTTTTCAGCCTAATTTCAAAGTTCCCATAGTCTTTTCAGTCTAAAGCCCCGTCTCTTTTGAGACTGTAGGCAATCTCTTAATTATAACTCCCTATAAAATCAAAGGGCAACTTAAGTATTTCCAGTGTATAATGGCACAGAAGGGACATTACCATTTTAGAAGGAAAGGGTGGGGTATGGTCAGGAATTACTGGATCAACACAAGACTGAAACCTGGCAGAGCAAATGCTGAATCCTCTAGCTCTAAGTTCAATGTATGGGGCTTTCATTTCAAAGGGGTCAGATTTTTCTGCCCCTCCAGCTTGGCTGCCTGTGATGTCTGTCTTTTCCTTGGGCTGGTTCTCCTTCCTGCATACAGCTTTACTTGACAGGTATCTGGAATCTCCAACATCTTGAAGTCTCCTCTGTGGACAGACTTCACTTCCACAGCTTCACAAAATAGCCTCTCATAGCCTCTTGCCCTCTCTGGGATTCCCCACTACAGTCTCTCTGAAACTGAAGGAAGAATCTTTCCCTCTTGCATCTTTCATGCCTGTCAAGCCAGTACCACATGGACAGCCCTACCCAGGTCAGCACAGCAGTGTATCTAAAGTTTAGCTGGGTGGTGTTGCCTGGGGGCACCTTCCCTTGTTACTGTGCACAGCAGGCCTGTCTTTATCTGCTGGTCTGTGAGCATTCTCTGTATAAGCACAAGTCTTGACTGCTGCATGGAGCTTCTCAGTACTCTTCTCCCCACAGTGTAGTTTCTCTTTCTCTCTACCCCATTTGTTCTTTTTCCTTGAAGACTGTTTCCGTAACAACCACACTGTAGTGTTACCCTGTCTTGAAATTTCCTGCACCAAAGACATTAGTCCATTGCTTTTAAATTTAGCCTCAGACAGGTTCTTAGGACTAGAGCATACAGATTCTTTCCCAAAATATCACAGGACCATTTCTAGCCCTGTCCTAATACTGTTGCTCACAGGACCATTTCTAGCCCTGTCCTAATACTGTTGCTCACAGGACCATTTCTAGCCCTGTCCTAACACGGTTGCTCTCTGACACCTCTTGAACTGGGCCTCTGCAGCTGACATTGCTCTCAGCATCTGCTGTCTTCTGGGTTCCTACAGGATGGCTCTTCTGAGAGCAGCTAATCACTTCTCTAACTCAGAGTTACAAAGTCTTCCACACACTAGCATAGCCAGGTTCTTCAGAGCAGTAGCCCAGTCTCTGGTACCACGTGTGTGGTAACGTTCTTCTGTTGCTATGGTGGAACACCATGACCAAGGGAGCATCTGGAAGGAGGTTTATTTGGGTTTTCAGTTCCTGAGGGTGCATCATGCTGGGAGGCATAGAAGTAGCAGACATGGCGGCAGGAAGAGGAAGTGGACAGCTCACATCTTCACAAGCAAGGGTGATGCAGAGAGAGCTTACTAGAAAGTAGGCAAAGCTTATTGTCAAAGCCCACACCCAGTGACATACTTCCTCCTAGTGCCACACCCTAAACAGGGACCAAGTATTGAAATGTCAGCGCCTGTAGGAGACAGTTTCACTTAAACTACTCCAAATGCTTCCTCAGAACGAGCAGTGGTTACGCTAAGCTGTTTGTTTGTTCTTCCAAACTGTCCTCTGTGCTTTGCTGCCATTCCTGTCTACCCATCCTGTGCTCTTTGTTAATGGCTCAGGAAAGGTATGGGTGGTTTTGTTCTCGTGACACTCTGTTGAGCACACTTTTCATACATCTAAAGACCACTTGTTGACAAACTGCAGGACACCCCAAGGCTGTTTTCCTTTTTTAAAAGCATTTCTGCTTCATGCTGGATTATTATTAGTGTCTCAAAGGATAGCAGTTGGTATCACTTTTCCATAGAGGACAAGTATTATTTCTAGAAGTGTTTTTGGATGTTCTTTCAGGAAGGTAGCTCATCTTTTAAGATCTGCCTTAAAAGAATCTCGTGTTCCCAGAAAGCTCCTGGGTTAGACCACACGGGAGTTGGAGCCCCAAGTGCTGGGTGAGGGTAGGTCTGATTTTGAATCCCAAGCTGGTATTTTTTGTCATAGGGCCTTGATTGTTTCTCTGGATTGGATTCTGGTGTGCCTGCCCGGCTCTTGTGAAGTGGTTTGCTTTGCTCCTCAGAAGTGTCTGTAATTCTAGCTTATTTCCATGTGCCTGCTCCTCTAGAGTTTGTACATTTGAGACCAGTAACAGCTAAAGTAGCTTTTTTTCATCTTCAAGATAAGAAAGTTCCTTCCACCATCATCCCCGTGCACATCCAGTCACCTCGTCACTCCTGCGTTCTCTCACCCTTGTGCTTTTGTTTTCTCTGGTCCCCCGGGGGCTGGTGTGCTGTCTGGGGCTGGCTGTGACATGGAAGATGGCCAGTGGCAGTGCCCTGACAAGAGCTGTCCCCTTTTGTTCCAGTTAACTGAAAACCCAAGTATAATGAGACCTACTTTAAACTATAAATCAGCTAGGCCTTGTGTCCTGGTTTTATGCACATACCTCAGTTTTCCAAAAAAAATACATTTTTTTTTTAATTATAGCATGCTGGACTATGATACAGAGAACCTGAACTCTGAAGAAATCTACAGCTCTTTGCGTGGAGTTACAGAAGCCATTGAAAAGTTCAGCTTCCGAAGCCAGGAGGATCTAAACGAGCCAATCAAACGAGATGGCAGGAAGGATTGTGATGTTGTGAGTATCCCGGGCCAGGGGAGGCTAGCTAGCAGTTAGTGGCAGCAACTAGAGATCTTCCCCGACTCAACTCCCTGGAGACAGTGTGTTCTGTTCTGGTGTTAAAATAATAGTAATTTTAAAGGCCTAAGGCAGTTTTAGAGCATTTCAGAAGAGTGGTTCTCAGCTTCTGTTCCTTTGTCTTGGGCATGATTTCATTCCTGTAATGTCCCTAAAGTACTTGCCACTCAAGCATGATGGCCTGACTCCTCTCCCCAGAACCACATTAAAAAAAAAAAAGTTGGCTGGGCGTGGTGGTGCACGCCTTTAATCCTAGCACTCGAGAGGCAGAGGCAGGCGGATTTCTGAGTTGGAGGCCAGCCTGGTCTACGGAGTGAGTTCCAGGACAGCCAGGGCTATACAGAGAAACCCTGTCTCGAAAAACCAAAAAAAAAAAAAAAGAAGTAACATTTCATTGTAGCCATGCTGTAGTTTTTAAGAGAGTTACAAAGTCACCCATGAATTACCTACTACTCAGAATAATGCTATTAAGTATAGCCTACACTTTTTTGGTCTTATTTTGTGCAGGTCTATCTCTATATTACTTATCTCTGTATCTTAAATGTAGTATTAAATCTTATTTGTAGATGTCAATGTGAAATTCATTCTAGATCTTTTATGAAGTAAATAAGTTGCAAGTGTGGGTTAACAGGTACCTGTAGATAGACCAGCATTTACAGTACCATTAGTAACAGTAGCCAAGGTGAATACAAACCCAGTGGGTGGGTGTGTAACCCCAGCAGGTGCATGGATAAAGATATGACAGATAGTGGTCAAAAGGAAAGAAATCTGTGCCGTGCCGTGCCGTGCCGTGCTGTGTGTGCTGTGCCATGCTGTGTGTGCTGTGCTGTGCTGTGCTGTGCTGTGCTGTGCTGTGCCTAGATGAGCTTTAAATAATGCCAAGTGAAATAAGCCGCACACAGAGGGGCAGGTATTTGCTTGCTTCCTTATATGAGATGCCTAGATAGACAGGTTTGTAGTGAGCACAATCAAGGTTTGTGCGGCAGGGGAGTTGTTATCAGTTAGGAGTGGGGTTTTTGCAGGGATAATAAGAAAGTTTGGGGTGTAGATGGTGTTGATGGTTACACAACATAGTGAATGTATTTAATGTCACTGAAGCATATGACAATAGATGATTAAAATGATAGGTTATGTGTATTTACCACAACTTTTAAAAGCATATAAACATAGAATAAGAGTTGTATCTTGTTAGAAGCACAAATATAGTTTTGTGGGAATCTCCAAATACGTTTTGGATTCCTGGAAGTCATGTCTAGATGGGGAAATAGGCTGCCTGTTGCCAGCCCAGACTTGTCTACATAATACTGTCATGTAGGAGCTGAACAGGCTCCTGTACCCAAGGTCAAGGCCTGGTACCATGACTTAGTTTCTATTGCTGTGATAGAACACCATGAGTAAAAGTGTGGGAGGAAAAGGTTTGTTTGTGCTTACAGTTCCATGGAGGAAGGCAGGGCAGGAGCTGATGCAGAGACCATGGAGGATGCTTCTTACTGACTTGTTCTTCATGGTTTATTCAGCCTGCTTTCTTATGACACCCAAAGGCACTAGCCCAGGGGTAGCATCACCTACAATGGGTGAGGCCCTCTCACATTAATCATTGATTAAGAAAGTGTACCAAGCCCGGCGTGGTGGCGCATGCCTTTAATCCCAGCACTCAGGAGGCAGAGGCAGGTGGATTTCTGAGTTCGAGGCCAGCCTGGTCTACAAAGTGAGTTCCAGGACAGCCAGGGCTATACAGAGAAACCCTGTCTCGAAAAACGAACGAACGAACGAAAGAAAGAAAGAAAGAAAGAAAGAAAGAAAGAAAGAAAGGAAGAAAGGAAGAAAGGAAGAAAGGAAAGAAAGAGTACCACAGGCCAATCTGCTAGGGTCATTTTCTCAGTTGAGGTTCCCTCTTCCTAAATGATTCTATATTGTGTGGAGTTGACATAGAACTAGCCAGTAGTGCAAGACTATGGCAAACAAGCCAGAGACCATTGAGAGACAACTGTTAAGACAGACATAGGAGGAAAAACAAAGTTCAGTACAGATCTCCAGAGAATAGAAGAGTGAGTGTGCGTGGGAGATAGTCCTATGACTCAAGGTTAGAGACTTCACGCCCATGATTATCTCAAAATATGTCCAAAGCAAGGGACTGATTTATAGGTGTTCGGAGAGCTTTAGGCTCTGGCTTTTGCCATGGGGGTATTCTCAAGTTAACTTTTGAGAAGCCCCTGCTGATGGCATTGGAGCCAGAAGCCACAGGAGTCTGAAGCAGGCTTCTCAGGAATGGACAGAGAAGGATGCGCCCTGCTATATCCAAGGGGCTCTTTAGACTACATGGGAGTGATGCTTCAGAAAACTCATGAGTACAGTGAGTCATCTAGTAACAACGAAAACGAGGCTTAATGTATAAGCAGATGGAGGAATGTTCTATTTGGATAGAAATCGCAATAGCATGGAGCTGGGGAAATGGTTCCATTCATAAGAATACTTGCTGTTCTTCCAGATTTGGTTCCCGACACCCATATCAGGCAACTCACAATTACCTGTAACTCTAAATCCAGGGAACAACACCCTCTTCTGGCCTCCATGAGCTAGCTCTCTCGTGTGCTCTCTCTCTCTCTCTTTCTCTCAAAAAAAAAAAAAAAAGTTTTAGCCTGGTGTGGTGGCGCATGCCTTTAATCCCAGCACTCGGGAGGCAGAGGCAGGCGGATTTCTGAGTTCGAGGCCAGCCTGGTCTACAAAGTGAGTTCCAGGACAGCCGGGACTACACAGAGAAACCCTGTCTCGAAAAACCAAAAAACAAACAAACAAAAAAAAGTTTTAAATAAAATTAAATACCAATAACTGTTCTTTTGTCATCAGCTAGCTTGCAAATGGAAATCTCTGACCCCTCTAAGAAATTTCTAAGCATCAAAGAAAAAGAGTGGGTTGGGCATGGTAGTACAGACCTTTAATCCCAGCACTTGGGTGACTGTGTGGACCTATTCAAGGCCAACCAGGACTACATAGTAAGACCCTGTGAAAGAAAGAGAAGGGGATGGAGAGAAAGGAAAAGGAGAGGGAGAGACAGGAAGAAAGAGGAGGGAGGGAAGGAGGGATAGAAATGAACAGGTGTGGGAAAAGGTTCTAGATTGACTTTGTGCTGTATTCTAGGTGTCCCGAGATGGGGGAGCAGCCTCACCTGCCACAGAGGGCCGGGGAGGTAGTGAGGTGGAAGGAGGCAGAATGGCTTTGGACAACAAGACCTCCCTGCTCAACACGCAGCCTCCACGTGCCTTTCCGGGACCAAGAGCACGGGAATACAATCCGTATCCCTACTCTGACACCATCAACACCTATGACAAGACGGCTCTGAAGGAAGCAGTGTTTGACGATGACATGGAGCAGCTCCGAGATGGTCTGTCTTCTTGCCTCCCTGCCCCCCTTCTAAGCCACCTAGACTCCTCATTCTGTCATCCCAGCCCCGTGTACCCTATCAAACACAAATAGAAATACACGGCCTGGCTGGGCGTGGTGGCACACGCCTTTAATCCCAGCACTCAGGAGGCAGAGGCAGGCGGATTTCTGAGTTCAAGGACAGCCAGGGCACACAGAGAAACCCTGTCTCGAAAAAAAAAAAAAAAAAAAAAAAAAGAAATACAGGGCCTGTCCTGGTCCTCTATTTGCTCAAAACTGCCTATTGAGTTCCTGATGTGTGATTAGGCCTAGGAAGGCCCCTGTGAGCAGAAGCCTATGTGGGCTTGCCCTCTGTATGCCTACAGTCTGCCCATGGAGGCTCTGCTACTGGGCCTTTGCTGAATGCTTCCTGAGTGGAGTGATTGACCAGGGTGTGCAACAGGGCATCTTCTGCTTGCTCTCTGTGAAGGCCCTGGTCCACACTGTCCCAGCTCTTAGTCATGAAGGTGAGGCACCAAGGCCATGCCAAGGCTTCCTCCTTCTTCAGGGTGCTCCCAGTCTGCCAAGCGGTCCCAGAGGTTGGAGGCAGGGATCTGACGGTACTTACTTGCCTTAAATTATGCTCGGCACTAAAGCTAAGAAGCATACACCCATTAACTCCTGAGATCAGAGGTGCTTTTGTTCTCATTTTACAGGTTACAAAATAGATTCAGAAAGATTAAGATATTTGCCCAAAATATAACATAGGGATGTGTCTGGGATTTTCTGTGAGTTCCATGTCAAGACCTGTATCCAGGGACAGAGAATGTGGCTCAGGGATTGAGTTAGGCTTAGCACCGTAAGGCCCTGGATTCAATCTCCAATCTCCAGAACCAAAGCTAAATCTAGGACCAGTGTCCACCAGTGAGTGAGCTGCAGGTGACCACGTGTTGGCTTGATGTTTGTCCAGCAACTTAAGCTTTTCTCCCTCTGCCTCACTCACTCCATTCCCTTGCTTTGTTCTAGTGCAACTCCACGAGATTTTTCTTTCACATTGTACATCTGTTTTGTTTGAGTTTAAATGGAGAATTAAGTGAATCAGAATTCTAAATAATTAACACCTGCCTGAACGCTTTCTGTAATCATGAAATGCTTGGCTTGTCCAGCCAGGAAGGGAGCAAGGACAGCAAAGCCCACGTCCGGGATGATGGCTCCCGCCTGCTGGGTTACAGAGTGAGCACACGTTAGAGGGGGCTGCTCTGTTCAAGACCCAAAGGGAATAAAGGACCTGATACTGTGGAGTTCTGGAGTAGAAGTCAGTCCTCCAGGTGTTCAGAAGTGAAGAGGCATCAGGAGTCATAAGTACCCCTGGAACTGTCTTTTCCCTGGATTTGCCACATGCTGGTCCCTGGAATAAGTCTGGGCTGGCCAGTGTTCACTGCGACCTGTGCTTTCTGCCAGAAGTGGATGATTTCTTTCATTTGCTTCTGCGGTTGCTTCACCACTTCCTTCTCCATTCTTGATCTTGAACAGAGATTAGAGTGCCAGGTTTTGTTTATCCACTCCATGTAAGGAAAAGGAGAAAGGTGGACTAGCAAGGAAGAATAAGAAGCTGTCCATGCTGGGCGGTGGTGGCGCACACCTTTAAATCCCAGCACTCGGGAAGCAGAGGCAGGTGGATTTCTGAGTTCGAGGCCAGCCTGGTCTAGAGAGTGAGTTCCAGGACAGCCAGGGCTATACAGAGAATCCCTGCCTCAAAAAAAACAAACAAAAAAGAGAAGAAGAAGCAGCTGTCTGTGTTTTGAGCATCCTTGTGTGCTTGCCCCCTGATCTCAGAAGCTAAAGAAATATGCAAATATGCCTCAAGGAGCGCTTGTGACGGTTTGTCTCCACTGTTGGCTCCCCATGCTCCCTGGTTAAAGTTGAGTTTTCACAATTGAGGCCTCTTAAATGAGTATAGACAGGGAAAAAGGTACCTCTGAGCCATTAGACAGAGTTCAAACCCCTACTGATACCAGTGCTAGTGGACATGAGCAAGCTTTTCAGTCTTGCAAAGTCTAGATGTTTTGATTGGCATCGATTACTGTGTTGATTCCAAGGTGTGCACATCCAAGAATGGAGCAGATGTTAGGCAGTGTGATAGAGACAGTCTTGAAGGAATATGTGGATGGACATGAGAGTGGAAGGGCCTTGGGAGAAGGTTTGCACTGGAATGGGCCTCCTACAGACAAGAGGCTCTCCACTAGTTAGAGAGTGTGGTAGTAGAAGAAAGTTTAGAAAAAGATGAGTCTCAAGCACTTGACTTTTTTTTTTTTCTTTTAATCTCTGTATAAAAAGGGAAAGGGAAAAATGGTAAGGAGGGGAGGACTCCTCTGAGGGCACTGTGACATACAGTTTCCTAGTGCTCTATCCTCTCAGCATGGTGAGAATGTTGGAGGTACACAATGGCAGGCTGGCAGCCTCGCAGGGCGGGGGGGGGGGGGGGGCGGCATAGCATCTCTCTTTCAGTGGTAGGAAAGAACATGCCGGGAGCCCTGTGGCCAACACCTGAGTTACCATTGTGTGTCTCCCCAGTGCCCATTGACCACTCGGACCTGGTAGCTGACTTGCTGAAAGAGCTATCTAATCACAATGAGCGTGTGGAGGAGCGGAAGGGCGCACTGCTGGAGCTGCTCAAGATTACCAGGGAGGACAGCCTGGGCGTGTGGGAGGAGCACTTCAAGACCATCCTGCTGCTGCTGCTGGAAACTCTTGGAGACAAAGACGTAGGCCCTTCCACAGCCCCTTCCACATGGTGGTGTTGTCTTTCCTGATCAGGGTTGACCAGCTTTCCTTTGTGGGTTATGTGCCTGGCTTATACCAAATCAAGTATTCATCCGGGTTCCACATAGTTCCAGAGCACTCACTAGCTTACACCAGCCACACCAGCTCACATGTGCAGCCAATGAAACAAACACCTTCCTGAATCTACATACTGTAATACAGAAATTTCCCAAACTCTATTAGTGTAGAAGGCAATCTTCCAGAGTGCGTCTTTATGACTTCCACTTTTATTTCATGTGAAATAAAGAAAATCAGATTTGGGGGGGGGGGTTGTTTTGTTTTGTTTTGGTTTGGTTTTGGTTTTTCAAGACAGGGTTTCTCTGTATAGCCCTGACTGTCCTGGAACTCACTTTGTAGACCAGGCTGGCCTCAAACTCAGAAATCTGCCTGCCTCTGCCTCCCAAGTGCTGGGATTAAAGGCGTGCGCCACCACTCATGGCCAGCTATTTATTTTTGAACTTTTAAACTAATTTATTCAATTGTGTGTATGTGTGCATATGTGGACACATACACACACATGGAGGTCAGAGGAAAATTTGCAAGAGTCCCTTCTTGCCTATGGGTTTTGGGGATTAAACTCAGGTCATTGAATTCCCACTAAGCCTCCTTACCTGCCCAGAGGGTATATTTTTTAAAGGCCTTATTGTGTGCTGCCTTTCAGGAAATTTCATTTGGTTCACCCTGCGCCTGTGTTAGAGTTAATGTTAGCAGGGCAAATGACAGGTTCCAAAATTGTACTAATAGTTGTAAAACCAAGCCTTCATTCTGGGACATTTGAATGTCACAGAAGGCTTTGAAGCATGCCTTGGCCGTGACTATACCTGATTCTCAATAGCTAACATTGGTGGAAGTGGGTGCAGATGGGGAAGGTCTGTGTGGGTGGCCTGTGTGAAGCAGGCCACCCACACAGAATCAAGGGACAACTCGGGTGAAGCGTCATAAGTAGGGTCCACTTTCCACATTGGTTTTGCATGGCCTGGCAGAGACAGCTAGAGCACAGGGCTGGGAGGTGTTCTGAGAAGCTAGTACAGGGAAAGGTCATAGGCCAGCCCCAGGGTCACAGTGGTGGTGACTGATGACAGCAGGAAGCTGTAAATGCTTTCTAACTCTTGGGATTAAAGATGGGGTTTAGGGATAAGTAAAGATGGTGAAGGGTAACAAAGGGCCCACACCAACTGTTCTTCAAAGTACTGTCTGTGGAGGCAGTTAGACTTGGCTGAGCTACGGGGGCGATGGGATGATGTCATGCGGAGGGCAGGTGCTTTATGTTTGAGTTTGCACAGTGCACAGTTGAGTGACAAGGAATCAGGATGTGCTTCTTGGCTCTGTTTGCAGTAAACTCTGCTCTCTTCTTGAGATTAGGCGTCTGTTTGAAATGGCTGTCCTCCAGACACATGACTGGGGCCTTAACAGCTTGAGGCCTGTTGTATGGGTGACCTCATCATCCAGAAGGTCAGGAACAAACACGGGTCTCCAGCTGACCTCAGAGAGTTCACAGCTTGGCAGGCCTGTCCATGAAAGGATCGGGTGCTTTGGGCTCATCCCTGTGCATGTTTTACATAAGGATGACTCACGAACCCAAGCTTCAGGAAGCCTAGAAAGGACAGGGACTGACCATGAACTAAGTGTTCCATCTTCACTTGATCTGCTGTATGGGGCTCATTCTAGAGAAACCCATGCCAGCCTCTCCAGATGCTGGGACCTAAAGATGTCACCATGCATCAGTGCCTGCTCTCTTGGAGTTGACTGTCCAGCGAGCCCATGTTGAGTAGACTTGTGGTCCATGTAGAGGGGCCCTTGCATGCTGTGGGCCGCTATTAAGTGACGTTTCTTTTCCTTTCACACCTAGCATTCCATTCGAGCTCTGGCACTGAGAGTTTTACGGGAGATTCTGAGAAACCAGCCAGCAAGATTCAAAAATTATGCAGAACTGACTATCATGAAGACTCTGGAAGCCCACAAAGACTCCCACAAGGAGGTGAGCTAGCCCTGTGGCCAAGTGCCAACAGGACTGGGTGGAAGAAGGCAGGACCCAAAATGAAATTTCATGCTTATGAGTCTTGTCCTTTTAACTTGGCCTGGGTTGTTTGAGTAAAATTCCTACTGCTGACATTAGAGCTGAGAAACCACACACCTAAAATGCTCACAAAATACACCTGTGGTTCCCAGGTCCCAGCACCTCAGCCAGTGCTTGCTGACATGTTGAACCTCTTTAGAGATTCCCTACTCTGGACAGGTTAGGGGTGTACAGAATGTAAGGAGCTGTCCTCAAAAAGTGAGTCCATAGCTGGAGACATGGTTTACTTACTTAATGAAGTCCCTGCTATGCAAGCATGAAGACCTAATTGATTTCCAGAACCCACATTAAAAAGCCAGTGACACGGTACTGGATGGGAAGAAGTAAGCATATCCATAGGATTGCTAGCCTACTGAGCAAACCAAGCAAATGAGACCCTATCTCGGAGGGAGGGAAGGAGGAAGGACAGGGAGGACAGGAAAGAAGAAGGAAGGATAGATGGACAAGATGTGAGTAGGGGAGGAGAAAAAAAGATGGATAGCTCCAGAGAAGTAGCACCAGAGTTGGTTAGCATGCATGCATAACAAGTCTAGTAACAATGTCCATTAACAGGTACTATGGAAACCAGGTTTAGAACTGCAACAAACTCAAGATGGCAAGTGGGGATGACCTCACGGAGCCATTACCACTTGTGTGATGTGCTTATGGATGAGGGCTTATGAGTGGAGCAGTTCTTCCATCTGCAGAGAATGACACCCACCCTGAGGGTAGTGTTTCTTCTGGCCATGGTTTAGCTACTTGGGCAGTTACTGCTTTGACCTCCTCAGATTGTCACTAGAGGTAGGGTCTCTGTCTCTCCCCGCTGGATCCATATGGCATAGAGCATATAGGCTCTAGGACCATTTCCAATGAGTGACTGGGTCTCTAAAATCTGGCCTGGTGGGACGATAGTGACATTCATGTTTGAACAGAAGGCTTTCCACTTAAAGCAACTCCTTGAACATGTGAAGACCAGACAGGCTAGATATAAGGCACTTCATTGTTCACAGATAGGGAAGGAAGGGCCAAAAAAGCTTGCCCAGTAGTTCATAGCAGAGTAGGTATGGACTAGGTCTTGGGTCTCTTGTGGGACAAGCTATCTTGAACCAACATTGTTTGTTAAATAATTTGTCCTT